>CM030941.1:3426157-3444457 GCA_018136815.1 Isochrysis galbana | reverse complement strand
CGTTGCTCCGCTTTCGCCTTGTCTTGCTCGCATGTGCATGTGCATTGGCGAAAGCTTACTTGACAGCTGTTCGGCACCCCTCCCGGCGGGCAGCTCACTGAGGACGTCGCAAAGATGCGACGCGAAATGGGCTTGCCCCCGTCGCCACGCATGCTTCTCCCAGGCACGCCTGAGCACGCAACGCTCAAGGGACGACAGCTGTTGTACCGGTGGCCGGTGGTGGAGTGGTGTCTCGGCGTCGTGCTGGTGGCGAACAGGGATGCGCGGCGCACCATCGACAGGGAGCGGAGGATCCCAACACGTTGCGTGCGAGGCTTCTGCGCGCAACCACCGTTCTGCATGATGAAGGTGTGCTTTGTACGCCCGGCTCGCCCTGCACCGGCCCCCGCCGTCCCTCGCCGTGCACGCGCGCCATCGCTATGCATTGCCCCGCGACACCTCTGCACTCAGCACACCTGACACAACCACCGCGCCACGTCCACGTGCGCAGGGAAGGAAGTCTCGACGTCGAACTATTGCTTGTCGCTGGATCGTGGCTATGGACACATTGGGGCACAAGAAGCACTGAGACAGAAAGGTATTTATACCAACTCAATCATGCAGGCCAATCGCGTCGGCTTGCCGCGCAATTTCATCGCTGCTTTGTCGCAGGATCTCAGCAGGTGCGGGGATGTGGCGGGGCACGGCAACGCGAGTGGCGATGCGGCACAGGAGGCAGCAGTGGGGCAGAAGAGGAAGCAGGCATGCAGCCACGGAGAGGACGAGGACGATTGCAATAAGTTCACGTGGACGGTGCTCCACAAAGGCGAGTACGAGCTCAGCCTCTGGCAAGATTCCCAGCTGATCCTCTCATACGGCAACTTCTTCCCGGGGACGAGGTGTGGCCTGCTGTCACGGGGTGCGCACGGTTCGAGGCACTCCTACTCAGTGTGGGCTCCAGAAAGCATCTGGCATTATAATGTGCAGGGTCGTAGCGCCACGGACGGCCACGACCAGCAGCGGAAGAAGTTGGCGCTCGCGTCGCGTCGCGTCTGTCGTGTAGGCACAAAGGGCATCCTATTCGGGATCGACGTCGCGCTCACCAACGGTGCGATTGTGTACAACTTCCTTGCGCACACGAATGGCGTGCAGGCGAAGCTGGTGGTGCAAAGAACTAAGGTGATGCGCGAGCCCCTCACCCGCGCCCGCCCCCGCGCCCCCCGCCCAGTCTGCACTCTCACACCCATACCATTGCTCCCCCTGCACATTGCCCGTGACAGGTGGCTTTTACTTTGTTGTGGGCGACGCAAACACTTGATGCGGTGAAGCCTTTGCGGAAGCGGAAGCCTGCAGGGTTGTGCGTGATGAGGGCCGGGATGACGAACTCGGCGGAGTATCTGAGCCCTTCATCCGCGCATCATCAGGCGCGCGCAGAACACGAGCTGGTGGATATGGGGAAGGTGGCTGTCTCGCTCGCCGACCAGATTCGTCACGCGGGGACGCGAGGCCCCCCCAAAGAGGTCACACGGATGCACACGTTGAAGGGTGTATGTGGGTATGAGGAGTGTGCCATAGACAAAGCCAAGCGCCCCCAATTCAGATGCTGTGCGTGCCGTGATGGAGCTGGTGCTTACTACCACATGCAGTGCTTTTTTGCCTGTCACCGTTGCCTTAGGGAGTAGTCGGAGGTTTTTCCCCGTTTTTGTCGCGTTTTGCGTTTTTGTCAAGTTCGCCGCTCAATAACAATGTTGTAACCTTCTGCCCACATGCTATCTTGCTTAGGGCATTCTAATCTGCCTATAAACTCCATGCTCAGCTAAAAATTTGAGCCATATGGCCCACCTTCGCCACCGATACGCGCACCTATTTTTGGACTTTTAGGCATACACTAGGGTTAATGGTGCACCCATACTGTAATGGTGCGCCCCTACCTACTACCTACTGTAGATGGGAAATACGGTGCAGGGGCCTGCAAATACAGCCAAATACATATGTATTGGGCCCGAGGCCAAATACATTTCAAATACATTCGAGGCCTACAACCCAGGACACGCTTCAAATACAGCCAAATACATATGTATTTGGTCTCTGGCCAAATACAAGTAGGTGGTACAAAAAATAGTCGAACGCGAACGCAACTCAAACTTTTTGACCGTTTGAACATCTTGACCCCCAAAGTGAACACTGTGAAAAACACTGACAATTTTCCTCGCGCCGCGTACACGCGGCGCTCAACACCTCGCGGCTGCGCCGCGAACACACCCAACTCAAGGCGCGCGACAATGAACACCCGTCAACTACATACTCACCCCCCCTAAAAAAGTGAACGCGCGTATTATTTTTACCACCTACTTGTACGGTAAATACGTATTTCCCATCTAGGCTTGAAGTACTGCAGAGCTCTAGCACGGCTTCTTCACGAACGTTCTATTCACACCTGCTGAGCGGAATAAAAGAAGCGTCTCCTACCGGCTCTCTCTCTCTCTCTCTCTCTCTCTCTCTCTCTCTCTCCTCTCTCTCTCTCCCTCTCTCTCTCTCTCTCTCTCTCTCTCTCTCTCTCTCTCTCCCTCTCCCTCTCTCCCTCTCTCTCTCTCTCTCTCTCTCTCTCTCTCTCTCTCTCTCCCTCTCCCTCTCTCCCTCTCCCTCTCTCCGTCTCTCTCTCTCCCACTCTCTCTCTCTCCCTCTCTCTCTCTCTCTCCTCTCTCTCTCTCTCTCTCTCTCTCTCTCTCTCTCTCTCTCTCTCTCTCTCTCTCTCTCTCTCTCTCTCTCTCTCCCTCTCTCTCTCTCTCTCTCTCTCTCTCTCCTCTCTCTCTCTCTCTCTCCCTCTCTCTCTCTCTCTCTCTCTCTCTCTCTCTCTCTCTCTCTCTCTCTCTCTCTCTCTCCCTCTCCCTCTCTCCCTCTCTTTCTCTCTCTCTCTCTCTCTCTCTCTCTCTCTCTCTCTCTCTCTCTCTCTCTCTCTCTCCCTCTCCCTCTCTCCCTCTCTCTCTCTCCCACTCTCTCTCTCTCTCTCTCTCTCTCTCTCTCTCTCTCTCTCTCTCTCTCTCTCTCTCTCTCTCTCTCTCCCTCTCTCTCTCTCTCTCTCTCCTCTCTCTCTCTCCCTCTCTCTCTCTCTCTCTCTCTCTCTCTCTCTCTCTCTCTCTCTCTCTCCCTCTCTCTCTCTCTCTCTCTCTCTCTCTCTCTCTCTCTCTCTCTCTCCCTCTCCCTCTCTCCCTCTCCCTCTCTCCCTCTCTCTCTCTCTCTCTCTCTCTCTCTCCCTCTCTCTCTCTCCCACTCTCTCTCTCTCTCTCTCTCTCTCTCTCTCTCTCTCCCTCTCCCTCTCTCCCTCTCTTTCTCTCTCTCTCTCTCTCTCTCTCTCTCTCTCTCTCTCTCTCTCTCTCTCTCTCTCTCCCTCTCCCTCTCTCCCTCTCTCTCTCTCCCACTCTCTCTCTCCCTCTCTCTCTCTCTCTCTCTCTCTCTCTCTCTCTCTCTCTCTCTCTCCCTCTCCCTCTCTCCCTCTCCCTCTCTCCGTCTCTCTCTCTCCCACTCTCTCTCTCTCCCTCTCTCTCTCTCCCACTCTCTCTCTCTCTCTCTCTCTCTCTCTCTCTCTCTCTCCCTCTCTCTCTCTCTCTCTCTCCTCTCTCTCTCTCCCTCTCTCTCTCTCCCTCTCTCTCTCTCTCCCTCTCTCTCTCTCTCTCTCTCTTCCCCCCTCTCCCAGCAGCCGCAGGTGTCCCTCGAGGCTTACAGTGGGAGTTCTCTTCAATCTTCACTGTCTGTAATCCAATGCTTCTCATGTGAGCTCGAGCATCGCGTCATAAGATATATTCTAGTTGTAAGCCTGCTGGCCCCGTGTTTGGGGTGTGATCCACTCTTCTTCTCAACATCACGAGTGAGAAAACGGTGTGTTTATGTATGTGTGGGTGGGTGGGTGGTGAGAGAGTCCCGCCCCCCTCTCTCAGGAGAGCCGGCGGCGATGGGGGAACGTCCGGATGACTTCGAGTCCTCTAGCTCAGACCTGGAGGTGCGCCGCGCGGTTGCGAGGGAAGGGCGAGGAGAGGCATCTTTGTCCCTTGTGCGTGGACCTGTGAAGCCCGCCTCCTGCTCGCTCGTGCTCTCTCCCTCGCACTCCTTCTTCATCGTCTCTGCATCTCTCTCTCTCTCTCTCTCTCTCTCTCTCTCTCTCTCTCTCTCTCTCTCTCTCTCTCTCTCTCTCTCTCTCTCTCTCTCTCTGCTCTCTCTCTCTCTCTCTCTCTCTCTGCTCTCTCGGCTCTCTCTCTCCCTCTCTTCCCCCCCCTCCCCTTCCCCCCCCCCCTTCTCCCTCCCTACCAGCCTTCCTCTCCCCCTTCCCCCTATTCATTCTTCTCGTGCTCATTTCTCACCCTGCGCCATTCTCTTCTCCCTCACCACACGTCACACATTTCTCTCGCAGGCGGAGATTCTCGCGTTGCACGCTGAGGGAGGAGGCCTGTCCATCGGCTCGAGCGACTCCGAGCTCAGCGACGATAGGGGCGCATATGACAGAGCGCCAGAGAGTCCCCTCTCTAGAGCAGGGCCAAGCGACGCGATGCAGCTGATGTTGGGAGGCACTAAGGCTGGCGGCGCACGGCCAAGTCGGATCGACCTCTCCAGCCTTAGCCTTGGTGATGGGGCAGGGGCGCAGGGCCATTCGTATGACCAGCTCGCCTCGCCCATGTCGTCGGAGAGCTCCTTCGCCGCGGATGCAGCCGCAACGTTCGCCGAGCTGCGCACCCTTGAAGGCGGAGGCCTCCTCTCACCGGATGCACCGGAGCCAGACGCGTACGCTAGTGGTCCATGCCTAGCGCCGGAAGCCACGTTCGCGGCAGTGGCAGCAACGCCTACAGCGGCGGCTGCTCCGTTGTCGGGTTCGACCCTCAATCCGGCGGCCGCTGCACACAAGGCTGCGGAGGATGCGGAGGCGACTCGCGTGTCGGCGATGGTCCGCGCCGAGGCCCAGGCCCGCGAAGCGCGCGTGATGGAGCGCAACTCAGCGTCGGCAAGGTACTCGGCGCCAGAACGTTCACTGGAGCAACAGTCCTCCGGTGTGGTGGTGACGCTGGAGTCGCCAGGGCAGTCATCCGCGTCCACAGAAGCCCTCTCCGCCGAGGCTGCGCCACTGGGCACTCCTCACGGCGGTTCGGCAGATGCACTGCCGCCTGATTGGCAAGAGGCGGTTGCAGCCGACGGGAGTGTCTACTTCTACCACGTACAAACGCGGCAGACATCGTGGCAGCGGCCGCCGCCAGTGGCGCTTGCCCCTTGCGGCACGCGGGCAGAGGCAGTGGCGGAGGCAGTGCAACCGGCCCCCTCTTTGCCCTCGACGCCGCTCGCGGGCATGGCGTCTTTATTCGAGCGCGCAAGCCTACCGTTGAGCGCGCCGCTCAGCGCGCCCGGTGGTACCATTGCCGCGCACAGCCCTGAGATTGCGACATATCTGCCCATCACCTCAGCTGCCGCCTTTGGAGTCGGCGGCGCGGCGGCACTCGGCATTGCGGGCAACTCAATGCCCGCCTCGACGCGTGCTAGCGAGCGAGACATGGCCGAGTCGCCTCGGGCCAACGCTACTAGTAGCTGTGAGGGCACCCTGACGCGCTCCAACTCTCACGACCCTGTCGCGGCCACCTCAACGCGCTCGAGTGCTCGCAACGTCGATGCGGCCGAGGATGCGCCGCCTCCTGCTTTAGGCCCACATGACGCGCCGCGCGGGGCGCGCATAGCTCTACCTGGGGACACGCCCGAGCAATTCCCGCGCTCGAGTCTAGGCAGCCAGGGCGACTCCTCGCGCTTCTCCTCGCGGCTGAGCGCAGGCAGCAGTGCTTGCGACTCGTCCCGGCTGTCCACCATGAGCCTGCCCACATGGGATTCGGCGGTTATTCAGGTGCGCGCAAGCTGAGTCCCTTCCCAGCCGCCTTCCGCCTTGAACTGGGCCTTGACCCACCTTTCCCTGGATACCACTCCCTAGGCCACTAGTGACGACGTCCTTGAGCGCCTCCGTGGTGCTAGGGCAGTGACGCGAAGAGAGCAACGCAAGCAGGCCGCGAGAGCCGCGGCCTCGACCGGCGCCCCCGCCATTTCAACGTCATCGTCGTTGCGGCCTGAACCACCAGGCGCGAGGCAGCCTTTGCCTCTAGCATCTTACGCTGGAGGACTCTCCTACACAGCTGGAGAGTCGTCGATGCCAACCGCGGGCCAGCAGGCAGCGACAGCCGCAGCTCCGGCGGCCGCGGAGGAGCCAGATTTCACTGTGCCATCACCGCCAGACGCTTCGCTGATGTGCGACTTAGCCGGCCAAGCGGGCACGCAAGTGTCCGATTTAATGTCTGGGCCGGGGGAGGCGCCTGGCTTTGTAGTGTCAGCCTCCTTCATCGCGTCGAGTGCAATGCTCGCGTCAGACTCGATGCCTCGCCTCGACACTCCCGTCATGGAGCTCGGAACCACAGGACCCGATGGGCGATCTGATGGACTGCAGACGGAGCCTAAGTCTAGTATTCCAGTAGCTTCTACAGAGGAAGTGTCCACAACGGCGATGCAGCCGCAGGCAGCACAGTCTCAGGCCGCCACCGAAGCCGCGACGCGTTCCAACAACAATGCTCAGCGGCCACCCCCGCAGACACCTCTCTTGACGCGAACAGTCAACCAGACATACGAGCGGCTCAAGGAGGCCCGCGGCGAACCGCCGACACCCGACACGCCAATGCCTAATGCAAGCGGTCTTAGCCAGCGGCGTGCCGGCATTGGGGAGCCGCTCCCACACAGCCTCGGTGAGGGCGGCACCGAGCCCACAGCGGTCGCAGTGGACGCGTCGGTTGAGCCTGTCGCGTGCAGAGGCGACCGTGCCGACAGCTTGGGATGCATAAGGGACGACGACGAACAAACACACGCTGCCGCGACGGATGGCCACGTGCTAGTGGCTGCTTGTGCGGTGCCATTAACTAGTCTCACCGATGCAATGCAGCTAACGCACCCTGTGGCGAGCGCGACCACAGAAAATAATGCGGCTCACCCCGCAGAGGCGAGCAGCGGAGAGTCCGACGGGGTGGAGCAGCTCCCGTTCGAAACGTCCTTTGAGATATCCAACTCTGGCGGCTCAGATTCATCCCTGGACCTCTCAGGCCGGCGTGCGCACGCTGCGGCCATCCGGAGCGCGGACAATGCCGCACGTGCACAACTGGAGCAGCAGTTTGAACGTAGTCTGAGCGATTCAAGCGATTCCTTCTCGATGAGCGCAGAGACGTTGGGGTTTTCAGCACTGCCACATTCCGCTCAAGACAGGACATCGCTGGAAGCCTTCTACTCTGTGGTAGGAGGATCCTCGTCGCCTTCCGACAGCGACGGCTCGAATGAACAGGAAATGCGACCCCTTCATCGTCGAGGTGCGGCAGGAAGACGGGCTGCTGCCGGTAGTGCAGCGCTGGCTCCTCAGCGCAGAGGGGCTGCCCGTGGGCTCGGCACGGCGGGTGGGGAGGGTGGTGCGGACTCGAGTGAGCCGCGTCTTGACTTGGGCAATGCGGCCGGGTCTGGCGCGGAGCGCAACCTGGTTGCTGCTTGGGAGGGCGGTACCGTGTGCGCCGATGCCGAGGACATCGCGCCGTCGCGCTGCGCCTCGCGGTTCTCTAGTGTCTCATCTTCCGACCCTTTTGAGTCGCCAATGACTAGCCCAAAGACCGGCCTGGCGGCGGTTCGGCCTCGTGTGGTGACTGCAGACGAAGCGGTGCCCACCCCAAATCCCACTGCCGTCCCTAGACTGGGAAGCGCGCCTAGCGTCTCTGGAAATCAGTGGAGGCGAGACGCGGACGTGCGCACCACGCCCGCATCACGCATCATTGCCGCCCGTCGAGGCGCTAGCGGTGGCTTCAACTCGTCCAATGCTGATTTTGATCGCTCGCGCGCCTCGTCCACATCATCTCTCCTCTCGCACGATGGTTCGGGCGGCTTCCTGTCGCCCGACTCGGGCTTTTTGTCGCATTCGGGCTCCGAAGGTGGACTCTGCTCTCCCGGCGAATCTGACGCAAGCGGCCTATTTTCCCCTGGCGCTAGATCGGATTCTTCTAGATGTTCCGGCGTCTCTGCCTTCGAAGTTTGTGAAATCACCTCACCAGCGGGTGGCATTCAAAGCGAGGTTCGCACAGCCGATGGCGGCGCATCCGCCACGCAGCACGGAGGGGCAGTCCCTGCGCCAAGCGCTGATGGTCCTCCTGCGAGAGATTCAGCAGCTGCGCCGCTCAACAACGCCGGCTCGTCTGCTGAGGAAGCGGGTGGCACTGCGGCACAGGCACCGCCGCTCTGCACGAGTGCACACATCGATTCGGGTGCGCCTTCTTCCGTTGGTCATACGCATGTTGATCCGCTCACTGCCACGAGCTCTGGCACGCTCGCTCTCCCTCCGTTTTGGGTTCAAGCAAACACCTCAGACGGCCGCGTGTACTACTATCACCGAAAGACGCTGGAGACCACCTGGCAGCGCCCGGGCATGCCCGGTCCCAATGCCGCTTCGGGTGTGCAGGTGCTTCCGACGGACGGTGCGCCGCAAGCCTCGCAGAGAGCATGCGGTGATCTTGCCGGTGGATCAGTTGCCGCCTCGCCACGTACTTCTGCCATCGTGCAGTCGGCGGCTGTGTCCAGCTCGGCTTTGCCTGCTAGGATGATTGCGCCCCCGCTTAGACTATCGCACACGGATGAAAGCGCCGCCGGGAAGGGAACGGGTGCGGCGGCCATCACGGAGACGGCTGCGCTTCCAACGGCGAGCGCACTCTTGGCTGAGCAGGCGGCGATGCGCGCCGCAGAGGGGCGCGCCAAGGAAGCGCTTGCCATTCGATTGAGAGAGGTTGAGGGGCGCGAAGAAAGTCTCGAGGCCGAGCGCACAGCACTGGCCGTGCGCTCCAGTGACATAGAGGCGCGCGAATCCCAGCTAAGGGCGAGGGAGGCCGAGTTCCAACAGAAGCATGCGCAACTAAAGGAATGGGCTAAGGGCGTCGAGGTGCACTCCAAGGAGCAGGCGTGGGAGCATTGGCGGAGAGATGCCGTCCGCCAGGTGAGTGCCCTCCGGTTCCAGCCAGGTGCGCCCTGCCCCCCTGCGCACAAGTCGAATCCCACCTCCGCTCCGTATGCTCAGGTCATGGCCGAATTAGTCCGCAAGGTTCCGTCCCACGAGTGGAGGTCCAGGATGCAACGGGCTCTCACGACGCTTGAGTTATACAAGCGCGAGAACTTACGCCTGCGGAAGGAAGCGCAGCGGCTCGCACCCGCTGTTGTTGCCAGGGGGGGGGGCGCCCGCCTCACGGTAGACAGGACGTCCTCCTCCGCTGACCTCGACGGCAGCAGCAGTGGAGATGGCGCTGACGGTGGTACAGGGCTCACGGCTGCTAGAGGCTCCACAGCCTATGATCGTGGAGTGTCCGAGGCCCTCCTGGACGAGTTTGAGCAGATGAAGATCCAACTAGCCGAGGCTCAGGCTGAGGCGGCGGCCGCACGTAAGCTCAGCGAGTCGCGCGAGCGTTACCTCGCCGTCGTTGATACGCAAGCGGCCGAGCAGCATTCGCGCAACGAGGCACAGCAGCGGCGGCTAGAGCACCTTTCGAGCGAGAATTCCAAGCTCAGGCGGGAGCTCACTCGTCTTCGCGCCGAGACGTCTGCTGAGCGAATGGAGGTCTTCGAGATGGAGATGCTCAAGCAGGAGCTGAAGGGGGCGAAGGTGGCCGATTGCCCAGGCGTGGGCCGCGGCGACCTTCGCGTTGCTTGGGAAAACCCTGGCCACGCGCTCTGCCAAGCAGCAACCGTCCATCCGCAGCACTCTCGCACCTCCGAGGTCCCCGTTGCCACATGCGCCTCAGGAATCCGCCTCCGCGATGGAACAGCAACTGATGCGCATGCACAACGAGAATAGGGCGCTGCGCGACGGCGACGGCCTTCACCGCGAGCTGGGGCTAGCGACGAAGCAGCTGAGGGAAGCGCTTGACGCCAAGTCGCTGATGCAGCAAGCCATGCGCAGGCGTGCTGAACAGGCGCAGGCGAGTGGCATCGGGCCCACGCTTGAGGCTCGCGCGTCCACCGTGGCACCCACTGCCTGCTGCTGCCCGGTATTATTAGTTGGTAGTCCTTCACGCCTTTCTCCATTCTTCAGGTTGAGGTCTTCGCGTTGTATGCGTCGTTGGCGGACGCCGAGGCAGAAATTTGCGCCATTCACACGCGCACGGCGGAAAGCCTTGCTGCGGAAGAGAGCCGCGCGTCCCTCCGCTTCAAGAACCATTACGCGCTCGCCAAGGTGGCCCGGCAAGCACTCGGGAGGACCGCGCTAAAGGCAGCAGCTGCGCTGCACATTTGGAGAGAAGCCGTGATGCTAGCGACCGTCGCCGAGGACCTTGAGGAGATTCGAGGTAAAGTGACCGTCTTGGGAGGGTGAGCGCCACCCCTCCTGCCATCGGCCAACCCAAACAACTTTCGATCCATTTGACGAGTCGGCGGCCTCACGTCGGAGCGCATCCCAAGGGCATGCTTGGAACGCGCGTGCAGACTCGTCCTCACCGTATTTAAAGAAGGGAGAGATTTTAGGCCCCTCCCACGCACAGCCTGCTGTGAAAATTCCCAATATGATTTGTTTGCTGATTAGCAAGCCTTTGATGTGTGGTGACGGTTACTTGGCTTGCAACCGCGCACCCTTTCACAATCAGGCTAGCTTCGAGTCTTGATGAGGCTACAACTCGCCTTGAGGTGGCCGAAGCGGGAACACTCCGCGCCAAAGAGCTCTCTTTGCTACACGACAATTGGAAGGAGGTGTGCGCTCAACCAACCTCATCCTCATGCGGTCGGGATACTCGAGAACAATGGTCGATGAGGTTGCGGGCTCGCTCAGGATGCGGCGCCAAGTCCCGGTGTATGGCGAGAGTACGCAGTACTAGCGCTACTTGTCGGCAGCCAACCTTCTCGCCTGGTCCTGACTTCAGGTTGTGCTACGAGAATTGCGCGCGGCAGAGGCAGAGGCATCCTCGTCGACATCGAAGCTGGTGGACGTCTCACGCAGCCTTCAGCGTAGGGAAGACGACGTTGCACTCATGATACACAGGTGCTGATAGGGAGGTGCTGGCCTGTATCTCTTGGTGGTCCCCACACGCAGTCCGGGCACAGGAGGCAGGAAGCTCATCGAACACGCACAGTTGCCGCCCGTGACCACTCCCAACGGCTAGCTTTCCTGTCACCTTGCTGTACTCCTAGGTATGACAACCTGCAACGCGAACATTCTGCTCTGGAGGCGTCTATTGCGGCTGCCGTTGACGGATCGGCGACGCATGTCCTACATTTACAAGTGCGTCTGATCCGCCTCATATTCAGACGTGCTCGCACCAGATATTAGTAGGGCCTGCGACCGTCTTGTTCCACAAATTCACTCCCGGCCTCACCGCCTTTCCCTACACGGCTCGTACCAGCGCGAAATCGAGGCCGCCGCACAACTTGCTCGAAGCCAGAGCGAAGCGATCATGCGCCTCAATTCCAGTCTGGCGTCTGAACGAGAGGCTCTCGTTACACGGGAAGCTCAACTCAGCGCTTTGATAGCTTCGATGGATGCGAAGACGGCAGGGTGCGGGGTGCCAATCGTGATGGGAAATCGGAAGGCTTCTCACACAAAGCTCAGAAGCGTCCTAAAGCCTTATATTGCTCGGAGGTCCCTAATATCTTGCTTATGTACATCAGGTACGAGGCGAGTTTACTCCGGGAATCCTCGTCTCTTGCCACGTTGCGCACCGCCTACACGGACCGTTGTTCTCAATTATTACTACTCGTCCGAGATCTTTCCTCTCTCGCTTACGCTGAAAAGATGGGCAAAATCGATCACGAGGTTCGAGCACGCCCTACCGTGCTACCATGCGAGCGACTCCACGCCGAATAGTTGGCCGCCTTGTTTTGTCGCCTTCCCCTGCGATGGTAAAATGGATTACTCTGAGCTGTGAGCTGCCCTTATACACCTGGCATCATTCATGCAGGCCCGTGCGCGTTTGTTTCGTACGTCGGCCGCAATATACCACACCATGGGGCGTGAAGGTGGTGCGGATATAGCTGCCCAAATCACACGCGAACAATTCGAATCACTCTTCGGTCGAGCAGCTCTGGGTGCGCTTCCGCCACCACAGCCAAACGCATTTGGTACTGACACGCACTACGGAACGAGCAACGGGTTCGCTTCGGCAACTGCCTCTAGAGGAGTCGCTTCCGGCAGCACCACCGCAGTGTTTGCCGCAGCTGTTGGAGACATTGGGCAAGCCATTGCAGATGTGCACGAGTCCGAGAACGTCGATATTCAAGCAGCCGGTATTTGGCCAACCCATGTCCGTGCCGTGGACCATGGCGCATAGCGCTGATCTCGAGCAGCGCCGCGCAAAATGGCCGGCTAACGCTTACGCTCGCCGCCCCAAGCCCTATGCGATCTGCGTGCCTTTGTTCCTTGTACTCCTTGTTCCCTACACGAATCTTGATAGCATCCGCACGTGCGTTGTGCTGCGTCATGTGTCAACTTGATAGATCCAGCTACAACTAGTTCGCGAGTGTCGCTACGTAGAAGCTGAAGCGGCAAACCACGCTTAGCAGTGCAGAGTAGTCCTAGAACTTCACGGGGGCTCGCAACGTCCTCGCACATCTACTTCAAAAAGTCTTGGAGGGTGTGTTCGGGCTATTGTCTACACCAAGATCCTAGCCCGGTCACTCGCCACTCTCTTTAACTATCTCTTATAAGCGACGGCAGGAAGCACCTTTGAAGGTGCTTCGCGACAGTTGGGTGCTCTGAGCTCCATAAATTACGGTAAATGGAATTTCCATACTACCTCTGTCTCAAAACTCAAAACTGAAGCCTTTGGCGATTTCAAGCCGATCAGAGAACACATGAACAAAAACTATCTTGTTAGTTACATAGCGAGTACACTTGGGCGAACGCCCCTCCATGTTTTTGAGCGTACAGCACCTGAGAGGTGGCCTTGTACACATCATTTTCATTTTTCTTGGAGAGATCTAAAGAAAATTGATGCAGAGGTATGGCGCCGGCGGTAGTTTTGGCGCGAAGGCGAAGGCGATGGGGCGCGCAAGCTGGAGGGCGAGGTTGAAGGTCGCCAAGTCCCCGCAGCATCGGCGTGCGCACAGGAGGCGACTCGGGAAAGCGCCTCAGCGCAATGGACGCCGGACATGACCGGAAATTGTTTTGTTTCCCCCAGTTTCGGTTCCTTGCACTCGCCAGGCACACGAACGCCTGCGACTTGGGGCTCTTCAAGTCTATGGACAGCCGGCTCCCGAGGCGGCGCGAATTTAATTTGGACAAATTCACTCAGCAATGTCTTGAAATGTTTCATAGTTGATCCTAGGGTGGAGGAGAGGGTGGAGGGGAGGGAGGGAGTTGGCAACGTTGGTGGGCTGGAGGAGTGGGTGGAGGGGGCCACTCACCCATGAGGCACGAGACGCCCGGCAACGGTGGGATGATGTTCAATAAATACCAGGGGGGACTCCCCTCTCTCCCAATACCAAGGGAGGGGGGGGGCTCCCCTCTCTCCCGCTCCCCACTTCTAGCCAAATATGCAGAAACTATGCGAAAATGTGTCGACATATGCAGATCTCACAAATCTACCCAAATGTGCAATTGCATATGCTCCATATTTCTACCTGGGCCTAAAGGGTGGAGATACTGGAGGGGGGGAGGGAGGAATGGGCGTCGAGCTGCAAGCGGCATCTTATGGAGGGTGCGACAGGGGGTGAAGCTCGTCGGGGGTCGAGTCTGCGCTCAGGGCAGGGGCGTTCGTAGGTGGAAAAAGATCAACGCGCCCAATTCAGCCCCCCCCCCCCCCCCCCCCGATGACGCGGGTAGGGAGAAGACATTTCATGTGACATGTTGCCGCCTATACTTCACACTTCTGCCGAGTGTGTGGCTTGCGCTGCTCCCCCCCCCCCCCCCCCGCCGCCGGGGAGGAGCAAGGAGCGGGGAGGTGGGAGGAGCGGGGAGGTGGGAGGAGCGGGGAGGTGGGAGGAGCGGGGGGGGGGGGGGGGGGGGGAGGGAGATCCCTCCTTCCGGTACCGAATGAAAGCAAGCTGCCGAGTGGGCGCCGTATCACATCAATACGCATGCCGTCAAAGCATGCATAGCCATAATTGCTTGGGTGTTAAGATTATATGAGAGATGCATCCTCATCCTATCCAGCTGCTGCGACTCAAGTGGGAGGCGACCGACGACTGACCCATGATCATCATGCTAGCGCAGAATGCATGCACGACTCACGGATGACATAGCACATCGCACGTAGACGTATGCAACAAGAGCGATGCGACAAGGAGAGGAGTATCAAGTGCATCGGTTCAAAAAGACTCCGTTTCGGCAAGCGCGTTGAAGACCGCAGGAAGACCACCCCAGCAAGCGGTGAGTGCTTGACAAACTTGAGGGCAACGGACGCGTAATTGTTAGGCGTGAGGTGCTGCGCTCCATCTGGGGACCAGTCTGGTAAGGCCCTGCCAGACGCCAGACATCGTGTCATACAATGCAAGCATTCGGGCAGCATGGTCACCCGCCAGACAGCTACGGCCTCCGCGCTCCGCCATTGGAAAGCAGGACGACGCCTTTGCCCTTCTTCCCCTTGCTCGATGCAGCCAGTACAGAGGCAGCTCCCCACGACGCCCCCAGATCGGGCGGAGGTGCCTCGCCTTCACCGCTCTCTTCCACGGAGCTAGCCGAGGGTTCCGCAGCGCCACGCGCCGGTACGCACCACGGCGTGCCGCAACCGCTGCTACCGTGTAGCATGGAGCACGACCTGACGCTCCGTGCACCCGAGCAGCCAGTGGTGGGCGCGCGAGCGTCTAGGTTGAAGGAGGTGGCGCTGCCCCCTTCCGTTGCGCTTGCGGAAGACGGCGAGGTCCGGGCGAGCGTACCGGCCCCATGGGCTGGCGGCCACGGATTGGCAGCGTGAGTCGCGGGAGAGCCTACGGTAGCCGACCCGCTTGGCGACGGCCCAGCGGGTGAGAGGGACGGGGGGCTGCCCGTCGCAGCATAGCCCTTCTCCACCATCAGCCGAAACGACGGCCCCGTCGATTCAGCCTCGCGCCGCCGCCACGCCTCGCACCAATCGCTGGTCGGCATGATAGCAGGAGGTGGCTCCCCAGACGGAATCCTGAGCAGGTAGTCACCAGCAAGCGCGCCAGTGCTACCGGCTCCTCCTTGCGACGCCAGTGCGAGCATCTCTATCGCGAGCCGCGACTTGCCACCGAATCGCGCGCGGAGCTGCCGTTCCTCCTCTTCCGCCTTCGCCGCTGCGCGAGCCGCCGCCTGCCTCTCCTTGCGCCGGCGTGCGGCGCGCTTTTGCAACTCGGGAGCGAAGGCGGCCATGGCGGCTTCTCCAACGGCGCAGGCACCGCGCGACAGGTCGAGCTCTGCGAGCTTGATGGACGTGCCCATCGGCAGGTGTGCCGTATGCTTGTACCTACGTGGAGGGAGGCGTGCACACCATGAGTTGGGGCTTAGCGTGCACGAAGGGTCGGAGGGTAAGATCTGAGTTCAGACGTATGACCTATTGGCTACGGTAGAGCACTTGGGGCGCAAGCGGGTGCATTGCCGGCGAGAGGCTTAGGAAGCGCGTGTCGTCGGCGTCACAAGCGCTCAGGATGGGATTCGCTGCCGTGGCGATCCAGTGATACTGTGGTGCTAGGCCGACGTGCTAGACGTCTGATTTGCTCGCATGCGCCTTGGTGACATCGGCCTTCCTGCAGCAACCAGTCCAGGGACTGACGCTAGCGTGCGGCCACGGCTTGCACCTCGGTGCTGAGGCGGCCCCACCTGCGGCGCGAGGCGTCGTCTTGCTGGAATGTCCGGATCTCGACTATCTCCGCCTCAACCTCTTCGGGTAGATTGGCCCACGAACCTATGCGTGGAAGGTGGGCACAAGCGCGTGGGCGCGGGTGTAGATGCGTGTGCTGGTGCATAGCGCGTGGGGCAGAGCGCTTCACGAGCCGGGCCCGGTTCCGGCGCGCTCACCATGTTGCTCCAGGAGCATTCGCACGCTCAAGGGATCGGCAAAAACGAGCGCGCCGGTCGCCTCTTGTAAGGCGAATCGCCCCTCACTTCCGGCGTCCCTGGAGCTCGCTGCGCTTCCCTCCGCCCCGCTGCTGCCGTCTGCACCGTGGTGGTCGCAAGCAGGCCCGAGCGGGGCATCCGTCGACGGCGCAAGGCCGCCTCTTGTACCGCCACCTCCACAGGGCGGTGCCCATGTCTCCACCGACGCGACTGCGGCGGCGCCCGTCCCGGCACTGGGCGCGGTGGATGCTTCCGCCGGCGCCTCCCATATCTTCGTTCTGTTGCGCAACTCCTTGACGGCCAGCCGCACAAACTTGAGGTCCTCCTCTTGCTCTGGCGAGAGCTGCGTACGTGCGTGACGGCCGCTCTCGGCAGCAGCGAGACCGGTACGCTCCGGCGGTGCGGCCAACGGAGCAGTTAGGCGCGCGCCGCGCCCCGCGGCCCAGCAGCCTGCCGGCGGGCGGAGCGGTGGGCCCGAGGGCGGCGCGGCCTGCGGCAACGGCTCACTGGCGGATGCGACGACCGCCGCCCACCCTGTTGCGGGCGCTGCCGCTCGTTCGCGCTCTTTGGGCGCCGAGGCCGCCGGCAGGGCTGTTGCAGCGCTGCTGTGCGCGACGGCCGCGGCCACCTCGGCCATCACCCGCGCCTCGTCCAGAATCTCGCGTTCCTGCCGACGCAGGTCATCCACCGACGCCTCAACAAGCGAGCGGAAGGAGGCGACTTGCGAGACGCCGCTCGGCACGAGCGCGGGCACGGCCTCGCAGCCGGCGTAGACGGGGGCGATGCCCTCGCCAGCGGGGCGCGTGCACAGCTTGCGGAAGGTGCACACCTCGCCCACGCGCGGCTCAGCCACGTGCAGGCTCACGACGCTCCGCAGGTCGGCGAGGAGCAACACCTCCGAGCAAATCGGGCACTTGGAGAGCCGGTCGTCGGCGGCCGCTGAGGCGAAGAGACGGAGCGCACACGGCAGGCAGAGGATGTGCCCGCACGAGCCGACTTGCGGCGCGGCCGGCGCGCTGAGCAGGCACACCGGGCATTCTAGTGCCTCGCTGCTCGCCAGCCGGACGGCGCGGCACTCCTCCCACGCGGCGAGCGCGGTGCGCACATCGTAGCGGCTGTGCTCTCTGCGTGCGAGCGGCGAGCCAGCCGCACAGAGAAGGTGGAAGTTCGCTTGCAGGTACTGCAGCCGCGCCACGGGGCCTCCCGCAGACCCCGCAGCGGCCGAGCCGCCGCCTCTCCTCCGTCCCCCGAGAGAACCAGGAGCAGAAGCAAAAGCCGTCGAGCGAGGAGCGCTTGGAGGCCGTCGGTTGTCCTGAGGAGCGCTGGGAGGCCTTCGGCTGTCGTGGGCGGAGTCGAAGCGGAAGTGGAGGAGCTCTACCGCTAGATCTGGCCTCCCACGGCCTCTGCCTCTGGCTCCGATGGGTCTGGTGGTCCGGCGGGGCGTGAGGCAGATCTCGCACGCCAGCGCGGGACCAAGGTTGACGTACGTGCACCGTGGGCACTCCCAGCCAGTGGGAGAGACCGGAGAGCCCTCACCACCGCCCATCGCCCTCTCTCCTCCTCTCTCTCTCTCTCCTCTCTGACTCCTCTCTTCTCTCTTCTCTTCTCTCTTCTCTCTTCTCTCTTCTCTCTTCTCTCTTCTCTCTTCTCTCTTCTCTCTTCTCTCTTCTCTCTTCTCTCTTTCTCTTCTCTCTTTCTTTCTTTTCTCTCTTCTCTCTTCTCTCTTCTCTCTTCTCTCTTCTCTTCTCTCTTCTCTCTTCTCTCTTCTCTCTTCTCTTCTCTCTTCTCTCTTCTCTCTTCTCTCTTCTCTCTTCTCTCTTTCTCTCTTCTCTCTTCTCTCTTCTCTCTTCTCTCTTCTCTCTTCTCTCTTTCTCTTCTCTCTTCTCTCTTCTCTCTTCTCTCTTCTCTCTTCTCTCTTCTTCTTTTTCTTCTCTTTCTTTCTCTCTTCTCTCTTCTCTCTTCTCTCTTCTCTCTTCTCTCTTCTCTCTTCTCTCTTCTCTCTTCTCTCTTCTCTCTTCTCTCTTCTCTCTTCTCTCTTCTCTCTTCTCTCTTCTCTCTTCTCTCTTCTCTCTTCTCTCTTCTCTCTTCTCTCTTCTCTCTTCTCTCTTCTCTCTTCTCTCTTCTCTCTTCTCTCTTCTCCCTTCTCCCTTCTCTCTTCTCTCTTCTCTCTTCTCTCTTCTCCTGCCTCTCCTCTCTGCCTTCTCTCTCCCTCGCTTCTCTCTTTCACAACTCTTCCCCCTGTTTCTTTGCTATCCCCCCTTCCCCCCCTCTCTCCTCCCTCTCTCGATTCCTCTCTCTCT
>CM030941.1:3413034-3426057 GCA_018136815.1 Isochrysis galbana | reverse complement strand
GCAAATGCGACGGGACCTTCGCAAACGGGGCCGATGGTTTCGCGAAAGACTCGGCGTCGATGGAGTGGGACCGCATGAGGGAGCGCGAGGCCGGCGCTGATCTATGTGAGCTCAGCAAGAATTTGGTTCGCGCCTACATCCGCAAGCTTGGCGATTCCGCGGTTGACTCCACCAACGTGTGGGATCATCCAAACATGGCCCATGAGATCAACCAGAGGTTCGAAGAAATCATCCGGAACGATAAGGTTGATCCTCAGCGCGGCGTCGATAATGCTATTAAATTTGCGGAGGTGCTCGCGGAGACTCGTTTCCGCGTAGAGAACCACGAGCTAGGGCGGTCGGCGCTCTCGTGCGTCAACCTCTGCCAACGGTACCTCAGCCCTTACGAGCAGGCCCGGGTGAAGCGTCATCAATCCCGGCCCTCGACGAAGCAAACCGTGGCTAGCGTACGCACTAAAGCCTCAGGCGAGGCAAAGAACGAGACTTCCTCGTCCCAGAAGACCGCTTCGACCACGGACATGGTCGCCGCCGTGCAGGCAGCCGTCCAAGCCACCGTGGCGGAAGCTCTTCGCGGACAGGGACACTCGCCTGCTTCGAAGCCTGATTATCGGGCTGCTGCACCGCCGGCAAGTTACCACTCCAACTCGCCGTTGCCGGCTATACTGACCGATCCACCGGGTCGAAAGGGAGGCTCGTCTCGGCCGCCCAGCCGTCGCTGCGATCCGCCGGCGAACGGCCAAGGGCTACCGCCCGATTTGGGCGTATCCCGGTGGACGCCCGAGCTTTGGAATCGGGCCCGAGCCCGCTTCTGGGCCGTAGCAGGCTATGCCAAGCACCCAAGGGTCTCGGCGGCGCTAGCGAAGTGCCGACCGGCCGATAATTCAATGGAAACTCCACGGACGGACGATATCAATAGGGGAATCACCGAATGGACGAACGAAAACGGCTGTGCCTTCTGCGCTTTCCGACCTCAAGCTCCTCCTGGCACTCCATCCAGCGAAGCCTGGAAATATGGCACGGGAGACGGTGCTCACAACCCCGTCATCTGTCAGCCATATATCCGCTTTCTGTGTGAGGCTGGCTGCGGAGAGTGTGGATCGGACGAGCACATTCATAAGCTTCTTCGCTCGATGGTCCGGGTTAAGCCTCAGTAGGGGTCCGGCGGGGTCCCCGTCCTTCAAACCCTGGCGGAGAACATCGCGGGCGGTGGGCCCGAACGCCACCACCACCATCCCGATCCGATCCCTACGCCGCTTGGGGAGAAGAGCTGTCAACGCGGCGATTCTCCCCCTGTCTCTAGCTCTATTCAGTCCTCGACGGTGGGAGCCGCCTCGCCGGCTGAAGCCCCCGCCGAACGGCTATCTCGGAAGCCGGAGTCGACACTTGACCCGGGCTCCTGGAAACAGGTTTGCCCCGGAGATCGTCGCGACCCGACTCTCCGAAATTCGTGTACGTCTACAAGTTCTTCTATTACTTCGCACGCTATTAGGATGTTAGGGGCTGATTCTCGCACGCTGCCCCTCTTGGAGTCTGTTTCTACGGATACTATGCTGTCATCGGTTCCTTCTAACTCTCCTAGGTCTTTCGACGCATCTTCATCCCTGGATTCACCCCCCGACGGCCCTGCCCAAGGGGGTGGGCTAGGTGGATTCGACGCGTCTTCGGTCTCTTCGTTTCGTAAACAATCAGTTGTGAAGCCCTCGGGGGCTGTCGACTCGGTATCATCTTCTGCTCTAGGTTCTATGGATAGGTCCGACGTGGCCGCTGCCGCGTCCGAAAACGTTGTTGCTGCTCTACCTGTTTCTGCTCTTTCCCGGCGGGACCCCACTGGAGACCTCTCTCCCAAGGGCCATAGCCGGAGCCGCTCTGCGGACGAATTGTCGTTGTCTACTGTAGGTTCTCGTGCTGTAGAGGCGGAGACTAGTGCCTCCTCCTCACCTCTCTCCCCGGTTCGTTATATTTCTCCGTCATCGTGTTCATTCTCTCGTCTCGAAGTTGCACCCGTTCTCGTTTCTGACCTGGTTACCGACCCGGAAGGGTCGGCTTCCGGAGTCAATGAAGTTGAAGGTTCCAAGGGAGCTGCGGCTTTCCGCGCTCACGCCGTGGCCACCCCAGACTCGGGAGACGCAGGGGCCGTCGATTACGATCTCTCGTCGCGCCCCACACGGACGCCGGCGTCTCCTCTTTCTCTCGGCTCTCCGGAGGATCCCCGTTCCAGGGATCGCCCGCCGGAGCCAACCCCCTTCATGTCTAGCCCACCGAAACTCGAGGGCGACGATCTCCTTCCCCTGAATTCCACTGCCGAGGCCATCCACCGGATCGCCGTGGTTGGTTGTTCCTCGGCCGCCAAGTCTACTGAAACTGCCCGCGCCCCTACGCGCGAGCTTCAAATGTTAGCCGCCTCCCGTGCCCGGGCTAGCGGTTCCTTCGTCATCTTGCCCCGCCATCTCGCCGAAGCTGCTCTAGCCTTGCGGCGGCCGGACGCGAGCACTCATTCATCACCCTCTGCCGTGTTGCCGACGCATTTTGACGAGCTTTGCGCTGAGTTAGCGGCGATCCACGACGCCGTGACGTTCGACGCGGCCGAGGGGATTCCTCCACCCCGCGTTCTGGTCGTCGGTGAAGCTAGCGGGGTCGTGTCTTCGATGTTCCTACTCGCCGGAGCGCACGTCGCGACGTGCGATCTACGACCGTCGGAGATCGACTACATTCCCCACTTCTGCGGAGATGCTCTTCACATTCAAAACCTCGGTTGGGACCTCGTGGTCGCGCATCCGCCGTGCACGTATTTGTCGGCGGTGAGTTGCCAGTGGCTCGATCGGGAGCCGGGACGACGCCAGGCTCTCGAATCCGCCGCTAGAGTCTTCCTCGCCATGGCAAGCGCCAACGCGCCTTTCGTTGCCGTCGAAAATCCTCGAATGCACGCGGAAGCCTCTGCCTTAGTCGGGGGGTTGCGACCGCGGCAGTTTGTGCAGCCGTGGCAGCACGGCACGGGCCATCAAAAAGCAACTGGCCTGTACCTGACGGCTTCACTCCCGTCCTTGCAGCCTTCGAAGATTGTCGAGGGACGTCTATCCGCGATGGCGGATCTATCGCCGTCGCCCCACCGTGGCGCCCTTCGCAGCCGCACCTATGTGGGCATTGCCGGTGCAATGGCGGCCCAGTGGATGCCGGTCTTGCGCCGTTATGCGCGCAAAGCCAAGGCGTCGCGTTCGCTCGACTTCACGGTGGACTGGGCAATTTCCCAAGCTGCTGCCAGCTTGAGAGAACGCCCTTCGCTCTGCTCGACCGGCTTCGAACTGGCTGAGCCGAGGACGGCTCTGGCTCGCTTCATGGAGGGGAGAGGCGAAGCAGCTTCTAGCTCTCACCTCACGCCTCCCAGCGGTTCGCTAGTGTCTGATTCGGTTGTCGTGATCCCGGACGTAGGCCCCGTTGCCGATGCGTCTCGCCTGCTTCATCAGGAGGACTCGGAAACTAACGTATCGCAAGACGGGACCGAGGCGAAAGGAGACCGCTTCACGCCGTGGGAGTGGCCCATAAGGGACCGCTCTACAACGCCAGGCCCTCCAAACACGGTGAAGAAGCGCCGCAGCAAGTGGCAGGTCTTCGATCGTGATGTAATTTCGGGGGTCCATCGGTGGCAGGATGTCACGCCTTCCATCGCCCAAGAAATCGCTGAGCAAGCGGCAGCTGCGGAGCCGTCGGAACCTCCCATCTTGTCTCGACTGGGCTCTCAAGGCATCAATGCACTATCTCCGAGCGCCTCCTTCACGGCTGGCGACGAAGGAGTGGCCGAACCGACCGGTTCGGTCGTAGCCGAAAGGCCACTTGAAAACGGGGATGTTGGGCTGGACTCGGGAGAAGATGATACGCCCGAGACTCCAGAACACCGGAGCATGCAGGCCCTCGAGACCAAGCCCTCCGACGCCGCCGACGGAGAAGGTACTCCACAGGCATTGTGTGGCGATGGGGCTGCCGCTAGGGGCCTCAGTGCGGCCGGATTTTCCGAGTTGTCGAAGCTTCCGAAGACAGACTTGCAGAAGTCCCTGGAGAAGGAATGGTCACGCCAAATGGATCAACCTCGGCATCCGACGGACCGTCGAGGGCTAGGCTATGATGGCGTGCCTAACCCCTCTAGTTCGGCAAAGGCATCCCCATACTCTTCAATACCATTCGTGCCGCAGACGGTAGCCGCCGCTATCGAGCGAGTGCCCCACGTCGATGAACCTTCTCCGTCCAGGCCAGCCTCTAATCCAACCACCCCGTCACCCGGAGCCGGAACCTCGCTTCCAGTAGAATCTATCGCGGACACGCCGCCGCCGCTCTACCCTCGTCACTGCCTCTATGTCCGCGATCTCGTGGTCTGCCGTGCCGATGGCGACCGCGCAGCTCAAGGGTTCGTTCTCCCGGACGTTGCCCTCACGGTGAACAGCACCCTGGCTGACACTGGAGCGGGCCCGTCAGTAATCACCACTGCTCTTCTCGATCGACTACCTGAAGACGCTTGCGTCGAACGCGTATCGGACGCTACCGTCCCCAACCTACATGGGCCGGACGGCCTTCCTCTCATCACTAGGGGCCGGGCTAGCCTCGTCTTCTCCTTGTCCGGTCGCCTCTTCCGTCATTCGTTCGCGGTCATCGAAGGAAACGCGATGCTTCTGCTCGGGAACGATTTTTTGGCCGCCCACTCCGCTACCATTTCTCTCGACGCCGCGAGCTCGGAAGGAAGCCTCCGCCTCCGTCCGGCCTCTGGCGATTCAGAAGACTCTTCAAGAGTCCTTTCCGAATGTGTAGTCAGAGTTTCCACGGCGCCGCCCCCAGTCGCGGACGCCGGCTTCGTCGGAGCTATCTCGATGTCACCCGGTCAGCCGCTGACTGTCGACTTTCTGGAGAGGTCGACGGCAACACGAGAGATCCCGGCCGGATCGGAGGGTGAGGCTGCTGCTGATGCTAGACAGCCACTCTATACACCTCTCTTTGAGTCTGCCGACGAGTTTGCGGCCAAAGCTCCGGCGTCTACCTCGTCCGAATATCTTCTCTACACGGAGCAAGCGGTGACGATTCCTGCCTTCCACCGCGCAACCATCTGGGTCAGGGTTCCGCTAGCTCTCCGAGATCATTCGGACTGCGCGATGCTAGTCGACCGCCTACCAAATCGCGAGGCTCTCGATTCGTCCTCTCTCGTAATGCCCACGGTGGTCACGCCCACGGACGATCACCGCATCGCGGTGACGATCGTCCACACCGGAGTCGATGCGCTGACCCTGCCGTCTCTGCATCCGATAGCTTCGCTCCAGGTGCGTTTCAAGTTGCACCGGGGCTGGACTCCGACTGGAAGCGAGGGGGATGGTGACCCTGTCACCGCGCTGAGCGAGGAGCAACGAGCTCTACTCGACTCAGCCACCATCGATCCGGACCGGCTTCTTTCCGACGATCAACGAGAAGAAGTACGCCAACTCTTGGCCCGGCGCATCAAAGCTTTCGCGTTGCACCCGGGGGCTCCAAACCATACGCACGTTCTCGAGGTGGAGTTGCCACTCAACCCCGGCGCTGTTCCTCACCGGCACGCTCCGTCTAGAGTGGGCCGCGCAGGCGAGCTCATCATAGAAGAGGAGGTAGCCAAGATGGAAGCCGCCGGCATTATTCGCAAGTCAAATTCGGCTTGGACTTCCCGAGTAGTCCTGGTCAGCAAGAAAGATGGCTCCGTTCGATTCTGCGTGGACTACCGCGACACGAACGCCAAGCTACGCGTCGAGGATAGCCCTCTACCCCTCATTGTGGAGGCTATCGATAGGCTAGCGTCCGGCCAAGGGCCGCTCAGTTCTCTCTTCTTATGTACTCTCGATTTAGCCTCTGGTTTTTGGGGCATCCCGATCAAAGAATCGCACAAACATATCACCGCTTTCACCACCCACCGCGGCAAATACGAGTTCAACTTTCTACCGTTCGGCATCCAATCAGGTCCCTCCTACATGTGCCGCTTGATGGACATCGTTCTCGGTGCGCTAGCGTGGGAGATCTGCATGCCTTACCTCGATGATGTGGGCATCTGGTCAACGGGCGTGGGTCCTTCCGAAGAGGCCAGGGCACAGGCTTCGTTCGAGCAAATGCTTCACCGGCTAGACCTAGTTCTCGAGCGGCTAGAGTGGGCCGGCCTGACCTGCAAGATGTCCAAGTGTGTCTTCTTTGCCACCTCTACGGAGTACCTCGGTCACGTTGTCTCGAGGGAAGGTCTCAAGATGGACCCGAAGAAGGTCGCAGCTGTCGCCGACATCGACCCGTCATCCATCAACTCCTTGGAAGCGGTTCGATCTTTCCTCGGCCTTTGCTCCTACTATCGTCGATTCATTCGCCAATTCGCCGCTAAGGCTGCTCCTCTCACTGCCCTCACGCGGAAGGGCTGCGACGTGGCAAAGGAGTCCCAGTCCGAGGAGTGTCGCCGAGCTATCCAAGAGCTCAAGACAGCGATCACTTCGGAGCCCGTCTTGACTCCACCCAGGGATGATCGGCCCTTCATCGTCAAGACCGATGGGGCTAGCAAGTTGGGTATCGCCGGCATCCTCTCGCAGCTAGGAGACGATAACCGTGAACGAGTCGTTGGGTATTACGCTCGCAGTCTCACCTCGGCCGAACGCCATTGGACGGTGACCGAGATTGAGCTCTTGGCTGCCCTGGAATCAATCCGAAATTGGCGACCCTACCTTTGGGGGCGTCGGTTCAAGTTAGTCGTTGACCACTCTGCGCTGCGATGGCTGCATACCATGAAGGATCAAGTAGCCGGTGGGCCAGCCTCTCGGCTGACTCGGTGGGCTCTCAAGTTGGCTGAGTACCGGTTCGATGTCGAACATAAACCAGGAGCTGTTCATCAGGATGCTGACGGGCTGTCCCGGCTAGCATCCCTGGAGCCGGAACACGAAGATGAACCACTCGCCGGCCCAGCGCCGCTAGCGGTACGTGAGCCTGGCTCAGAGTCTCTAGCCGAGCAGGAACGGTCCCATCCGGTGGCTGCCATCACGCGCTCCGTAGCTACGGCGCGAGGGCTTCAAGCTTTGGATCGATCTCGTCGTCGAGCCTCCGATTCCGGGCCCGCCATCCAGTCCAGTTATTTGGCTCCGGGTACGCCGACTTCCGAAGAGATGAGAGCGGCCCTGGCGGAAGATCCGTTCGTAGAGCCACTCCTAGGCTCAGGAGAGACGGCCAACCACGAGCCATCAGGCCAAGGGTCGCCTCCGCCGGCCGCCGCCTCGGGCCCCATTGCCGACGATGATTCGTGTTCCAGTCCTGTCGCTCCCGCTCCCGTTCCCGCTCAGCAATCCAAGATGTTTCGCCGTTTCGTCGTTCACGATGGGCTCGTCTACTATCGCACCGTTCCTGACTCCACCGACCCGGACTCGCTAGTGCTCTATGTTCCGCCCTTGTTGCGGTCTCGCTACCTCTTTGCCTACCACGATCGCTCCGGTCACCTCGGAGTTTCTCGAATGTCCGGTCTTCTTCGTACTCGGGTATACTGGCCTGGCATGTCTTCCGACGTTGCATCCTACGTCCGGGAATGCCACGAGTGCACCCTCGCCAAGCCGCTACCTAGGGCTCTAGCGTCGCCCTCCGGTCTCTCCGTGGGCACCTACCCCTTTGATGTGGTCTACTGCGACGTGCTCTCACTGGCTCCCACTCACAACTTCGTGCCTGGAGTCTCGGGTTACGACAAGCTGGTCGTCTTCATCGACTCGCTCACTCGATGGATTGAGGCTGAGCCGTCGAATGGGGATCCTTCGTCGGAGGTGGCCTTGGACATGTTCATCCGCTTGATTGTGACGCGTTATGGAGTCCCTAGGCAGCTTCGGACCGACGCCGGTTCGAATCTATGTTCGGTTCTTGTTTCGCGTATTCTGGAGCTCACCGGGACTGATTTGTCGAGTACAGAGCCGTACCGACATGAGGGTGTAGGCTTCGTCGAACGCGCTCAGCAAACGCTCATTCGTTTAATGCGCGCCTCGAACGAGGGTGGCAGCCATTGGGTCGACCATTTGCCGTTCCTACTCCTCTCGTTGAGGGCTTCTTCCGGTCGTGTTACCTCCCGGTCTCCAGCGTCTTTGATCTTTGGGCGTGAGCTGCGTCTGCCCGCTCAACTCTCTGATCCGAAGTCTGTTTCGCCAACTGCTCTCGAGGCGGCGTCCGCCGACGTTCGCTCGTACGCATCCAGGCTCAATGCGAGCCTCCGCCTCTCTTGGTCCAGCGCTCTCGAGGCTACCCTAGCCGCTCAGGCTGAGTCAGTCCGTGACGCTACCATCAAGTCTCAAAGACCAGCTCGTTTCGAACCTGGGGATCGCGTCTGCATGCGATTACCAGGCCATGCCAACAAGTTGCAATTCATCTACTCGGGTCCCTACCGCGTCGTAGAGGCTCTGTCCGACACTAGGTACCGACTCCGTGATTTGGAGAACCGGTTAGTCAAGGAGGAGGTGCATATCTCGAACCTCCGGCCGTATCATACTTTCGTTGATGAAGAGCCGCTGGCTGACGACGAGTACATCGTTGAAAAGTTGCTCGATCGTCGTAGCCATGGCGATTCTATCGAGTACCTCGTGAAGTGGCGTGGCTATTCTATTCGAGAAGCCACCTGGGAGCCTCGTTCCGAGTTGCTCCGTCGTTGTTCTGATTTGCTTGATGATTATGATCGCTCCGTCGAAGAGACTTGTCCAGAAGATGTTGAGTCCCCGGAAGCAACTTCTTCGTCGGCCAGGGATACTCCTCTTCCTCTCGTTCTCGATGCGCCGTCTTCGCGCACTCGATCCAGGCTCCATTCTCGTTGATCCCATGTCTTGGGTAAGGGACCCGTCCCTCTAGGCTAGCCCCACGCCTCGGCTAGGGCTCCGAGTTCAAGAGCGAATCATGGAGGTGATGAACGCGTGCTGCCTGCGCTCTACACCCGGCGCAACACCCGAGCAAAGCTCCTGTAAAAGGGAGAAGTGGGTGGGGCAGTGCGTACGAAAGAGGCCGCCGCGCTAAGCCGCCGATTTCGTGCTCGCTTTGGATCCAAAGGGTGTTCTTGTCTCCACGTTTCGCTCGCTATGTTCCGTTGCTTCTTGTTCCGATTCTGACCTCTGGTCAGCCCAAGTTCCAGGTTCCAGGTCTCTGTTTCCAGGTTCACCGCTCGACATCGGGAGACGTCTCGATCTTAGTCGGGGGGTGTCGCATTCATCCTAGATGATGCGATTTCCAGGCTCTTGTTTCCAGGTCCTTCGCCGTGCGGCCACACGGTGAAGCTCAGGTACATCTAGGTTGGTAGGGTTCGTCCCTAGCGATCTAGAATTCGAGTTCTTGTTTCGTTCCTTCTAGCCTGTTTGTCAGGTCTAGATTCCAGGTTTCCTCCTTTCGGGTAATCTTGACCCAAAGGAGCCAGGTCGCCTGTCACTCGCTGCGCGCTTGTCTCAGGCTCTCGAGTTACCTTGTGAAGGCTTGTTTAGCTTCTTGCAAGGCTTGTTGTTTCTTGTTGGGTTCCGGTTCTTTCTTGGGACCTGCTCACTTTCGTTGTCGTCCAGGCCTGTTCTTCGTAGGTTCTGCTTGGCCTGGTTAGGGTTTCGTTGCCTTCCCGCGTTCGGCGTTTGGCGTTGGCGTTCGGAAATTTCCTCTCACATTCCCTAGGTCCGCTACCCTTGGCTTGTAGGTCCTTGCTTCTTTCTTCTCGGTCAAGGTGTTTGGCGAGCGAGTCGGTTGCTCTATCCGCTCGAGATTTGAGGTTTAATTTGCCATCTCCCCTTGGAGACCGGTGTAGGTTCGCTTCCTAGGTGAGGGAATCTTTCCCCTTGATGCAAGTTACATGCAAGCCCTTGGCCCCTTTGGTGTTTCTTCCCCTTGGTTGCTACTCAGGGTTGTTCGTTAGAAGCGTCTAGAAGGTTCACGCTCAACGGCAAGATTTCCTCTGTCGTGAAGACATCTCGTTGCGATCTGTATCCAAAGTGATCGCCGTGGTCGCGCGACATGACGCTCCCCTTCGGACTCTCCGCTACGTGGGAAGTTACAACGGAGACACGCTCCGGCCGTCGCTGTGGAGTCTCTCTCTCTCTCTCGCTCTCTCTCTCCGTCTCTCGCGACGTGTTTGAGTTATCGGTGGTTTGGGGTCGCGGTTGCTTGATAATTTGCTTGGTTTGGGTGAATGATTCCGGTGTGTTCGTGAGTCGGTGTAACCTGTTGTTCTCAGGCTCTTTGTCCGTCGTTGTTCGCTGCGTCGCTGCACTCAAGCAGCCTAGGCTCCCTCCCTGAGGGAAGAGTTCTTTGTAGGTCTAACAATCTCTTACAACCCATCACACTAGGGCCGCTAGGAGCGCCTCGCCGCCCCACAGCCCTTCGTTCGCCGTTCGTTCCCCGTCCAGACACCCAAATGGGGTTGCCCGACCCAGTCCAGAATTTCATTCACCCGACTCCCGGTGGGGAGGAGGGCCAAAGCGCCGCGCTAGCCGCCGGTGCTGCTCGCGACGGAGTGGCTCAGAGCCCTCCGGTAGCGCTCGACTCGACAGTCCGTTTGTTTGTTTGTAAGCGTCATACGTCATACCCCGTACTCCGCTTAGGAGGGGGTGTCACGGATGGTTTTGCGTGGTGTGCACCCTAGAACTTATATTGGGATGAGGAGGTGGAGAGGGCCGCATGAGTCGAGCCGTGATCTCTCCCCTTCTCTCCTTGTTCGCTTGTGTGAGTCTCCCACGCAATCCCCCCCTGTGTGCGTTTGATTTGTGGAGCGATACTGTTAGTGTGCCATGTGCGTTCAGTGGCCCCCTTTGGTATCTATTAACGTGTCATGAAGTAACAGGATGCGCGGCGCGCCGCGGTCTCATCCTCGAGCCACAGGGGGCCGCGCTGCGGCCTCCTTGTGATAGCGAGGGGGCCGGGGGGAACTCGAGGGGGAAAGAGCCCGGAGGGGAGGGGAGGGGGGGGGGAGCAAGCGACGGGGAGCGCAGGGTGCTGGGGAGAGCCGCGGGGAAAGGGCTGCGGGGTGCGCGATGGGAACTGAGAGAGCATCGTGAAATTGGTCTGTGAGATGCGAGGATCGTGCTTCCCCTCGAGCCACAACACGGATTCTCTCCCCCTCCAATAGATAATCGCGTCCATAGCAATGCCACATTGAATGTTTGCATCGACCGCAAAATGTGCCACCTCGAAGCTGGACATGACACCGCCAAGGCCAAGGGCCCAATGAGCACCAGAACTGGAAGACAACGAGGAGGGTCTAGACGCTGGGAGACGGAATGGACCACGATAGTTGAGTGATCTCGAGCCGGCCCGGGCTAAGATCGCAACTGATTGGCATGCCAAGGGCAAATGGGGATAGCCACTGCCTGTCGGAGGCTTGGCCGATAGCCTCTGCGCGTGCCTCGCAAGCGAGAGAAGAGGGACACCTCGCGAGGTGCGCAATGGATTTTGCTGCTGCATCCGTAGGGTTGGCTCTCCCTTGCCGCAGAGAAAGAGAGAGAGAACGGACGCCAAGCACACGGGGAATGGGCTCGCTCTCTCGCAGACGACAGGGAAAACGGGGGCAAAGGCGACACGGGGCGATGGTCACAAGAGGAAAGGAGGAAGGAGGGCGGCCAAGAGAGAGCGAAGGTGGCAGGCGACGCATGGCGCCGGGAGAGGGGATCGATCAGCACAGTGGCGATGAGCCGAGAGTGACGTGGAGGGTCATGGAAGTGAACGGCGAGAAGCCAGCAAGGGAAGAGGGGAGACGGGGCGGGAAAGCTTACGACGGCCCACGGAGGAGGGACGTCTTGTCTGTAGGGGAAGAGGCCGACGCGCAGGATGTGACACGCAGGCTGCCGCCGCGGCAGTAGCCCTTCCAAGCGTGGTGGGGGATGGGGGTTGGCACGCCTGCGTTGGCTACCGATTCCTCGTCGTCTCCTCTGTTCCTTCCTGTGGCGAGGCTCTTCCCACGCATTCGCCACGCTCGTTCCTCTCCCTCTCCCGCCCGTCCCCTGCCCGCCTGGCACTCCTTCTCGGCGGCATGCGCCCTATTGAACTATCCGCCCAGCCCCTCCCTCCCCGCACGCGGCTTGTCGTGCGTAGCTGTGCGGTTGGGACGGAAGGGCCGCGAGAACGCGCATGTCGCATCCACCCCTCCACCGAGAGTCCCCTTTTCTCCGCTGTCTCCTTGTCCCCCTTCTGCCTTGCTTTGGCGGGGCTCTACCCAGCGACACAATCCCGTTTCCTCTCGGTCGCTGGCGCGCCCGTGTTCCTCCCTGTCTCGCGCTGCTTCTTGGCGGCACGGCGTTGAAACCTCGCGCACTCTCGCCTCCCTCGTCGCTTTCGACGCTGTTCTGCTTGCTTGTGACACTACCGCACCGGCGGGAGCCCCCCTTGCGTCTGAGCTGTGTGGCTGCGCTCGACAGGGCGCTCGGAGGTAGAGGGTCGTCAAGAGGGAGGAGAGAGGAGAGCGCGCGTGGCAGCACGCCCGTGGAGGCATGACGGAACGACGGTCACGGTGGACGGTGACCGGCCGCGGGAGAAGGAAGGGGGGTGGAGGGGGGGCGAACGGCTGAGGCCGGAGGAGGGCCGAGGGCACGGCCGAGGAGAGCACGGGTGTGAAGTGCGGTCGTCCCGCGTGAGGAGGATGGAGGAGGAGAAGGCGGGCATGAGGGTTGCGACGGGGTAAGTAGTGTGGGGATGAATGGATGAGCGTCGGAGCTGGCGCCCCTGCTAGCACGCAAGAAGAGGGCGGGCGGGCGGGCGGGCAGGCGCGCAGTCGATGCGAATGGGGAAGAGAGGAGGTTTGCCTCGGAGGGCCGGTGAGGGGGAGGCGAAGCGAGGCGGTGAGCGAGCGGCGCTCGGTGGGTGCGCGTGCGGAGAGAGGGAGCGAGCGTCGGTCGACGCAGCTTGGACTTGTGCCGATGTGTTGAGGCGGTGCGCTGGCTGGCGCGGTTGCGCTTCACGGTGTGGCGCTCGGTGTGGCGCTGCCGAGAGGCAGAGGGGCGTGGGCGGCGGGCGTGTTTGCAGATGAATCGTGCGCGCTCGAGCTGGCTCCGCCCCGTCCGACGGCGG
>CM030941.1:3405534-3408034 GCA_018136815.1 Isochrysis galbana | reverse complement strand
CGAACGCGGCCGCTTCCGTCGGCCCGTCCGTCGAAAGGGAATCGGGTTAATATTCCCGAGCCGACGCGTGGATGGTGGGCGGCGACGCGTACGAACCCGGAGACGCCGGCGCGGGCCCCGGGAAGAGTTCTCTTTTCTTCTTAACTGCCTCGTGCCCTGGAATCGGTTTAGCCGGAGCGAGGGCTGCACGGCAGGCAAAGCACCCTAAGTCTTGGGGTGTCCGGCGCGCCCGCGACGGCCCGTGAAAATCCGGGGGAGCGGTTCGTTCTCACGCTCGGTCGTACTCATAACCGCATCAGGTCTCCAAGGTGAGCAGCCTCTAGTCGATAGAGCAATGTAGGTAAGGGAAGTCGGCAAAATGGTTCCGCAACTTCGGGAGAAGGAATGGCTCTGAAGGCTGGGTGCGGGGGTCCTCCGCTCGAGGCCGGCTGGCTGCGCTGGGACTACGGCCCCGCGCCGCGGACCCGGCGCGGCCGTCCGGCGGACGGCGGAGGAGCGCTCCGGCATTCCCCGCACGCTGAACAGCCGCTTCAGAACTGGCGCGGACAAGGGGAATCCGACTGTTTAATTAAAACAAAGCATTGCGATGGCCCGCGAGGGTGCTGACGCAATGTGATTTCTGCCCAGTGCTCTGAATGTCAAAGTGAAGAAATTCAACCAAGCGCGGGTAAACGGCGGGAGTAACTATGACTCTCTTAAGGTAGCCAAATGCCTCGTCATCCAATTAGTGACGCGCATGAATGGATTCGTGAGATTCCCACTGTCCCTATCTACTGTCTAGCGAAACCACAGCCAAGGGAACGGGCTTGGAAGAATCAGCGGGGAAAGAAGACCCTGTTGAGCTTGACTCTAGTCTGTTACTGTGGAACGACTTGATGGGTGTAGAATATGCGGGAGGGGCAACCCGCCAGTGAAATACCGCAACCGTCAACGTTGTTTTACTTACTCGGTGGTGCGGAGAGGGCCTCGGCTCGCTTCTGGATCCAAGCCGCCTCGCGCGCGCGATCCGCGTCGGGGACACTAACAGGTGGGGAGTTTGGCTGGGGCGGCACGTCTGTTAAAAAATAACGCAGGCGCCCGATTTTGAGCTCAATGAGAACAGAAATCTCATGTGGACCGAAAGGGGAAAAGCTCGGTTGATTTTGATTTTCAGTACGAATACAAACCGCGAAAGCGTGGCCTATCGATCCTCTCGTCTTTGGGAATTTCAAGCTAGAGGTGTCAGAAAAGTTACCACAGGGATAACTGGCTTGTGGCTGCCAAGCGTTCATAGCGACGTAGCTTTTTGATCCTTCGATGTCGGCTCTTCCTATCACTGCCTCGCAGCGGGGGCCAAATGCAGGATTGTTCACCCACCAACAGGGAACGTGAGCTGGGTTTAGACCGTCGTGAGACAGGTTAGTTTTACCCTACTGCTGTCCGCTTTTCTACGGTAATTTGGTTCAGTACGAGAGGAACCACCAATTCGCATCATCGGTATAGCCGCCGCCGGAAACGGCGATGCGGCGAAGCTGCCATGCGCCGGATTATAACTGAACGCCTCTAAGTTAGAATCCATGCCGGAAGGAAAGCTCCCCACCGGCCCGGGCACGCCACGAGCAACGGTAGCACTGCCTGAGCCGCGCGCGACCACAATTTCCGCGCCCGGGCCGACGAATCCCTTGCAGACGACTTGAATAAGGAACGGGGTATTGTACGCGGCAGAGTGGCCTTGTTGCCACGATCCGCTGAGATTCAGCCTTGGTTCTGAAGATTTGTCGTTGCCCAGCGCAACAACCCCTTCAGGCGCGCCGCTGACGCTCTCCACACTCTAAATGCCAAGCCACAGCGCAAGCCACACGCCACCCAGCCACGCGAACGGCTTTCGAAAACACCGCAGGCCATTCTTGTAACTGGAACCGCAACCCTGAGCTACTTAGGCCCCGAGTGCGAATTCTATATACCCCTTGGATCCCTCAGTCTCCTGCCTACTGGCTCTTGGCGCCCACAGTCGATCCAAGGTGTTGCCCTCACCAATGAAGGATACATAGCGCATATCAAAATTAAAGCTCTCTCGCCCTTTCCTCAATAGGGAAGCGCATACTAGGGCTTCCTTCCGCTAGCGGCAGCCTGCGGGTAGTCGAGCAGGGGCATCACGGTGGTGCCCATGAGGCAACCACCGCGGCTTTACGCGAGGCAGAGCGCCATCGCCTGCACTCTGCTGTATCGCAGGCTACACTCACATACGAAGGAACGAGCGGGGAATCTTTGGTGCCGCACCGCGCGGATTTGAAATAAGAATCCCAATAAACATTACCGATGAGCATTACTACCGCTACTGCCACACACGCCAACCCGCGAATCATGTTCCTACAACATATCGCGGTGGCGCCCATGAGGCAACCACCGCGGCTTTACGCGAGGCAGAGCGCCATCGCCCGCACTGCTGAATCGCAGGCTACACTCACATACGAAGGAGGAGCGAGCGGGGAATCTTTTGTGCCGCACCGCGCGGATTTGA
>CM030941.1:3380434-3405434 GCA_018136815.1 Isochrysis galbana | reverse complement strand
ATACCTAGACGAAACGGGGGAGCCAGGACTCCTCCTGGCGCTCGACTGGGAAAAGGCCTTCGACAGGGTCAACTGGGAATTTTACCATTTGGTCCTCGACAAACTAAAATTCGGGGAAAACTTCAAGAGGTATGCGAAGGCTCTTACGAACTCCGAGGCTAAACCAATCCGCTACATAAAGGCGAACGGGGGAAGAAGCTTCCCCTTCAACATAGCGAGTGGCGTCCCCCAAGGATGCCCGCTTTCGCCGCTGGCCTTCCTCTTGACGGCAGAAGCCCTCACTAGAGCGATAAACGAAGACGAAGACATAGAAGGCATCGTAGTTAACGGTGCCGAACTTAAGATAAGTCAATTTGCGGACGATACGCAACTCTTAGCGGCAGACTACAGCAGCCTGGCGCGATCTCTCAGCTGGGTAGAAAGATACGCGGCGGCCTCGTGCGGCAAACCCAATGATCAAAAGTTCGAAGGACTGAGGATGGGCTCCCTGAAGAGGAAGCGCCCACCCGCGAGATTCCAAAGATATAAGTGGCTGAAACGAAGCGAATACGCGACCATACTGGGAGTCCCGTTAGGGGGGCCCCAGGCCATCAAGGAATTCTGGCGCAAATTAGCCGACAAGATAGAGAAGAAAACCACTATATACGCACCGCTAACCAACAACCTATCTATACACGGGAAAACGAAGGTGGCGAATTTCCTTATATATTCTATCCCTAGATACTGGTTGCAGACACTTGCAGCCCCGAAATCATTCCATACGGCAATCAAAAGATCCGTGGACAGAATTATGTGGACTAACGCGTCTTTATCCACCCTGTAAAGAGGAATTAGCATCTTCCGTAAATGTTTGTTGCTCGGGGCGTGTAGCGCAATCTTCTCTCGTTGTTGTTTTAGCCTTTGAAAGAAACAGGGGTTGTGCGAGAACGTTCACGCACCCATTTGGTCCACTTACAGCTGCTGAGACTAGGTGTTCACATGATTTTCTGAGGAGGGGTGTTCACGAACTGTTCATATCCGGAAGTTGGTGTTCACATGTGTTCAAGTGCTCATATGGTGTGGTTTCCTACCGATAGGGCGGTCAAACAGGGCTTTTTAAGTACTAATATTGGGGGGGGTCGACATTTTTGACCGTGAGCGGAAAGCCCCGGCGAAAGCGGCTCGGAGGGTCTCCCCGCCTTTTCAGAATCCTCGTCCGAAAAGACGGTGCGAAGTCCCGTCGGACCCCCCCCCCTTGCACACGCTCTGGCGGCTCACACGAGCCGAACTAGACGTCGCTCCCACTGAGAGATGTGTTTCTTTTGTCTAAAAGGTGCCTACACACTTATTAAATTAGGGGTCCGACGCCCCATATTGCCAATAAAGGAAATTTCAAACCCTGGTGCCCCAGCGATGACGTCCGCGCATGCACATGCGCACCACACACAGCTCGCACACGGCCCATTAGGCTGTCATAGGATGCTCCTTGACTGTCCCGACCCTCGCCCCGCAGGATTCGCCCGGGCTCGCGATTGACGAGGAGCTGGAGCACCAGGACGCCATGGCGCTCGATGCTGCTCGCTGGTCGACAAAAGTTTGTTGGCCGCTGGCGGGACAGGTGCGCTGCCGATCGCGCCCGCTCTGGCGCAGGTCGACCAGGCCCGTACCTACAATGCCTCTGCCGCCCCAAACGTCAGGTTCCCGACTCGTCTTTCGACGCTGTGAGGCAGGGAGAACACCTGCCGCCAATGCTCAACCAGAGCATCGGCGGCAGGTGTTCTCTCTATGTTTTCGTCGGCTCCTCGGATTTTCACGTGCATCATAGGGCTGGTAGCAATCTAGAAATGTAATTTAAGCTAGCCTGCAGCGTGATCTGCGACGGCGCGACGCGCGCGGCCGAACAGTACTGTGGAATTGATAGCTTTTTGTTTGACGTCTAAAGGGAGAATTTTTCTCCGCACGGAGGGCTCGAAAATTGGGCAGAAGGGCGAATTTCGAGCTCTACACCGCCCGTTCTTTTGGCTACTAGTAGATTCAATATGTAATCTAGCCAAGCACCGGCCTGAAAGCTTCAGGCGTGATGGTTGCGATCGATTTCTGTGGGCAATCGTGTCGTGAATCACGATTGGACACCGGCTGCTTTGCGCTCATCTCGAGCCAACTTTTGGAATTTTTTGTACACACGGATGACCTCCAAGGCCATTCACGTTCGGAGACACACAGGTCGTGCCCGCCAAGCACGGGCCAGTCAATAGTTCTCCCGTTTTTATAGCACAACATCCCAACATGGAGCACAAAAAGTAGTTTTGTTTTCGCATTGACGTGCTGAATTGACGGACAGCCTCGTGTTTTCGAGCGTCTCACGTTCGATTTCGAGAGACAACCCCTCCTTTTCTCTCGATGATTCGACAGTCTCATATGGTAAGACTGGTTGGCTACCGAAACATTGGCATTTGGGCATGTTGATGGTCATGTATTGTGCTCATATGTGTCTTGGACTGGTGAAATGAAGACTAAAATTAGAATTACTAAGGTTATAATTTGGCAAAACTATAATCAAGTTGATCTTTTTCTCCTGCGGCGGCGCGCGATGGCGGCCGCAGCGATGGTCGCTGGCCTCGCCAGTGGCCTCGCACGCGGCCTGTGGCCGCTCTGGCGAGGGTCTGCGCGGCCAGGAGGCCAGCAGGCACCCGCTCCCACCATGCTGAGGCGGTGCCGCGCGTGATGGGGCAGCCCATCATGCGCAGCACCGTCATTTTGACGCTTCGCGGCCTGCCGCGCACTGCATACGCGCGAGGGGCTGGCAGTAGATGCCAGCAGGGGCGAGGTGGAGGGCGCAGGCGACGCGGTGCGCCCGCGCAGGGTTTTGTACTGCCTGCCCGGGGGTAACCGTGCCCGGGGAACGCAGGCGCGCGTCGCACAGCGCGACCTGTGGTGCACTTTTGTGGTCGACGTCGATTTCGCACGAGCGCGAAAACGTTTTGGGGTCTGTGTGTTGAATGGCGTCGAAAATGTGCATATTTCTCATTAGATTCTGCCTAATATACCCATTTCCAGTAGCATATCCTAAGATCTCGCGATAAAACCTCAATCTTGACTTAGTGAATTTTCACCCTTAGAAGTTAAAAGCCCTGTTTGACCGCCCTACTACCGATATGCAAAAAAAAAGAAGTTGAGGCCCAGGACGCGTGCGCTTGCGCAGCAGCGGCCCTCCGCGTGCTTCCTGAGGCGATCCTCCTTGATTTTGTTGTGCATCTCGGCCTCCCGCGCTCGGCGACGCAGCTCCGCGACTACTGTGGCGTGCCGCGTCCGAAATTCGGGGAGCGGCTTGCATGCTTTCACGTTCCTCAATGGCAGCTTCTCGTCAAGGTGTTGACGTATGTTGAACGGCCCCCCAGAGTACGTGCGTGGCCGCACAACAGACAAGCCTTGGCTCGCACCACTTTGGCGCGGCCAGCCACCTCCTCTATTGTGGACCACTCGAGAGCACTGCCCTCGAGCGTATCCACATCCTCTGTGCCCCAAGCGTCGGTCATGGCCGGCGCATGGCCGCCACCGTCGCTGGCCATTGCGGAGACTTTCCCGCGTGTGTCCTTCTTTCTTTCCGCCACGCGCCACGTTCCCCTCCTGTTTTTTTTGTTTTTTCTCTTCAGGAGTTTTGTTTTATTAGCCCCCCTGATATCAGGTATCAGGTCTAGAGGACCTGATATCATGATATCAGGACCTGATATCAGCCTGACGTCCCATCCGGGAGAGAAAGAGAGAGGGCGCTCCACCACCCACGATCCCATGCATCCAAGCGAAGCTTTTGACCGAGAAGGAGAGAAAGCAGAGAATTATAACGATAAATGCCGAACGACGAAGAGAAGCCTAACGAGTGTCGATTCGCGAATGCGACATCGACGGCCTGAAATTCGGAATTTTTCGAAAATTTCGCTGTGGAAACCCCAATTTTTTTTTGGTCCATCCTACCGGAATCCATAGGGAGCTCATTTAGCCCTTCATTTACCCATTGTAGCTGGTGCCCTCCGCACCCCCATAGTGAGTGGCCGGGCTACAGATCGATATCAGATATCGGTTGTTATTTGGACCGATACCCCCATAAGCCAGCCAAAGTAAAACTTCTACCCCTCCTTGAAACGAGGAGTGGAGCCCCCCCTCCCGCTCGGCACCACGCAAAAAGCATAAGTGAACCTCATCAATGATCAAGTTGCACCTTCTCAACCTCGCCGACAGAGAAATCACACACACACACACACACACACACACATCTGCCACAGCATGTACCAAAATCAAAATTCGTGGCCTTGCTCCTGATCTTCCGTGCCAAGGACGAGCTCCCGCATGCACGTGAGGAAGCCCAAGCAAAGGGGCATTGGACACGTAAACACCAAAAACAAAGAGACCTCAACGCCCCGCGTGCGCATGAGGAAGCGCACGAGAGGATTGACGCACACAAAACCCAAAAGGAGGGACATCTCAACAACTCCCAATGATAAAAACGAATGTTGCAATTGTGCCCGAAAATGCCGCTCCGTGGCTCGGCCAAGCGAGCTGCAGCAATGTACTTGCACGCACATAATTGCACGTGCGGCATGCACACATGCAAGGAAAACCGTGGATGGATGAAGGTGGACTCAAGTCGACGAAGACATCCGCAGAAAACACAGAAGAGGCTCCGACGAGAAGGTTTAGCTGCATACGTCACCCACGGCAGAAGCGGGAAAAAAAGCTACCCCAGACTTCGAGGCGGTGCCCGAGAAAAAACTCCAATGACAAGGGGACGACGTGCGTAGCGTGCAGGATTTGTGCGAAATGGCGACTTGCGACTTCGAGACGCGCAAGCCACGTGTTCAGCAACCACAAAGGCACGGCATCATGACTGCGCGTCTCCCGAATACTTCGTCGTCGTCTCTCTTGGGACTCAGAATCCGTCAATGTCATAGTGAAACTTCGAGTCATCCAAAATATAAGAGTTAGAGATGTTTGTTGCTCCAACGAACGACAATCCCTCGCTGCTCTCCTCAAAGTATTGGTCTTCTGAGATCGAAGGGAGTTTCGAAACATGCGTTGAACGTGAGGAAATCAAGGAGCCATGGGTGAGTGACCTGCGCCGACCTCTTGATCGCCGGCGGGCCCCGTCTTCGAAAGGTTTGGAACCTGTCCATTCAAGCATGCCTGCCCGGTGGGAGGCTCCAACAACTCAATAAGCCATGTAGGTGGCTGGGGCACAGCTTCGGCCGCGGTCTTTTGTTCGGCCGATGGCATGGATTGCCTCGTAATACTCTTGGCCAACGAGAGCTGTGCACGCAGACAATTCGAGCCGATGAGCCTCGATTCGCGCAAGCATTTGTGGGCGCTTCCACGTTGCGGCAAGAACATTGTGAACAATAGTGTAAGCCTGCGAGAAGCGGGCGGTCGAGCAAGGCGCTCACGAGTCACGAGTGCGGAATGGGCAGCGGCCAGAATGGAAGTGAAGCATTCCACCAAGGCGAAGCCCCACTGCGCGGATGCTGCACGAGTCGTCGCACATTCGACCTCGGCCGCGTTGGCAGAAGGAAGACGACAGCATGCAGCTCAGCGCACGTCGCCACCAACAAGGCGAGGATGCGCCACTTGGGTGTCAAAAGGCTCGTTGCAAGCAGAACACCAAGAATCAGCGCAGAGACACCATGGCCTGCAGTATGTGGTATCGGGTGGGACGACGTGGATAGCCAGGGCACTTCGTAGCACACTTCGTGCGATCGAGACAGCCCTCAGAATGGCAACTTTTGAAGTTGGTGAGAAGGAAGCATTGCGCCATCAACAACTGCGCGCTAGCCGTCGTCCAGAGGCTGCGCATGAGAGCGAGGACAGGTGCTCGGTGCGCAAGAATGCTGTGAGTGGGTGGGTGGGCCTTCGCCCAAAGCTTGACGATCCTCTTTGGCAGCGCGAACATGCAGAGGATGCGAACAATCGAAAATAGACCGCCACGAAGATGGGTCACGACGAACACCTCCAGGTCTGCGGTCATGTGCTTGTAGCCGAGGTGGTACATGACGGTGATGCTGAAGAGTGCAAGCTGAGACACGAAGACATGGATCCGCAAGAGCAGACCCTCTCGCCAAGCCGTATCAAGGTCAGCAGCGTCACTACGACGGACCTTGAGGAGACGATGCAGGTCGCCCAGCGACTTCTTGAATTGCGCAACGTGCCGCAGCATAGCCCAAGCAAGGGAGGACGAAGAACAGGCGCCAGCGGCAAACAGCGCAGGTGGCCACGACGCCGTGACGACGGGCGTTTTTCCTAGCTTCCGCTCCGTTTCCGTGGTCATGGTCAACATCATGGCGGCGACAAGGGCGGCACATAGAATGCGCAATCGAGACGAGGAAGGGAGAAGCCCGAGGAGGACGCCATAGTTGAATGCCTTCTCTCCACTCTCCCACTGCACAATCACCGTAGTCGCGCTAGGAGCGGGCTCCCATGCCTTGCGGTACATCTTTAGAGAGAGGGCGGCACTCGCCACGCACAGGCCAACGCCTTCCGGCATGCGCACGCCAACCACGGAGCACCGAGCACGCGCAGCGCTCGCCATCAAGATTCCCGTCACGAGCCCGACGTATGGTAGCTCCAAGCTTGGGCTGAGAGGCGTGGTCGTGGACAGCATGCTGGACAGCATAGACCCCCCCGAGATGGCAGCAGACACAAGCAGGAGCGCTGCAAGCTGGCGGCGCGTGGCCACACGCATCGCAGGCTCGCAAGCCCCCGTGCGCCGCCTCGCCCATCGTTGCAGGACACCCACCGACGCCTTTGAGTTCTTCAGCCACTTGCGGGCCAGATACCCGCGGCACGCCGTCTGTATCAAGATGGTAGCGTGGATGACCGGCGAGCCATCGCACGGCGTGCCGGAGAAGGAGTGGGTGCGCAGGGCGGATGCGATGAACGGAGCGAGGTACCCCCACCCGCCAAGCGCATCACGCAGCAGCGTCCTCTGAATCCCGCGCATCGTACGGCCTCTGTCGGCGTGCGGCACGTTGAGAGATCGCGCAAGCGCTCTCGCCCTCACCGCCGAGAGTCGCGCGACCAGGCTCGCTGCTCGGGCGAGCCGGCCGCGCACGGCTCTCTCGCGGTGCTCGCGGCGAGCGTGAGCACGTTAGCCCTCGATGCTGACAGCGGCGTGTACGGTGCTTGTTGCAGATTGCAGGGCTGCATGCCAAGTGGTATGAGCTGCAGCTGGTCGCGCGGCCCCGTAGGAGCGCCGTCGAGCGCGAGGCTCGCAGTCTGAGAGCCCGAGAAAGGGAGGGAAGCCACCTGAGGGCCATCGCGGCCTTCTTGGAGTGGGGAGGCCGGGTGCTCCGGCGGAGGAAGAGGGCCGCTTGGGCGATCGTCCTGTGGGGAGGAGTGGGTGGAAGGGGGCGAGATGTCCGGGCTCGCCGCAGGCCGCTTCGCTGCCGCGCTGCCGCCGGCCCATCGCCCTTCCCCCCCCCCCCTCCCCCCCTCCCTCTCTCCCTCTCTCTCTCTCTCCCTCCTTTCTCCCTCCCTCCCCCGCCGCCCCCCCCCCCCCCCCTCTCTTTCCCCCTCTCTCCTCTCTCTCTCTCTCTCTCCCTCCCCCTCTCCGCAATACCCCACTCACACAGGCCAAGAGGGTCGACAGAGAGAGAGAGAAGAGAGAGAGAGAAGAGAGAGAAGACGGAGAGAGAGAGAGAGTGAGAGAGAGAGAAGACGAGGAGGATCGACTGGGTGAAGGGGGGGGAAGGAGAGAGAGGGAAAAGCAAGAGGGGATATACCTGTACTCACACCCTCAACCGCCGCCCGATCCCCGAGGACTAGCCCCCCGCGCCCCCCCCCCCTCCACCTTCCTCTCTCTCTCTCACTCCTCTCTCTCTTCTCTCTTCCTCTTCTCTCTCTCTCTTCTCTCTCTCTCCTCTCTCTCTTCTCTCTTCCCTCTTCTCTCTCTCTCTTCTCTCTCTCTCCTCTCTCTCTTCTCTGGCAAATACCGCCGGGGGGGGGAGGGGGGGGGGGAGAGAGAGAAGCTCCCGCGCGCCCCCCCGCCCCTGCCCCGCTCCCCGCCCACCCCCGGCGGTATTTGCTCTGACCGTTTCCACCCCCGCGACCGTGAGGACAGGACCTTAGATTGGAAATACGTATTTGTATTGACCGCATTTGGTTAGAGGCCAAATACATGTGTATTTGGCTGTATTTGTAGGGCGGTCAAACACGCGGATTTTAAAGTACTAATGTGGGGGGGGGTCGACATTTTTGACCGTGAGCGGAAAGCCCCGGCGAAAGCGGCTCGGAGGGTCTCCCCGCCTTTTCAGAATCCTCGTCCGAAAAGACGCTGCGAAGTCCCGTCGGACCCCCCCCCCTTGCACACGCTCTAGCGGCTCACACGAGCCGAACTGGACGTCAGGTCGTTTGCCTTCATTTGGTACCCGGTCGGAAAAGGGCGCGCAGCCGCCCTTGCTGACCAAGCGACGTCCCCCCGCGAGCACCCCGAAGGAGAGGCCGAGCAGCACCACGTACGCGACGAGAACGCCGTCGCCTTGGCTCGGCATAAGGGCGCGCTCGAGAGGGTCTGGTAGACGGCGCCGGGCGTGCCGCGCACGAGCGCGTTGAGCGGCTGCAGAGGAGCGAGGGCGAAGGCGACGATCCCGAGCGTGTGGTGCGAGAAGGGGGCACCCACGCCGACGGCGAGCGCGACGCCGGAACGTCGAAAAAAAAATGGACATACGGGTAAATATGCCATCGAAACGACTTTTGATTGCCCTCGCGGTGGTCGTCGCCACCGTGGTCGCCGCCATCGTCGTGGCGTTGGTACTCACGAATAAGAAGCAGCCAGACAGATGTAAGGATGTGGATGGAGAGTGTGCAAACGATGGAGACTGTTGTCACGATCTCGTGTGTTCCGACCAAAAGTGCCGTACGGTCCCACCGTGTATCGAGAAACGGGGGGGGTGCAGTTATGGCGACGAGTGCTGTGAAGGACTTGAGGGTGATGATAAGGGAGACTCTCAGGGGGAGGGGGGCGGACCGTGGCGAGGCTTTGGCCGTTGATAATGAGGCGGCAATGAGGCTAACTTTTTCCGTTGTCTTCCCCCCCCCTCCCAAGAGTACACGGTAGTCTTTAAGACTACGCATTTGCGCAACTGTCGGAGCGAAGCTCGTTTCCTCTTTGGAAACGAGCTCCGGAGGCGCACCGGCGGCTAGCGCGGCGCACGGTCCATCCGGGGAGCCCGGAACGGGCTCATCGGGAGAACGGGGAGGGCAAATGACGGGCATATGTGAAATGGACGGGAGAGTAGTGGCACGGGACGCGAATCGGAGGGACGGAGAGCGTAGGAAAGGGCGCGGCGAGCAGATACCGCTTACTTGGGACTCGTAGGGACTCGTAGACTCGAAAGGATGACTCGGAAGACTCGGGACTTGGGGTACTCAGGGGGCTGCAGGTCACCAACAGGCGATACAGCGGATAAAAACCCCACAAATCAACACTCTGCACTCAAACATTCACGGTGACAGGCCCCATGCCATCTGAAAAAAAAAATCTTCTTAAAATTCCCCGCTACGCGTGCGGCGTGAGGCAGTGTGCTAGTGTACCTCCCTACTACCCAACCTTAACCCCTGACAACCCCCTCCCCCTTTCCCAGTTCCCTCTTTATCGGAGAAGCTGGTTCCGGGGAGGCCGCGCGCGCTGCTTCGGCCGGGAGTTGGAGAGAAGGGGGCTGGAGACTGTGATTCGTCCTTTATGCTAGTGTTAATTCGGGTTGCCTTCTATTGTATATCGTGGGATCATCATTGATATCCTCCGCGGTTTCTTCTATGACGCGGTATTAAGTGCCTCAGGTGATGTTACGGATGTCTAGACCTCTCGCCGCCTGCAGGAGGTCTTCCGATGTTCCTAGGTTGAACTCCTTGTCCACCGTGTAGAGCGGACTTATCAATTTCTTAATGTGTTTGTTGCTCGGGGCGTGTAGCCCCCTATTCTCTCGTTGTTTTTTCAGCCTCTGAAAGAACCCGACTTTCGCCGTTACTAATAGGTGGTATCTCGCAAGGATCGCTCTTAAGATCGATCTAACGGACCTGCCAGGCCCGTGAAAAGTTTAAGATCTATGTATGCCTTATGCCATCTCCACGTGGAGTAGTATTCTGCGGCGTATACTCGATCTATTCTCGTGTGGGTCAGGTGCCCGCACCTCGTGTATTGTTCTTTTAAGCCCGGATTAACCAGCAGTTGGACGTCAGTGAGGCCATGCGAGGCAAGCGCCCTCGTGAGGGCTCTGCCTCCCGTATTTGCATAAGGGGTCGCCCCCGCGGTGGGCCGGGTGTCTCTATGTATGTTCTCCACGCAATTGAAATCGCCCGCTATAATGGTGTGAGAAAGTATTTCCGATGTCTCATGAAGGACTTTAATGTCTTCTTTACGTTTATTAGGTCGAGCATTTAGATACACTGAGGCGAAAGATATTGTTTCATGTCCGATCTTAGCCTTTACTACTACCAGCCTTCCCGGGATAACTACCGACCAAGATTCTACTACTACGTCGCTTCTGTCTCTTCTAATGGCTACCGCCACTCCGCTCCCAGGGTCGCCCCTAGACGCGGGGGATTGAAACCAGTCCCAGCCAAGGGACCTGGCCAAACCTCGCACCCTTAGGTGCCACCCATCGCTGTAATGGTGTAGTTCTTGCGCGTACAGAACATGGATCCCTCCTAGTCTCGCTTGCGCTAGAGTCGACGTTAATTTATGTTTCGCTCCGTTCAAATTGTATGTCGCAATCTTTAAGTCTCTACTATTCACCATGACGGTAAAGGCAACTAACTCCGTTCACGCAGTACCCTGGATAAGCCTTATTAGGTTTAAGATTGCATTTGACCATACAAGATTGTTTGCCCGTGGTGGGATCCTTTACCCAACATCCGGGGATGTCGTGACTGGAGGAGCATTGGACGATTTGACGTCCTTTCATGCGGTTGTTTTTGCATTCGCCCGCCATGAATCGGCGGCATGGCGCCGCCGCTCCAAGGCCCATGAGGGCCCTGTAGTCCATGGCGTTACTTGCGTCCCTTTGGCGCTTTCGTTGTTCTGCTTTCGCCTTATCTTGTTCGCACGTGCATTGGCGAAAGCTAACTTGGTTTTTACGAAGAAACGAGATAGCCCACGGCTTGTCATATCCTTTGCAGCCTCCGGGGGCTCCATGGATGGCTAACTCCCCTTCAGGAGTCACACATTCCACTGATGATCGGACCGCATAGTCCAAGTTGAAATTTTCTCCGTCATCGAGAGTCACATGAAAGTTGCGAGGGAAACGGTGCCCTAAGGCCGACGTGTCCGTGTAAACATAAAAGTGCCAGATGGGACGCTTGCCGGACTCAACCTTCGTGATACCTTCGAGTGAGGTTTTGGCTCGCTGTTGGTTGCCCCTTAGCACGTGGAAACCCTCGCGCTCGAGCGAGTTGGCCAAATGCCTAGTCTTGGTCTTAAAAGCCTTGATCGGATCAAAGATGCGAAAAACAATGTAGGTCGCCACCTCTTTTAGGGAGGACCGGATAGCGCTCGACTTACGAGGGGCCGAGTCGATTAACGCGCCATAGGTGATTCCAAATTCATGCGGGATTCCCGAGAGGGCTGTGTTAACTTTGTCTCCGTATGCGGCCTTGAATTGATCGTGTGCGTCTTCATCGACATAGAAGATCCATGGGCCTTTGCGGCCTTTGTCCATGCCATCTGGAGTTGCGTCTAGGCCTTCCAGCCTAGAGAGGAGGAATTTCATGAAGGTGGCGACATCCTCGCTCTTGATGTCCTTTTTGTCATCAGCTAGCTGAGCTAGCTGGATGAAAAAAGGCGTGTCTTCAGGCTCCTCTTCCTCATCAGGTGGAGGAGAAGCAAAAGGGGTGGTGTTGTGGAGAGTCGGCTTTGGATCCGACTGAGGATCCGCCCGCTTGCGCGATGGCTGCTGTGGTTGTTGGGCTTGTGGCTGCTGGGCCTGCTGGGCTGGAACCTTCCCTTTGTGACCATGCGCAGCTTGCGCGTATGTCCTGGCTGCTTGAGTTGGTTGTTGGTTTGAGGGCGCAAAGGCCCCCAATATGGATTGTTGTGTTAAGTGCCCGCCCCCGAGGGGTGCACTGATGGTAGGAGTGGCCGCCATGGGGGTGGCAGCAGAGCTGCCACCTCCCATGGGGAGTCCTTGAGTTGGTGGAGGAGCGGAGGGGTTGGGTGGCAGGGCATTGCCCTGGGTCTGGTTGTCACCAGGGAACAGGACTCTGCCTGTTCCCTGGTTCTGTGGCAGCTTGGGAGGCGAGGGTGGTGCCGTCATGTCGACGTCGTTGTCAGGCGGCGCGGCGGCCTGTGGGCGCTTGGGCTCCGGCGGTTTGGGGCGGCCCCGTTGGGGCGTCGTGGCGGCGGGGGGCTGGGAGGTGGGAGCGGTCGGCGCGCGCTCCATCGCTAAAACTATAACAATAGTTTTAGGCCCCATGCCATCTGGAGTTGCGTCTAGGCCTTCCAGCCTAGAGAGGAGGAATTTCATGAAGGTAGCGACATCCTCGCTCTTGATGTCCTTTTTGTCATCAGCTAGCTGAGCTAGCTGGATGAAAAAGGGCGTGTCTTCGGGCTCCTCTTCCTCATCAGGAGGAGGAGAAGCAAAGGGGGTGGTGTTGTGGAGAGTCGGCTTTGGATCCGATTGTGGATCCGCCCGCTTGCGCGATGGCTGCTGTGGTTGTTGGGCTTGTGGCTGCTGGGCTTGCTGGGCTGGATCCTTCCCTTTGTGTCCATGCGCAGCTTGCGCGTATGTCCTGGCTGCTTGAGTTGGTTGTTGGTTTGAGGGCGCAAAGGCCCCCAATATGGATTGTTGTGTTAAGTGCCCGCCCCCGAGGGGTGCACTGATGGTAGGAGTGGCCGCCATGGGGGTGGCAGCAGAGCTGCCACCTCCCATGGGGGGGTCCTTGAGTTGGTGGAGGAGCGGAGGGGTTGGGTGGCAGGGCATTGCCCTGGGTCTGGTTGTCACCAGGGAACAAGACTCTGCCTGTTCCCTGGTTCTGTGGCAGCTTGGGAGGCGAGGGTGGTGCCGTCATGTCGACGTCGTTGTCAGGCGGCGCGGCGGCCTGTGGGCGCTTGGGCTCCGGCGGTTTGGGGCGGCCCCTTTGGGGCGTCGTGACGACGGGGGGCTGGGAGGTGGGAGCGGTCGGCGCGCGCTCCATCGCTAAAACTATAACAATAGTTTTTGACTCTCTCTATTCAAGAATATATTAGTAGTATATTTGTTTGTCGGGCGTCCGATAGGAGTTAAGAAGCGGCCGCCAATGCGTAGAGAGTAGAGAGGTCTCTTTCTCTCTCCTCTTCTCTCTCTCTCTCTATTCAAGAATATATACGTAGTATTTTTGTTTGTCGGGCGTCCGATAGTCCGATAGATAGGAGTTAAAGAAGCGGCCGCCAAAGCGTAGAGAGTAGAGAGGTCTCTTTCTCTTCTCTCTCTTGGCGCGAAGGTTGGCGCGAACGTTGGTCGGCGATGGCGCACATCAACGTGACCAACGTGACGGTCCTCGACAACCCGTCGCGCTTCTTCAACCCGTTCCAGGTGGGCGATGTAGGCGTAGCAGATGGGCCGGGCGGGTTGGCGGGGGGACGGGAGTGCCCCCTTCGTCTCCCCTCTGCCCCTCTCCTGGCCCCAGCGCTCTTTCTCTCTCTCTCTCTCTCTCTCTCTCTCTCTCTCTCTCTCTCTCTCTCTCTCTCTCTCTCTCTCTCTCTCTCTCTCTCTCTCTCTCTCTCTCTCTCTCTCTCTCTCTCTCCTTCACTCTCTCCCTCCCTCTCTCCCTCTCCTCCCCCCCCCCACCCCCCCCACCCCCCCCACCCCCCACCCACCCACCCCCTCTCACTCTTTCTCTCCTGCCATCCAACGTCTCTTCCTTCCCTGAATCGCTCTCGAGTTTGACCCTCCTTCCTGGCTCCTCTCGGCTTCGATGTCCATCAGTCTCGTTCCCTCTTTCCCTCTCGCCTCCTCTCACTCAATCCCCCCCCCCCCCCCCCTCCCCCGTCCTCCCCCCACCCACTCACCCCCTTCTGGTGCTTCCGCACCGTCCGTATTCTCTGAACTGCCCTCTTCTCTGCTGCCTTACCTCACTGCCTTCCCCCAAAGCTCCATCAAATATCATCCAACACCGACCCATCGTACCTACCACTTCCTTGCCCGCTTTTCCCTCAACTTCGCGTCTCTCAAACCCGGGTCACCCCACACACTGCCCCATCACCTTGTCGCCACTCTGTCATGGCTCAGAGGACGACTTCTGTTCTTGCGTCTCTTTCCTCACTCCCCCTCCTCATCTTGCCACTAATGCTACTTCAACACCCTTCCTCCTCTTTTTGCACCCCATGCGCCCCGTTCAACATGCTTCTCACTCTTGTGCTTTTTCTCTCTACCCATATCTTCCCCAAACACCTCTTCGTCTGTCTTGGAGGGCCATGCGGTAAAGGCGATGGGAAACAGCGTATCCCTAAAGGGCCTCCTCCCCCCTCCCGGCCTTTCCCCCGTTTTCTGATGGCTATTATGAGGCATGTGGTGCCCAGTTGAAATCAACGCTTCCACGCTTCTTGCAAGCTATCCCAAGCCCGCGCAGCCTTTGGCCTCCATTGCTTCTATTGCCTCGTGACTCAACCAGCTCTCCATCGCCATCCTTTCCTGCCCACCCGTTCGCCCGCAGTTTGAGGTGAGCTTCGAGTGCCTCACGCCGATGAGCGAGGACATCGAGTGGAAGCTCATCTACGTAGGCTCCGCGGAGAGTGACGAGCACGACCAGGAACTCGATTCTATTCTCGTTGGCCCAATGCAGGAGCGTTTGGGCTCCGCTCGGCACAGGCAGAGAAAGAGATGTTCTCCCTAGCTCATCCTTGACTCCCACGGTGCTCTCCGCATTGCAGGCGAGCGCGTACAAGATCGTCTTCCAAGCGGACCCACCCGACCCACGCCGTATCCCGGCGCAGGACCTCTTGGGAGTGACGGTAACTAGCAGCCATCTCCCCATCATTCACGTTCAATTGCGCTCTTTATCCTATCCCACCCGCATCAATAGGTGATCCTGCTGAGCTGCTTTTTCCGTGACAAGGAATTCATCAGGATAGGTTACTACGTCAGCAATGAGTAAGTGCTAGCCGACCGCGAAATGTCCCCTGCCCCGGTCCACCCGGCGCGGACACTCAAACAAACCGCGCATCCGGCCGTTAGGTACGACTCCGTCGAGCTGAATGAGACTCCGCCCGAGCAGCCGATCTACGAACGATTGGTTCGGAACATTCTCGCCGACCGTCCCCGGGTGACGAGGTATCAGATTGATTGGTCATGAGCCTCGTAGTTACCATCAAAGCGGCTTGGCCGCTTGGGCGGCTGCCTGCGCATCGCCCAGATGGTCTGCGTGCATCCCCTTCTCATTCTGCATTTTCAGATCGACTACCGGAGCGCGCCTCCTCTCTTGCGTGCGCTTTTGGCACGCTGCAAAGCCGATCCGGCCGTTGATAGACGTGCGGCGGCTTGTAATGGCCGCTTTTCCCCTTGTCTGCATATCATTGGTGTATTGCTTTCTGTGTGTGTTTGTCATGTGGTGAAGTGTGTGTGCTAGGTGATTGGTCGTGTGCAGCAACCGGGGAAGGCAAGCGGGGATGGTTGGACCGCCGCTTCGTCGGTCCGGTGGCGTCCTCTAGCCTCCAGGCAACGAGCCGCCCATGCATGTGTGCTGGTGACAACTAAGTTGAGACTTGGTTGCGATGGAGCGCGCCGACGCTCCCCTCTCCCTCTCCGCTGAAAAGCAACGCTATTGTGCCATAGTTTAGCCAGTTTTAGCGCGATGGAGCACGCGCCGACGGCGTTCCCTCTCCCACAGCCCCCCCGCCGATCGCGACGTCGACGTGCCCCAGCCTCCCTCGCCCGGCAAGACCTCACAAAGGTTGTGAACAGGCAAAGTCCTGTTCCCCCCTGACTAGCAGACGGCAACGCGCCAGGTCCAGGCACTACCTGCCTGCCGAGGTCGCGTTCCGTCGAATATGGGGCGCACAGCGCACAGACTACAGACTCGGTTGAGCGTTGAGCCACATCATACATCAAGTGTCCATTGTCAATTTACAAAAAAACATCTGAAGATTCTGGGCTACACACCTACTGGACTAGGGTACTTCCCCATCCCTACTGTCATCGCCCTTAACTTCCCTTTCCTCGACCCCCTCCCCTTCCCCCCTTCATTCCTTTGTCTTCTGTCTTCGGTATCTGTCAACTATCAGTAAACTGATAGGGTCATGGTAGCCCGGTCACTCACTATGGGGGTGCGGAGGGCACCAGCAATTATGGGTATATGAAGGGCTAAATAAGCTCCCTATAGGTTCCGGTAGGATGGATCAGCAAAAAAAATTGGGGGTTCCCCGGCGAAATTTTCGAAAAATGCCGAATTTCGGGCCTTCGAAGACGGTGCGCGAAATACAGTCGGGCCACTGTCACTGTCGGCCGGTTTTCTACTCCAACTATCCGACAACGCCCCCATTCCCTTCGCGCCTCCCCCTTTCCTTCCCCCCTTCGTTCCTTTGTCTTCGGTTTCCGGGGTGCGGCCCAGGTGCACTACCTTGGGCCCGGTCAGGGAGGTGGGTTCCAGGAGGGCCTATTTGGGTTGGATGCACTAACTGAAACTGACGAATAAGTATTATCAGGACATTAGTACTTCTACTGCCACTAGCACTAAACTAGCTAATAATAATAAAACAACTGAGCGTTAGTACCACTACTCCCACTAGCCCGGTACTATCACGACACCCCTCAGCGCACTTGCCCGCACGCCTTGAAGTGATGGCACAGACACATACACATATGCATCCCTTCAAATCTCCCCCCTCGCAAACCCCCGGCTCCCATTATAACTCCCCACAAGTTACAATGAGGGAAAACCCATTGAGGCGGACCGGTCGACGCCGGCCGACTCTCCGGGGAAAAACACCGGGGGGGGGGGAGGGACCTCTCGTCGTGAAGCAGAACGGCCCTTACAGCTCGCGCCGCGAGCAGTCCTCGAAGAAATAAATGACTGCGCCCCCCGATACCTGCCACAGGGACGTCTTGAGCCACTCCCTTCTTCTCGCCCCTCCTGTCGCCAGCCGCCCCCCTTCGCCCGTTTGCTAACGCAAACGGGGCCCGTTTCTTACCGCACTCCATCGGGGGGGCGCAAATTCCCCCCTCTCCCTCTCTCCATTCTCCTCCGCCCCTCTCCCTGCGGCGCGTCGCCATGCGGCGCGCCACGGCCTGCTCTCAGAGGGCCTTTGGGGGCTCCCAGAGGGCCAGCAAGGGCAGCTCAGGGGCAGTGGAGGCTGGGGCTCAGCCCCTGGCCCCCCCTGCCTCTCCCACGCTTGCCACGCTGGCCATTGGAGCCTCCCAGTGGCCTCTGTATGCCTGGCGACCAGGGGAGGGGGGGGAGTCAGCTCGAGGGCAGGCCCATGCTGGGCGTGGGAGTGCGAGTCTCGGCCCGCGCCCACTAGGGGTCTGGGTCAGAGTGTTGATTGCCCAGCCCCTGCCAAAGGGCAGGGGCTGGGGTTGATTGTACGGGCCCACCCCGGGGGGTGTCCGCGATGGAGAGAGGGGGGCGCGAGGCCCCCATTGACCCCCACTTATAAAAGTAGGTTCAGCACTAAACTAGCTAACACGACGAAGCCCCAGGTCCCACACCATGACCGTGACGAATTGTGATGGCCCATAGGGCCTGAGGGCAATGAGGAAGGGGCCATGCCGGCGGCAGGCGCGGCGGAGGAGACGAGTTCGGAGGTGCTGACGGGCTGAGGCCCGTCAGCAGAGGAAGGCGGGCAGGCGGGCTTGAGCGAGGGCGAGGACGGCGGCGAAAGCGGCATCGAGCGAGCGGCAAGAGGCGAGGGCGAGTGTGAGGAGGGCTGTGATGGCAGGGGCTGGCGAGGAGAGGCGAGGCTGTAGGGTATGAGTGTTACGAGAGCGAGAGCGACGAGAGCGAGAGCGACGACGGGTGACGACTGGCGACAGGACGACGGACAGAGACACCCAGGAAAACACCCCGACTCTCGCCCCACGACTTTCTCACGTAACTCGACTAAAATCAAACCCAAACACTCCGGCCAGACAGACGACGACGGACGACGATCAGAAGGCGATCTGTCGGCGATCCCGTCTGGAAGGGGAATCGCACCATAACGGAAACGAGGGGCAATCCTGCCGCACAAGATTCCAAGAGATCTACCAAATAAGACGAAAGGAGTGCGATGTGCCTAAGGGGGAGATACGAAGAGGTCGTAAATTAAACCTGATTGCCCCCAGAAGCAGATAAAGAACCGCTGTAGAGATAGCAAATTAAACCTATTTGCGAGGCGCCTGGGAGGAAGAAAGGTGGGGAAACTTCCCTTCTCTTTCGAGAGAAGGAGAGAGGGCGCTCCACAACCCACCGATCCCATGCATCCAAGCGAAGCTTTTGACCGAGAACGAGAACGAGAGAATTATAACGATAAATACCGAACGACGAAGAGAAGAGCGAAGCCTAACGAGTGTCGATTCGCGAATGCGACACCCCCCTGCTAGGATCGAGCGTCCCGCGAGGAAAGAAGAGAACCTAACGGACATCGGAGAGCTCCAAGCAAGCCACGAGAAAGGCAGAAGAGCAATCCTGAACGAGACCGAATGAGCCAAGAGCGAAGAGCGAATAAATCCGAAGAGCGAATGAAACAATAAATTTGAAGAGCGAATGAAACAATAAATCCGAATGGAGGGAGAGCCGCGCACCCAACACCGAACCAAGACGGAAGACGTGATGAGCGACGCACCGAGAAGTTACGAATTACGAACAACGAACAATCGAGGACCGATGAGAACGCGGAACGACAAGAATCGAGAATCGAGAGCGAGAAACGAAGAACGCGGAACGACGAGAATCGAGAATCAACGAGTGTCGATTCGCGAATGCGACAGACCGCCGCGCTAAACCTTTTGGCACATCTATGGCGCGCACACTCACGAACACCAAACCCACCCCCTTTCATTGCCCTAGGCCGCACCGACCGACCGTCTTGGGGGAGGCCGAGCTCCCCCTAAAAAAACGCAGCGGAGGAAGGACCCCATCTGGGGCTGGGCCTCCTAGACTGGGACAACCACGTCAAGGCGCTGCAAGCCAAATGGATACTGAACTACCTAGATGCACGGCAAGCGCATTGGAAGCAAGTACTCGACGCATGGTTCTACCGCACAAACCTAGGGAGAGCAGCGGTAGACTATCGTCAATCCCCACGAGCAGACTAGCTACAAGAATGCAACCACCATAGCCACAAAGCGCCGGCCCCGCCGTGAATACCGGTATGCCAATCCCATATGGCGAGAAATGTGGCTGCTGGCTTGCATGCCAAGCACTGAAGCCATGCATAACCATCTGAGTAGAGTGGCAGGTGTGGCTGGCAACTGCCAAAGGCAAGGAGGGCAGGCGTGCACTGCAGGGTGCCAACGTGGTGGTGGCACGAGCTCGTGGAAAGCCGGGGCGGCGGTTGGCGTGCGGCCTTCATCTGCTGACACAAGCAGGTCAGCGAGCCATCATGCTCCTTTGCCACGGAAGGGCTGTCAGACGACGAAGAATGAAGAATCGCGATTGCAGAAGAATCGCGATTGATTGATTGCATCCTTTGCTGAAGGGCGCCAGAATTCAGTGTGTTGTCTCTTAAAAACACTGCCAAATACATGATAAAAGAAGGAAATCCCCATCGGATTCGCATAAAGGAGGGAGAAGAGAGACAGAGAGGGGGAGGGAGGGGGGGGGGGGGGGCACCGCCAAAGAGAAAACCCGACCGACGGGACGAAACACCAGTAGCCAGTAGCGAGCCGCCGGGGGGGAAACGCCTAGGAAGGGGCTTCCCCCGGCTTCGAGCTGCTTTGGAACTCTTTTGGCCCTTCCTGGAAACCGTTCCAACTCCATGACAATCAATGGGGCACAGAGGCTCATCAACTGACCCGATAACAAGATTCGCTCACGCGGGACGACACCTGACACCTGCAACCCCTGAAATATCATTTCCGGGTGTCACCGGGTGGCACCCTCCTATGTAAGCAGCAGAGAAACTCCAGCGCCTCACGAGGGGGGTGGAAATGCTGCGATATTAGTACTTAAAGAGGCCACTGTTTGACCGGCCTAACCTTTGCATCCCTTCGGCCCGGCGTGGATGCTCAAGTTTTTCATGTCGCCGCCGAGTTCGCGGCAGTTGACGTTGCGCACGGCGTACTCCAAGGGGTACTGGGCTCCGTTGACGCTGTCGCCTGCGGCTCGGGAGCGGTCGCGACACGCACCATAAGCCAGACACTATAACAAATAACAGTAACAGTAGCGTTTTTGTAGCTATAGTAAATGTAAATACAGCTTTGATGATGAAAAGTAGAAAAGAAGTCTGTCCCACAATCACAATGACTTTCACGGCCTCATGGCGAGCGCGACGAGGCCACAGACTGCGTGCTCAAGTGAGAACGAAGAAGAATGGAGTAAAACACGCCGCACAATATGGAGGAGCGTAGCATACGGCTATAGCGCTCCTAGGCTCGGCGTGCGGCTCTTCGCTCCTGTGTCAGCATTGAAAGGGGTGCCCGTGCCGGGGAGGACTAGCGTATGAAGGCCTCGGAACGAGGTTGTGGAGTATCCTAGTCTATCGGACGGATCGCGGCGTGCCGTTGCGGCACGGAGCCATGGCTTCAATCGCGCCGTCAGCCCCATGATCCGATTCATGCGTGTCAAAAACCAACGCTTGCAGCTGCTGCGGCGCGAAAGCTCTCATCGATGCCCCCCGACTCCTATCGAATACGGGTAGGGGCGCATGCCGGATCACCAAAAGTGCGGCTCCCTGGCAGCCTGTGCCACAGCCCTCAAGGCATCCCGCGCGCGGTGGGTGCTTCCACTCACATCCATTTGCAACCTACATCTCGCGCACAAGTAGGATTCCATCTGGTTGGCCTCATCCTTCGAGATGCCAACGCAGTCGCCATGGTACCTGAGGAAAAAAACACAGGTGTCAAGGCATATGGGTGTGCCCCATCTCACTTACGTGTGGTGCATGCGTACCAATTATCACAGACGTCGCACCCAACCATGAACGAGCCGTCCTCGACGCGACCGCGCGTGCATTCCTCAATGCAATATGATGGCTGCGGGGCAAGGGCGGACGTCAATGACGCCGTCAGTTGCCGCGACGGCGTGAGGGGCTGGCGGCGCAGAGGTGAGCGGCGAACGGTGACTCGCAGATGGATAAGGGGCACGCCCCGCGCACAGACCTTGTTGTGTATATGGTTGAGTATCATCATGGTCGAATACTGAGCGTGCCGCAACGTGTTGAACTGCCAGTGGCACATTTGGCACTGGCCGAGGAACGTCTGGCGTGAGTCGGTGAGGTCGGTCGAAATGACGGGGTCATTGTCCTTCATCGGGGGCATGTCCGGGTCGAACAGGGTTGCGACGAGGAAATGGCGCTTGAGATGTTGCATCTCTTGCTGCGCCTTCTGCACCACATCCTTGGAGTCCATGCGTACAATTTTGTTACCGTTGTTTCGTCCCTTGGGCCCGTCGTAGTCATCCTGGTCAAGCCCTAGCAACGAGGGGACCTGTAACAAAGGGTTAGGAGCGCCGCAGCCGTTAGATTTGTACAAAGCTGGCGCCATTCCTACTGGCGCCGGGTGGGAAATTGCAAGCCATCTCGGAGGAAGTGAGGCACAGTGCTTCACGCACCGTGATTTCCCACTGGTCCCCATGGAAGAGGGGAATCTCGGCGATGGACTTCAGGTTGCTAAAGAGGTCATGCATGGTGCCGTACGACTCCACCACATTTTTGGCCTTGGCCTTCTCCAGCATCGTCTTGTACCACTCGCGCAACTTTTCGCGTTTCATTGGTTTGCGTTGCTGGTCAGATCGCGCGAAAAAAATGTACTCATCGCCGCTTTTTGGCGGCTCAACCCAGATATGCACGTACTTGAAGCCGAGCATGCGAGTCCACTGCGCACCAAACGCAGGCAAGGTGGGGGAAGAGCAAGGCGGAGCGGGACAGGGGGGGGCAACTAGCGCAAGTCGCAGCCAGTCTGCATGACTGGCGGGCCCGCCGCATCCATGAGACGCACCTGCAGATAGGCGACCAGTATCGCATGGTAGACCGTCGAACGGTGCCCCGTAGGCTTCGACTCGAAATAGCGGACCGAGTCGAGGTAGGAAATATAGACCCGATTTTTGTTGGGCTCGGGACAGTCAGCGCCATACTCTTGAACGTAGAGGGCGAACAAGCACACGTCGAGCCCCTCGCGTTTCTGAAACGCGAGTAGGGCTTTCGACTTGTACGGGAACTCCTTGGGATAGTCCTCACCGAGAGCCTGCTGGTGTTCAACAAGGCGCTCCGGCGTGTACCTGGCAATCCGGGGGTGCAACGCGCGGTTGCGACGTTTTGCAGGGCCGTGGTGGTGACGCGCATCGCCTGCGAGAGCGAGGCCAATGTTGCCGTCCCAGGCGAAGGGGATGAAAGTGGGCGGTGGGGGGAGGGCTCACGATGTCTGCAAAAGCGATGAGACGATGCGGATCGTGACTGGCTCGCACTCGATCTTGGCGTCGGCCAAGTCGTTTCGGACCTGTGGGCGAGAGGGCGCTAAGGGTCGTATCGAGCGAACATACGCGGATCGAGCGCGTGCAGATCGTATCGAAAACATCGTGTCGCGCCATATCAGCATGGGGCAGCACCTGCTCCTCGATGAACTCTCCCATTGGAATTTGGGTGAGCTTCTCAGCATCGTTGTTGAGTAGGAGCTCTTGCACTTCGTCGGATAGCCTCTCGTGCTTTCGGCAAAATCGGCAGTAGAACGGCCGATTGTTCTTGTACTGGCTGTCGATGTACATCGCGCATGTCCAGTGCCACCATTTGTAGCACGTGCAACACTTATGGGAGAAGGGGGGAGGGGTGGGAAGGTTGGCATCTAGCAAAGGCAGTGTGGCTAAGCCAGAGCGGCCGCGCCGCGCGCCAGAGCGCGCACCTGTACCCAGCGTGCGTCGACATCGTTGGACAAGATGGGCGCATCACTGCCCTCCGCGCGCTGCGGCAGCGGAGTCTCCTCGAGCTGATCGAGCACGAGAGTTTGGCGATCGGTACCTTGTGCCAGGTCACGAGTGAACTTTTGCACCTCCGCATCGAGGCCGGCTTGGCCCTTCGTCTTAAGCTCGGTGCGCAGCGACGACACGCACGTACTGCATAGACGCAGGCAGCTCATGGGCGAATCGAACTTGGCTACGGACTCTTGGAAGTACACACGCTGCTGAGGCGTTGACATGAGCGCCTACGCACCGAGTGGGATAGGGTGGCTGAGCACAAAAATCGCCGCAGAAGAAAGCGATTGAGCTCGAGGGGCCAGCACTCGGCCCTATGGCGTTCGCACAAGCACGCAGCGGGGCTAAAGAGGAGGGGTGGGTGGGGGTGGGGGCGTCGCCTACCTTGCGGCAGCGGTCGCAGAAAAGAGGCAGCGCGGCCAGATACAAGCAGTGCTTCTTGCAATCGGGATGGGCGCACGCCATGCGCAACGCCGAGTGAGGCACGCCCGTCTGTTTGTGCCTATTAGTCTCGGCGGGTTCCAGCTGAATGGTATACTGCGCCTGCTCATCGTTGACCGTGCGCACGATCGCGAGGCGCCACTCCTCTGTGTCCGGGCACTTGTGCTCAACGTAGGCGCCAACTTCGAACAGATTCTTGTCAAGGTCGGGCGAACGCCCTGGCGCGTGCTTGTACTGCACGCGGGCATGAGGGCCGATGTAAGGGGAGGTGCCAGCGCCTATGGCGAAGGCACAGCAGGCGCGGACTCACCTGGTCGACTCCTGCTTGCGCTACCTCATCCTCCTCTTCTTGGGTCGACTTTTGGGAGACCTCCCGCTTAACCTTCTTGGCTTCTTTGCCGCCCTTAGCCACAGGCGGTTCCTGAGGATAGGTATGCACGAAAAGGGCGCATGAGCGCAGATGACCCCGACGGTGGCTGGACTTAGAGGCAGCACCTTCACGTGTGCGCGGCCGGCGAGCGCTGCTGCGCCCAGCCAAGCTGCTGCGCGCCCAACCGAGCCAAAGCACTGAGAGACAACGTACCTCTTCGTCCTTCACCTTGCGCTTGCTTTTCCGTCCATCCCCGCGATTGGTGACCTGGAGTGCTTGCACGCCCGCTAGCTTGAGCCGAACCTGCGCGCCACGAAGCCGCGCCGTTAAGCGGTGCATGCCATGCGCGTCGAGGGTCAAAGCGCCGTGGCGGAACGATGTGTGACGTGATTAAGAAGGCAGAGTAGGTGCGTTGTTCTGTCGAATGTGCGTGCAAGAAGTGGGAGATGCGCGTGCCTTTGAGTAACGTACAACAAGTTCAAGCACTGGAGGGGGAGTCGTGGAGGTGGTGGTAGGCGTGATAGCAGCAGCAACGGTGACATTGGCGGCGGCGGCGGCGGCGGCGGCGGCAGCGGCGGCGGTGGCGGCAATGGCGGCGGCGGGAGCGCGCTGATCGGGTTGTCTCGACCGCCATGCCAATCCCGGCTGGATATTCTCGCGACCGCGCTGCTTGACCTTATGCTTCCTGTGATGATAAGACATTGCAGTTGAGTGGGGTCAATGAAGCGGCGCGACAGATTGCGCACGCGGGCGTGGATTTACCGCGGCGGCTATGCTCACCGCTGTCCCGGCGCCGGTGGCCCAGCTGTCGCCGTGCTTGGCCATGAGGGCGGGAATGAGGAAAAAGCGTTGGTGGTTGGAAGGCTGGGGAGGGTCGGGTCTGACCCTTGCCATAGCGTCCCAACCGTGGAGGGAAAGCTAGTCATGAGGATGTTAGACGAGCCTGTGGCGTGGTGACGGTGTGCGAGACGTGATCTTGCGGCGCCCGAGGTCGCTAGCGCGCAGCAGCCGTGCGGATGCTGCTAACGGTGCCGCACCTTCCATTCCGAGCCCAGAACTCACTGGAGCGACGGGCGCGACTTTGGGCATCAAGCTCCCCAACGCGGGTGAAGGCTTCGTTGAGTGGTCCTCTTGTGGCTGCGGCACGTGAGCCGC
>CM030941.1:3329047-3379047 GCA_018136815.1 Isochrysis galbana | reverse complement strand
GCCAGATCCCTTTGGGCGCGCACGAGCGCCAGAGCGGCTGGTCGTTTGTAGGACTGGGGGGCGATTTGGGCGTCGAATCACCCCGCAATTTTTGCCTCCGTCGGTCCGCACGGGCAATCCTGCTAGGCCATGCAAGGGGCGCGGGCTCTGGGGTCCGGGTTTGCGTTCCACTCGTGGTATCCATTCGTAGGACGAAAAACGCTCGTTGAGCAGTAGATTCGTAAAAGTGTTTTAAAATACTATTTATCGAGCGAATTGTGACCTATGCTGCAAATGCCCCATCACAAATATCATGATATGGCTGGAACCCGAAGGTGGGCTCAAAAGTAGGCGAATATACCCCCTTTCTGAAGTACTGAAGTGCGTCCTACATTATAGGACCCGTCCTATAAAGCTAGGTACCTTTATCCGTATAGGGTCATGTGTGAATACTTTTGTATAAATAACTATGGACATTCGATCGCTCAATTCGGCTGATGTCCCATAATTGACGGAACGACACCTCACCAAAAAATTCAACTTAAGGCAAGAGGGAAGACATTTCTTGAGGTGGCGTCGCTGCCCATGCCTAGCGCAAGGGTATAGTGCCATAGTACCCCCACTCAGCCATCTCCCTCCCCACAGCTCCTCTATGATAAGTTGCTCCTCACCCTCCCATTAGGCCTCCTTGCTTGCGAGACCAGAACAGGATGGCGTGGGGGCGTGGGGGGCTGTGGGCTGTCTGAGTGTGGAGGGAGGCGCGCGCTCCGGCTAGCGTAAGTAGAAAGCTAGTGAAGCGCTGGGTGACATAAGGGGGGAAGGGTGCTTGTGCTTGCGCTTGCCGCGGCAGGGAGGCCCGTCTTGAGTGAGCGCTAGTCCCGTCCCCTTGCCGCGCCGCGACCCACAAAAATTTGGCTAAAAATTAAAATTAAAACTAACAAAAGACGCTAAGGCTAAGGCTAAGGTCGCAAAGGGCCGAAAAGCTGAACTTCAAATCGAGACCGTGCGCGGTGCGTGCCCGTTTTCGACGATCCATCAGGATGGGGGGCAACAGCCTCACCCTAACCTCAATACTCACCCTAACCTCGACACTCACCCCAACCTCGACACTCGACCCTAACAACCCTAATCCTTACCCGGGGGGAGGGAAACGGTTGCCGGGGCAAGTAGGGAGGAACCCCTCGTTATCCTTGGCTTGCGGACACCCTGCGGAGGTGGATAATAGTGGTTAAAAGAGTGAGTAACCGGGCTTATCATTAGCTAATCATCACCTGAGTTGTTTTGGCGTTTCTAGGCTCATGTCAACTGAGTTGCTAGGCTAGTATCTGGATTGGCAACCGAGCTCCACACGCCAACAAGACAACGGCTTGATTACTAGTTGCTTTCATTATCAGCCAACTTGCTTTTCTCCCAGCAACCTTGGTGGCAGCACCATGCCGCACGTGATCTTAGCGAGCATTGGGTGAATCGGCCGGTTCAACTCCCTCGTTAGAAACCTCTCCACCCGTCATCTCGCGTGGTGGTCGTGACGCTTTCGGAAACATCTGAGTAACGTTGCCTTCACCGCCCTCGGGCGAAAGCTGCAAGCCCAAGGCGACTCTCAGCCTACGCAAAACACGCTGCTCCCAACCATCATCCATCGAGGGCGCGACTGTTTGCTCGTGCGTTGTCATGATGTCAGATGACGACCACTGCGGAAGCATAACACGTAGGCAACTGACGACGTGTGGTGTGAGCTCGTCAAAAAACGACCTTACCATCATGGCATGATGGGCCATGCCATGCTCTCCTGCGGCTGCGGCGTTTGGCGTGCATGCGTGCAGAGCGGACGCGCATTCGCACAGAGCCGTACCGAGGGCCTCAACCGCTGGTTCGCGCAGCTCATAATCTGCCAATGGCCGTAGCTGATTGAAGGACGCCATCATATGATTGCACAACACGGCGAGCGGAACAAACCGGAGAAGCGCGATTGGCGGGACAGGTGGAGCCACCACTCCGTCATGGCTACCGCTCCCCTCCAAAGTTGACGTCGGGTTCACAGGTGAGAGAGCGGCTATTGCGGCGGCTGACGCGGGGGGGGCTGCCCAGTGGACTCCGCGGAGAGCCTTCAGCCAATGGTCTGTGGCACCACGAAGGCAGGACGACCAAATTCGCAGCGCTGCATCTCGGATGTGTTGGTGCAACAATGCGCTGATATCGAGCCCAACTCGCCCGAGCGAGGCGCAGGTGTAGCTCGCGTTTTCGGCAATAGAGGCGACATATGCGCCATCGTGTACTCGCGACAAGCAATCGCGAACGGACCGCAACAGCTCATCGACCGACGCGACAGCCCACGAGGCCAGGATGGCGCCACATAGTCGGTCGCCTTGTACCAAGGTGAGTGGATTGAGCTCCGATCTGGGATCGCCCCATGTTGCCGTGGGAAGCTCAACTGTCCAATCTTCGCCGGCCGAAAGGCCGGCCGGGACATTTTTGAGGAAAACGCCGCCGTCAGCACCTTCAACGGCGATGAGCTCACCCTCTCCAACAGGGAGGTGCACTGTTACAGGCTCGAGTGGTGGAGGCTCAGCTTTGAGCGGGGTTTTCCTGAGGACGCGGTCCACCTCGGATGTGGCATCGCTCTCAGCCGGCCCGGTGAAGCAGAAAATGGCCCGGTACTGTATCACATCGTCGTACCTGCGGGCAAAGGTGATGGGTGCATCTGTGCGTAGGCGAGCAAACAAGCGTGTTGCGCGCAAGGAATGTGGCGCTATTTGCAAGGCAGGCAGGTGAAGTAAGAGTGCCTCCCGGCCACTCACCAATGCACACGGCAGAGCTCGAGCAATCGGAGGAGGTGGTCAACTGGCTGCTCCTGTGCGTCTGGGAGGGCCGCGCGTGCCCGCTGCAAATGAAGCGTCCTGTTGCGCAGAAAGCTGACACGCAACGGCGCCTCAGCCATTGCGTACGGCGGAGGCAGCCGTCGTAGCAGGCCGATAGTGTGCAACGCCTCGGGAAGCGTGAGGGCTCCTGCCAGTTTGGAGAACAGCCGCTCGTGCATCTCTGCAAGACAGGCGCGGACGTCGACTGCCACGCTCACAAGCGCCGGCACGTCAGCATGCATTAAGGCACGCGCAGCTGCCGCGGCGTCGAGCTCAAGTGCCTGCAAAGACAGAGGTGCCGGGGCCCACCACTGAGGTACGCATGAGAATGTTCGTTGCGTTGATGCTGAAGCGAGAGCGAAAGCGAGAAGCTGGCGCACCTCTTCGAACCACCCGCTCCTCACGCACGTGGTTGTGAGCTGTGCCATCTCCAGAACCTCCAGCACTTGGTCGTGCTGCGTGAGCAGCAGCGCCAGCCTTCTTCGCTCACTTGCTCCCTCCTTTGCCTCGAGGCAGAGCTTGTCAGCCGCACGCCCGACGGCAGGTAAGCTCGCGCCGAGGGCTACCGTTCGCTCGAGCATTGCGCGGATCGCCACGCGCACCTCCGCAGCGCAATCGGCGCTCTCAATGAAGGCAGCAACGCCGGGTCCACTCGCGAGCCCCGAGAGTTGCGCCCGCAGCCCTGCGGCACTCGAGGCGAGTGCCGCGGGCCGGCGGCGTAGCTGGCTGAGGCTGAGCCCCGCGAGCTCGCCAACAAACGGCGCCATTTCCTCCGCTCCCTCTAGCACCGAAGACAGCTGCGAGCCGAGCGGAGAGCCCATCGCCCGCTGGTGCAAGCGAAGGAGGAGGAGGCACCCCGCCCCCTGCTGGTGCGATGTTTCAGAGGACAGTAGTTTTGAGTTGTCTTGAGAGTCCGCAGATGAGTCTCTCTGCTCTCTCTCCTGTCTCCCTCTCTCCTCTCTCCCAAAGGGACGAGGGACAATAGTAGAGAGGAAGGCTGCGCGGGGGCGGCGGCGGCGGGGTGCGCACGGAGGGCGGGTCTCTCTCTCTGATCGGATACACCTCATCTATAAATGGTACTACTATATGTGACCCTAGCGAAGTACTACGTGCCGCAAGCGAGGAAAATTTTGAATTATACGTATTCAAAAAAAAATCTTCTTAAAATCTCCGCTACGTCCGCGGCATGAGGCAATGTGCTAGTGGACCTCCCTGCTACCCAACCTTAACCCCTAACAACCCCCTTCCCCTTCCCCAGTTCCCTCTTTAGCGGAGAAGCTGGTTCCGGGGAGGCCGCGCGCGCTGCTTCGGCCGGGAGCTGGAGAGAAGGGGGCGGGAGACTGTGGCTTCTCCTTTACTCTGGCATGGCTCTTATCTTGTACCACTTGCTTTTGTAGTACATAGGGTCCCTCTTACTGTCCGTTGGGTCTCCATGACGAAGGATTAGCTTGTCGCATTCGCGAGCCTCTGCAGGCTATTTCGCTATTTTCCGCTCTACCGTTATAACCGCGATGGTAAGTCATCAATCTTCGTTCTCATGTCTATCTATACGTCTACGACGTCTCCACGCTTCTATCAATCACTACACTTCATTCAATGTTGGTCTACCATTATATCCACGTGGCCAAGCAGCTTCTACAGGCTTCTTTCTACTCGGAATATGAATATGCTCTAGCTCTGGACTGATCACCCAGGCATGGAGATCAAGGGAGTAGTAAGCACGTGTCGATGAAGACCAAGGAAGTAGCGAGCATCTTGCTTGCTAAAGTACACCCTCAAGAACCTCAAGCATCTAGACTCTGTAAGTCTGACACCTCTGTAAGCTTCTAGACTTTTTAAGTCTACCAGCTACGCTCCATGGCTAAGCTACGTAAAGCTATAGGTAAAGTGCACGTGACGAATTGGGATGGCCCTTAGGGCCTGAGGGCAATGAGGAAGGTGGCAAGCCGGCGGCAGGCGCGGCTGAGGAGACGGCCTCGGAGACGATGACGGGCTGAAGCCCGTCAGCAGAGGAAGGCGGGCGGGCGGGCTTGAGCGAGGGCGAGGACGGCGGCGAGAACGACATGGAACGAGCGGCGAGAGGCGAGGGCGAGTGAGAGGAGGGCTGTGATGGCAGGGGCTGGCGAGGCGAGGCGAGTTTGTTGGGTACGAGTGTTACGAGAGCGAGAGCGACGAGAGCGAGAGCGACGACGGATGACGACTGACGACAGGACGACGGACAACGACACCCAGGAAAACACTCCGACTCTCGCCCCACGACTTTCTCACATAACTCGACTAAAATCAAACCCAAACACTCTAGCCAGACGACGACGGACGACGATCAGAAGGCCCTTCTGAAGCTGAAGGCCGTAGGCATGAAGCATAATATTCGTGTAAGGTACGTGCCCACACTCACAATTGAACAGTTCCCCGTGTTGCTACTGACACCCAAGACACACAGATTCGTTTCCCATGGTCTCAAGCCCAGGTTTGCAGATTTTGGTCTCGAAATTTGCGATTCGAATTTTGTTTTCACTGTTACTATAATTGTTGGCTCGTTTAAGGTAATAAACAGGCACGACTTCGACTTCACGCTTTGCAGTCGCTCTGTGAGACTCTCTCTCTCCTCTCTCTCTCTCCTCTCTCCGTCCTCTTCTCCTCGGCCAACCGAAGGGATTTCGTCCAAAATATTAATATTCTCCGGTCCCAAGATATTCCGTGGGTGCTGGTCTCCCCGTGCTCCCTTTCCGCTCGCTCTCGCTCGTTAGGGTATGCGTCGCTGTCGAGGCCACCGGCCTGTGGGACGACGTCCACTGGCGTGAGAGAATGTACGTTGAAGATAAACGTGGGAATTTAATCGGGAGTAGTGAGCTCCATCCAATACTGCAGCTGCTACTGCTGCTACGCTGCTACGATGCTACTTCGCCTTTCTGCTACGACGCTGCTGCTGCTACGCTGCCGCTCTGCTGCTGCTGCTGCTGCTGCTACCTACCATTACTACCATGTCCGATGGTGTGCGTGCGCAACAATAGTAATGCAGCTCCACACAACAACTGGTCAACTTGTCAACAACCAATAACCTAAACCGTAATCCGAAGAAACTACGCAAAACTTTTGTGAAACTTGGCTAGCCGGTGAGCAACTTTTGCGAAACTTTCACGCGAAACTTTTGGGGGTCCGGCGCGAAACTCTGACCTGGCCCTAAGGAGGGACCCAAGAGAGAGCAAGGCCCAAGGTGCGAGGGAGCGAAACAGGGGCGAGACGGGCCACAAAGGGGCGCGACGGCAAGGAGCGATGGGCGAATTACGAATGAAGAGTCCTACAAGGTACGAGTAAAACTCCGCGGCGAACAAGCACGATTAAGCACGAAGACGCACGAAGTAGCAGAAGGCCCGACGTCGATCGCGGATGCGACAACGCCGTGCGAGTAGCGAGTAGCGGCTATTTTGTTAAGATTTTTTAAAAGTAGGTTGATGTTTCAATACCATAAACATCGCAGCTTACATAGCCTCTTTTATCAATTGGTGGAATGCTAAGTAGAAGATCAACCCATCCCCTACGCCCAAGGCGTAGCTGCACCGAGCGTCAAGTGCACGGCCAAGAACCGTTTGGGCGGCGCGGCCGGAATGGCCGCGGCTGTATGACGCCAAGCGCTAGAGCTCTCGAAGGTGCAGCATGTCAATGGCCGAGTCTATGCCCCGTCCGCGTCGGAGGTATCCGAGGCCGACGCCTCTCCTAGCATCCGGCTCATCTCGAGCGCCAACTTAGCAGCCCGTTCTCTCCTCTCGCTGTCAGGCAGGGAGGAGCCGCTTTGTCGCATCGCGCTCACCTCCGCGATGAGCTTCTCAAGTGCCTCGTTCTCTTGGTGGGCAGCCTCCTCAGCCTCATCCTCGAATTCTCGTGGCTCCTCCCTCACCAGCTCCGCCATGTACGTATCTGCACGCGCGTCGGTCTCTCCCGCCGGCTCGCAGGTAACCCACGCCTCCTTCGGTCCGCGTGGCACTACCTCGTCGTGTCGCTCGAGCGCGCCCATGTCAGCGTGCTCCTCAGTAGTGACGACTGCCATGGCGGGCGGATCGGCCGGACCAGCAGGCTCATCGTGTGTTGGCCAACGTCGGCATTGCACTGCCTCAAGAACACGTGGGAGGCCCTCCCACTCAGTGGACAAGTCCACATCGGCTGCAACAGCCTCTCCGCGCGACTTAGCGGCGAGCGGCTCAAGGGCCGCCATGTCGACAGAGCCAGCGGCGCTATCAATCTCGACCAGCTCCGCACCCGCCGACAGCGAGAAGTCGAGCGCAGCGTCGCCGCCGCTCCCGCCATCCGCGAGCAATAAGAAGACGTCAGGTGCCTCGTCGGCACACCCAAAGTCCCCCTCCCACTTTGACTGCACCTCTAGCCAGCCGTCAGCCCGGCTGGCGTCGAAGAGGATTATGAGCGCGCCTGCTTGAGCCGCGAGCTCGTGCAACCGTGAGTGCGCCTCAGCCGAGTCGCAGAGCACGAGAAGATTGAGGTGTGCGCGGTAGTACCGGTTCACCACAACCCATCGGTAGAGGCTGCCTCCGTCTAGCGGTGGCGCAAAGCCACCAAGCGCCCTCGACTGCCCAGTGAGAGCGGTAGCGACGCGAAGTGCGGCGTCGCGCATCCCCGCCGGATGGAGCAGCAGCACAGTCGACTCCATCGGGGGAAGGCGTGTTGGCTCGCCTGTACCTGCGCTGCTCGTGCGCACCGCCTCCGCTGCAAGTTGCGCGCTGATGAGCCGCAGCACCCCCCTCGATCGCTCGCGAGACGAAACACCGAGCAGCCGCCGCACCTCCTCCAGGTCTCGATTCGCCTCCGCGGTGGGGCGCTTAGGCGTGATACCCACCGCAAGCTCGGCGAGCGAAGCGCCGCCGCCCGTCGGTCGCGCGCCGAGTGCCGCCGCTAGCAGCCGAATCGTAGCGGGGCGGCGCGCACTCGCGAGCATGTGTTGCATCTCTGCGACGTCCGCTGCGGCGGTGGCAACGCTCGACACTTGTGCGGCGGCCGTGGCGACGGAGGCCACGCCAGCGGTGAAGCCAGAGGTCGCGAGCGCTGAAAGGAAAGCGATGTTGGACGGCTGCCTGGCGCGCCCGAGCGCAGTGGCCACCTCGGCCATGTCGTCATCGTCGAGCGGTTCGGCGAGGAAAGAGACAGAGGGCAGCCGCTTGAGGGTGGCCGGTTCGGCAAGCAGGCCGAGGGGGCACGGCTTGCCGTCGGCGCGAGCGGTGGACTGACGCGCAAGGGGCGAGGAGAGAGAAAGGCGGTGCTCTCTCGGCGTGTCGCGGGGCGAGGAGGTCGTGTCGTGCGCGAGGTGGTCGTGCGCGAGCGAGGGCTGCCGCGAGGCCATGGGCGTCGTGACGGGTGTGCTGCGGGCTGAGTGGGCGATCTGGTTGAGGACAAAGGCGCGAAACTCACGACGAGAGACGGTGCCGCCTCCATCACGGTCCATCCGCTGGATCAGCTCGTCAGCCGTCCACGGCGCGTTGCCCGAGCCGGGAAGGAGCTTGAGTATCTCATTGGCTGACTCGAGCGCAAGCCGCAGCTCATCGATGCAAATCGTGCCGTCCGAGTTGGTGTCAAGCATCTTGAAGAGGTAGTCGACGAGCTTCACCTTGTGGTCCGTCTCTCCCAGCGCGGCGCCGATGAGCACCTCATCGCCTGCGGAGTGGAAGCGCAAGCATGGCAGCCGGCCGGGCGACTTGCCTGGCTGCGACCCACCGCGCACGAGCGCGGCCGAGTGCTCGAGCCCATGCGTGGTGTACTCCGTCTTGAAGCCGTCGACGGAGCAGAAGAGGTACACGCTCGGGTCGGGCAGCCAGGCCTTCACGAATGCCTTGGCTGGGGCGGGCGGTGCCGCTGGATCGGTGGGCGGCTCGGCCGGCTGCAGCCGGCCGATGAGCTCCTCCTCGGGCCCTACGCCAGGCGCGAGCACGTAGTCGAGCCGTGTGCCATCACCGAGCACGCCGTGCACGCGCGCCGAGCCGTCAGGCAGCAGCTGCACCTCGGACACGGCGGCGCCACGGTTGTCCTCAGCCTTCATGTCCGAGTAGGACGTGTCAGCCATCACAATCTCGAGCACTGGCTCCGTCAGGTAGGGCCCACCAGCCTTGATGACGGTCGGGCAGTTGCCGTGAGGGGTGTGCCCCACGAGGAGCCGCGTGATGCCACTCGAGTTGAGCTGACGCATGAGCGGCTCGGAGGGAGGCAGCGGCATGCCGCCTGGTGTGAGGTGCCGCGCCAGCACCACAGTCGGCTGGTCCGTCGGCACCACATAGTCGATGAGCGCATGGCCTCCGCGCGACGTCTTGTCCATTGTGCGGTCGTCGTCCGCCCAGCGCGGCTTGGCGATCCACTCGGCGATCTGTTCACGATACCACATGTTGAGCGCGTCCACCCACTCGCCGACATCTTGGATGAGCTCATCGCGCCCAGGCACATGGCCCAGCGCACCCAACGGGCGCCCATCTGCGACGTGCGGGTTGTGCAGCCCCCCGTGCACAAACAGATTGGGACCGATGATGACCGCGAGCTGGCCAAGCAGCAGCAGCTCGCGCATGAAGCCGCCCTCGGCAACTGAGTCGATGAACGAGTGGCACACGTCCGTGTCAGTCGGCATCTCAACGTAGTCGGGGTCATCCTCGTCGACTGCGCCGTATCCTAGCGCTGCGAGCTCGCGCCGACGGCGCTCGAACTCGCCGTCGGCGCCCATCGTCTCCTTCAGCATCCACCGGATCCGGTTGGCGAGTGTGTTGACCGCGCACAGCTCGGCGGCGGTCGGCGGCGGTGCGCCGGCGGGTCGGGCGTGCGCATGGCTGTTCGCGAGGTACGCGGCTGGCGAGACTCGCTTCTGCTCGGGGACCCAATATGGCCCCGGAGTGCTGGCGAGCCTGCTGTGCGCCAGCTGCGCTTCCGTGAGCTCCGAGCTGATCCTGATCTTGTTGGCGTCCCTGTTTCCGATGAGCAGAGTGACTCTGTCCGGGTAGGTCCGCTTGAGCCTGATGAGCGTGCGCGCGACGCGGATGGACCCTCCGACGGCGCCGCCCTTGTCTACAGCATCGCCCCCAAAGACAAAGGCCCAGCCGTCGCTCAGGGCCAGCTCAAAGGCCCCGTCTGCGAGGGGAGAAGGAGAGAGGAGGCGGAGGGCTTCGCTCGCGTGCACAAAGCTGAGGAGGTGCTCGAGGTTGCCCTCGACGTCGGTGAGGAAGGCGACGCGAGACATGGCGGCCCGGACCCTCGGCAGGCAAAGACGCGGCCAATGGCCGTCAGACCCACGAGGTGGCAAGTGGGGGAGGGGGGGGGGGGGGAAGAGGGGGGGGGGGGGGGGGGGGGGGGCGCGGCCGCGGCTCTCTCTTCTCCCTCCCTCCCTCTCTCTTCTCTCTTCTTCCTCCCTCCTCCCTCTCTCTCTTCTCTTCTCTGCTCTGTTCCTCGATTCACCAGCACATCCTCTTCTGCCATCCTTTCTGTCTGTTGGGCTCTCTTCCCTCTCTCTTCTGCCCCTCTCCCTCTCCCCCACCCGCCCCCTCTCTCCCCCTTCCTCTCTCACAGTAGCCCCACCGTTCTCTACGTAATCCCCTCCCCCCGCAGCCGTCGTCTCTGCCCACACTGGCCCTCTCTTCCCAGGAGACACACCGTCTCTCTTGAGAGTTCTATTTGGATGCGGTCGGCAACCCCTCCTTCTCTCTCTCTCGGCGATTCTAATCCTATCGGGCTACTCTCTCTCTCTCACTCACCCGCGCAGCGGCTGGAAGAAGGGAAGCCGCGCGCGCGCGGGGGGGGAGGGGAGAGTCGGGGAACCCGCGCGGGGGGGGGGGGGGGGGGGGGGATTTGAACCTCCGATCCCGCGGCGCGCGCGGGGGGGGGGGGCGCGGGGGGGGGGCGGGGGCGGCGGGGGGGGGCTGCAGGTGCCAACTGAAGCCGTCCGCCGACGAGCCGTCCGATTTGACCGCCGGCCGCGCAGAGACCGCCACAGAGGCCCCGCGAGCGCCTCCGCCCCCCCGCCCCTCCCCCCGCCCCCCCAGCTCCCCCGCCCACTCACGCACCTACGACAAACATATGAAACTATTCCTATGGGCAAGGGGGAAGGGGGGGGGGGGGGGCGGAAGGAGGACAGGGGGTGCTTGGCTAGTGGCAGTGGCGGCACAAGTCTTCAATTGTTTTATCCAAAAGAGAAATGAATCTAAGTGCCCGGTGATGTGGCATCAGTACCGCTACAAGTTTTTACATGAGCGTCAGTTCTCAGTTCACCTCGAGCTGATAACTGTTACCTGATATCAGCTGCCAGATGTCGGCAGCTTGGAGCTGGGAGAAACCAGAACACGCAGCCTCCTTTACTTCGTACCTGCAAGAGGGCAGCTCTGAGCAACACACGTCCATTTGGGCATCGAGCTCTGGCTCAACAGCAACGGACTGACTCTGGTCTGCGCCAGGAAGCCTACTGCACCGGGGCTCCACACCATCCTTTGTCCTGTGAATGAATCCCTAAGATATCATCAGTGTGAGAAGCTCGAAGTCGGTGTCAGCTCGCTCTCTCTCCCTCTCCCTCTCTCTCTCTCTCTCTCCCTTTCTCTCCCTCTCTCTCTCCTTCTCTCTCTCTCTGTCTCCCTTTCTCTCCCTCCTCTCTCTCCATCTCTCTCTCTCTCTCTCTCTCTCTCTCTCTCTCTCTCTCTCTCTCTCTCTCTCTCTCTCTCTCTCTCCCTCCCTCCTCTCGCTCTCTCTCCCTCTCTCTCTCTCTCTCTCTCTCCCCCCCTCTCTCTCTCTCTCTCTCCGTGATGATGAGGGAAAGAGAGCCGGACGGAGAGAGAAAGATAACAGACGGATGGATAGAGAAAAGTTGTGCAAGCGAGGGGGAGGGAGAGGAAGCAAAAGATAATCAGAAGAGAGGAGAGAGAGTGAACGTGGTGAACGAAAGGTAAGAAGGAGAGAGAGAGGGAGAGAGAGGGGAGGGGAAGACAAGGAGAGGGAGAGGGGAGGAGAGAGAGAAGGGGAGACGAGGAGGAGAGTGGTGTGGGATGGGGGTATGTCGCGGCATGCTGCGCTCGTCATCGACGTGCTCCTTACTGCCGCGTGGTCGCCCTCTCCGCGCGGCGCTCAATTTGTCGAACCGTCTGCTCGTGAGTGAGGTGTCTGACGCCGAGGGAGCAAGAGGAGTTGCGCCAGCGCTTGCGGCGGCTCTCTCGAGGGTGAGTGGGCCACTGGGAGGGGACAGAGGGGCGGGGGAGGTGTTGGGAGGAAGCTTGAGGCGTCTGCCCACACTGGCACGCCGCTGGTGCGAGGATGAGGGATGGGTGGCGGGGAGGGGGAGGGAGGGCGCAGAGGACGGGAGGCGCAAAGGTACAAGCCATGGCTGCCGAGGCGACGGGAGTCAGTCACTCACCCTCGTCATCAGTCACTCACCCTCGTCAGCGCGCTCCGCGCATGCTTGGCCGCAGGAGTTGGGCGTGCCACTTGTGCTGGTGCCCTACCCGAACCCAGGCGCCCTTGCAGACTCAGCCGCCGACGGCGCATGGGACATAGGCTTGATTGGCGCCGAGCCGGCGCGCGCTAAGGTCATGGCTTTCTCCAAGCCGTACGTGGAGATCGAGGCCACATATTTGGTGCCTCCCGGCTCGACACTTCGCTCGGCTGCCGACGTCGACTCTTCCGGCGTGCGCATTGCCACTTCAAGGCGGTCCGCGTATCAGTTGTGGCTGTCGGACAATGTGAAGAATGCTGACTTGGTCTTGACTGACGTGCCAGGGCCCGAGCTGTCCTGGGATCTTTTTTGCGCCAGGAAGCTGGACGCGCTGTCGGGCTTGCGTCCATGGCTCTCGGCAAAGGCAAAAGACCTTCCTGGCTCGACCGTCTTGCCAGACCGCTTCACCGCAATCCAGCAGGCGATCGGTGTTCCACGGAAGGGAGACGCCGACGAGTGCAAGGAAGCGGTCGCATTTTTGGATAGGTTTGTTGACGAGGCTAAACAGTCGGGACTGATCGCCGAGCTCCTCGCCAAATACAACGTTGTTGACAAGCTATCGGTAGCCCATTAAACTGTCGCAGAAGGGCGGGATTGGTCGTGCACTGCGCCCACGATGACTCCTTTACCCTCATCAATTAATGTGGTAGGCGGGTGGCCGCGGGAGGGGGGGGCGGGGGAGGAGGGGAGAGGAGGGGCGGGGGGGCTCTCCCGCCAGAGCCGACAAAGCATGGTTAGGTGATAAGCAGGAGAATACACATGAAAAAACGAGGAAACTGAGATGGGGGAATGCGGCTGTGTGGAAGCTGTCCACCTAAATCTTATGAACGGACGAAACGTTTGCAGTAAAGACCTAGTAGCGCGCGGGCGGCGGCAGTGCAGCCAGTGTCAGAACGGCCTCCATGCTGCTGGAGCACAACTGCAGCATGCTGTGTGCACAGGATGGCGCCCCACACGGACCTCGGCCACCAACGGCCCTGCCCCAATCCCAATCGGCTATAATAATAAAACATCTGAAGATTCGGGCTACTCACTACTCACGACTCACGCTAGCTATACGGGTCCACGCACTCACGGTACTCACTCATGACATCGCCTATACCCCAGTTTACTCACTCCCTTACACCACCCCCTTCATTCCTTTGTCTTTGGTATCGGGGGGGGGGGGGGGGGCGCGCGCACGCGTGCACTACAACTACAACGGGCCAAGTGCAGGGAGCAGGGAGCAGGGATGTCGCATCCGCGATCGACTTCAGACCTTCTGCCAATTCGTGCGTCTTCGTGCTCAATCGTTCTTGTTTGCCGCGGAGTTTTACCCTTAACTTGTAGAACTCTTCACTCGTAATTCGTCCTTCGCTCCTTGCCGTCGCGCCGCTTTGTGGCCTGTCTCGCCCCTGTTTCGCTCCTTTGCACCTTGGGCCTTGCTCTCTCTTGGGTCCCTCCTTGCTGTCGTTCCCCCGCGCCTGCTCTTGCTCTCGTCGTAGGTGTTCGTCACTGCGGACTTTTCCCCCGCGCGGAGCCTACCCTCTCGCCCCTTTCGGTTTACGCATGTAGATTCCCTATTCCCTCCTTACTTTCTAGCTTTCTACCTATTCGTTCGCGGTAACCAGGTCGTTTGCCTTTTGCCTTCATTTGGTACCCCTCGTTTCCAAATACGCGTCAAAGCGTCAAAGCCGCAATGTCATGGCCCCTCCCGGCACGTTGTCGGATGCGTGCGCGGGTTTGCGACAAAGCCCACGCCGCCATTGTCACGGGTCGCGTTGTCGCATCCGCCATCGACCTTTTTTTGTTTTAGAAGTTGTTTGCGTTTTGCGTTTCTATGTTCCCTCCTTGCAGGCTAGCCACTAGTCACCGTCGCAGGGTCCTACATTCGCCCATTCGCCCTCTTTGCCCTCGCCTCCTTTGTCGCCTCCTTTGTCGCCTGCTTGCCCCTCACCTGGCTTACACGGGCTATGTCGCAGGCCAGCGCGGGGTTGAGAGAGAGGACCGGGTCTTCGGCGAGATCGAGGAGGAAGGCGTAAATCCTTTGGTTGCCGGTGGTGCACAAGTTGGCGGCCGCTAGTAAGGATGTAAAGATTTCGCGGTGGTCGCAGCCGAGCGAGAGGGCGCGCTCGAGCGGCTTGATGAAGGACAGACGAAAATCGTTCCAAGAGGTGGCCGCTGTCTGGACGTTGTCCGAGGCCAGGCCCTTGGGGAACTTGATCTCGGAAAGCTCTTTGCCCATTCGGACTTGGTGATGGAGGGTGCGGTCGAGGAAGAAGCGGCTCCGAGCCCACTTGGTCACGTGCTCCTTCTCGAAAAACACGCGGTAGTGCCAAACATTGCCGGCTCGAGAGAGGCCACCGTTGAGAATGGCGTGGATGAGCTCGAAATCGTCGGACTTCCTGTAGAGAGAGGCTACCTCGTAGGCGGCATCCTCAAACAGTTGGTCCCACGAGGCTAGGATGACCTCTCGCTCAGAAACATCACCGGCGAGGCTTGGATCGACGGGATGGCGCCGAGCCGCCGGATTTGGAAGCGAGCGGAGGCCCGCGACGGTGGGTGGAGGTTGGGGATCAGAAACGGGCTTGGCGGGTGAGACAGGAACAGGCGTATTGGGTTCGGGATCGGAAATCGGATTCGGCGGAACGGAGAACGGCGCGGCGGGCAAAGATTGAGAAGGGAACTTGACCGAGGCAGGGGGAGCACCAATGGAGTTGTCTCCTTCTTCCACAAGCGGGCCCCACGAGATATCTTGGGACCGGAGAATGTTTTGGACGAATCTTCTTGCCGTCGGCCGAGGAGAGGCGGACGGAGAGAGAGAGAGAGAGAGAGAGAGTCTCGCAGAGCGACTGCAGAACGAGAAGTCGAAGTCATGCCGGTTTATTACCTTAAACGAGCCAACAATTATAGTAACAGCAAAAACAAAATTCGAATCGCAAATTTCGAGACCAAAACCTGCAAACCTGGACTTGAGACCATGGGGAATCCGAATCTGTGTGTCTTGTGCGTCAGTGGCAACACGGGGAACTGTTCAATTGTAATTGTGAGCGCGTACCTTACACGAATATTCATGCCTACAGCCTTCAGATGGGCAGGAATACAACAGGCGCGCCCTCATGCCGAGCCAAGGCGACGCCGTTCTCGTCGCGTACGGGGTGCTCCTGGGCCTCTCCTTGGGGGTGCTCGCGGGGGGGCTCATGGTAAGGTGAGAGTCCCCACGGGAGGGGATTTTTTTTTGTACCGGCGCATCGCGTATTTGGAAACGAGGGGTACCAAATGAAGGCAAACGACCTGGGAAGGGGTTGACGGTGGTTAAGGATGGGAAGTAGGGAGGTTCATTAGCACGCTGCCTCAAGCCGTACACGTAGCGGGGATTTTTAAGAAGTTTTTTTATCTTCTTATGAGATGGACTGAAATGAGCACGGTGGAGATTCCCCTCCCACGCCCCCCCAAGCCTGAGCTCAGCCCCATCCAACTCCTAGACAGCCTCTTGATCCCAACATCGGCGGCGGCAACCCAACGCCATGTCTGGATGTTAGGCGGCCCAATCGGGTAGGGCAAGACAAACATCTGATCTGAGAGCGGATTCGTATGCATGGTACCGTGCTCGATCTTCACCCACACGACGTGCTGTGAGAGGCGGCCACTTATCCCCAAGTCCGCGGCGGCAACCCAACGTCATGTCTGGATGTCAGGTGGCCCAGACGGGGAGGGGAAGACAATCATCTGATCGGCGAGCGGATTCGCGTGGATGGTTATGTGCTCAATCTTCACCTACGTGGAGTTATAGGAAGTAGGCAGCAAGTCAATGTGCAACTTGCTCAGCCGCCTCTCTGTGTGCACTTAGACGCGCACCTCCTTGAGCGGCCGGTGCTTCTCGTTGCACGGCGTCCTCTCAATTGCGTCGAGTGTGTCGAAGCCATCGATCACCTTGCCAAACACGCTGTAGTTGTTGTCGAGGTGCGGGTGCTTGGCGTAGGTGATGAAAAACTGCGAGCCATTTGTGTTGGGGCCTGAGTTGGCCATCGAGAGGATTCCCCGTGTTGAGTGCTTGATGTCCGGATGTATTTCGTCGGCAAACTTGCCGCCCCAGATGCTTGCGCCCCCCTTGCCCTTGCCAGTCGGGTCGCCGCCCTGCACCATAAATCCCTTGATGTTGCGGTGGAAGGTGGTCCCGTCGTAATAGCCAGAGGCAGCGAGTGCGAGGAAGTTGAAGGTGGTGCGCGGCACCGTGTCACAGAAGAGCTCGACCTGCCCCGGCGGGTATGGGGGGGAAGGGGAAAGGGGTCGGAAGCCTGTGCCGCGTGACTGGCCGCCGCGCGTTGGGGGCTCTATCTCCCTCCCTCCTCTGCTCTCGGCTCACCTTGAGGTCTCCGACGCTTGTGTGAAGCGTGAGAGCCATTTTGCCGCTGCCTCCCCCGGGCGCGCGGCGGTGGGCCGCCGGGAGAAGACCAGGGAGGCGATGGGGGGGAGGCGAGGGAGACACCGGAGACGAGGGAGAACTGGAGGAAGAAGCGGAGGGAGAACCGGAGGGAGGAGAGGCGGAGGGAGAGGCGAGGAGAGCGGGAAGGGGAAGATGAGGGGCTGCACGCTGCGGAGAGATATAAATAGAAAAGCCAGGGTGATCAGTGTTCGGTACGTACTGACGAGTACAATGTTAGATTTTACTAAAGTACTCGACAGAGCCGCACAGGCGTGGCGCACGCCAGGTGTATCGCGCTGGCTCGCAGGTTCTGCGCGCCTGAGCGCGGCATGCCCGCAGTGTCGTACTCCATGTCACTGAGATGGGTCGCGACCAACCCCATGCACATCTCGGGATCTCGGGAGATGTCGGGTCGTCCGCGAATCTGTTCGCCGTGGCTATTCTCCTATATAGTATGTGCTTGAAGTGCATGTACGAGTCCCTCGGGGTCAGAAAGTTGTACTTGTACAACTGTGATATTTGCGTCCATTTTCCTGAGAGGGCCGGTAATCTTTTTTCCCATCGCAGTGTGGATTTTTGCTTCTTTGTCTTTCTCAACGCGAGGAACGCCTTAGTGAGCGCCTTAACATTGATGTCTTCTAGCGTTTTACTGGTGTCTTTGAGCGTGTACTCTTGTGGAATCGGGTACGCCGTCTCGGCTAGCCCGTCGTATGCTCGTCCCCATTTCAGCGGGGTGTATAGCGCTCGTCCGGTACTGACCGCGGGTTGACCCGCTCGTGGCTCGTGGATATGGGGCTCTCCCATAACATTTAGCTGTACTGCGTGATAGTTGCCACCCCGGCGCAGATAGTAGTTATGTTCTTTGTCAACTAGACCACGTGTGGGTTTCAACATGTGAAGTGTCCAGTTGAGTCAAGTAACCTCCAGGTGACAACGAAAGGTGTTAGCAGGGATGGGGATAATTGAACGCTTTTGCTTTTGGTCTAAGATGCGCCTTAACTGTCCCGACCCTCGCCCTGCAGGGTTCGCACGGGCTCGCGACTGACTGACGAGGAGTTGGAGTTGCTTGCAATACCAGCACTAGCACCAGCACCAGGATGCCATGGCGCTCGACGTTGCTTACTGCTTACTCGTCGACAAAAGTTTGATGGTGATATGGTGATGGGGAAATACGGTGTTGGGGCCTGCAAACTGCAAATACACAGCCAAATACATATGTATTTGGCCTCCGGCCAAATACATTTCAAATACATTCGAGGCCTACAACCCAGGACGCGCTTCAAATACAGCCAAATACATATACATATGTATTTGGCCTCTGGCCAAATACAAATACTGTGAATACGTATTTCCCATCTAGGATGGAGGATGGCCACCGTCGATGCCAACGGCCAACGGCATTGGAGCCTCCGCCTCTCCCCCCCCACCCCCCAGCTGACCTGCTGACCGTCGCCCTCGCAGGGGGGGAAGCGGGTCCTCTGCGCTCATTGGGCACTTGGGCACGCTCGCACGCTCCCGCCAACCCGCCGCGGACCATTCATTCATAGTTCATAGGTGTGAAGAGGATCGCTCGCCCGCCACCCGGCGACGGCGCGTCGTCGCGCGCTCCGCCCTCCGGACCTTCTCTCTCTCTTTCTCTCTCTCTCTCTCTCTCTCTCTCTCTCTCTCTCTCTCTTTCTCTCTCTCTCTCTCTCTCTCTCTCTCTCTCTCTCTCTCTCTCTCTCTTTCTCTCTCTCTCTCTCTCTCTCTCTCTCTCTCTCTTTCTCTCTCTCTCTCTCTCTCTCTCTCTCTCTCTCTCTTTCTCTCTCTCTCTCCCTCTCTCTCTCTCCCTCTCTCTCTCTCTCTCTCTCTCTCTCTCTCTCTCTCTCTCTCCCCCCCCCCCCCCCCCCCCCCCCCCTCTCTCCCTCTCTCCCTCTCTCACCCTTTCCCTCTTTTCCCTGCTTTCTCGTGCCAAGCCCCACCCCCCACCCCACACGGCAGCCTGTGGCGTGACACGAGGCCATGTCGGGTCCGCTGACAGTGCTTGCCTCTGCTTGCGCCCACCCGGACGACGCTGTGCTGCTAAGCTGGTCCTCTTTGCGCTCCCTGGGCTGCGCTCTTGGGGACAGGATCGAGCTGGTCACCGCAGGTGGCCACGCTGGCGCCTCGGACACTCCTGAGGGCGCTACGGTTGCCAACAGTCCTCCCACAGGCTCTGAAATCAGCTGTTCTGGCTCCTCTACAGCCGCTGTGCCGAGGCGGCTGCGTGCGTTTGCCTCATCTCGCGTGGGTGCTGGCAGGGCACTCCTTTCTCCATTGCTTGCAAGTGAGCTAGGAGGGAGGATTGAGCTGCGGCGGCAGGGGGAGAAGACTTCTGTCGATGATGGAATCTTGGGTGAGTTGCCTTGGCTAGGGACGCCTGGGCTGGGGTTGCCACTGCAGGGGATAGCTGGTCTCACCGGATTGGGGAGAAAGGGTCACCGCCGACCGAGTAAAGTGGCGGGTGGAGGGTACATGCGTCTGGCATGTAGGCAGCTCCAGCGCATGTTCCAGGGATGAGGCGGGCAGAGTTCAGATGATTCAGTTCGGATTTGCCTCGAACCACCTGCGGCTAGAGTTTCAGGCTGAGCGAGGGAGGCAGTGAAAGCCAACCGCCTTCTTCGGCTGTGACAGGTGTTGCGGCGCCCGCTTCGACGGGGCTCGCCCCCAGCACCGTGGCACATACCGTAGCGGTCGAGGCCCGAATTGCCGCAATACAGGCGGCGGGCGCAGAGGCCGCCGTTGGCTCCGAGGACGAGACGCTTGCCACGGTGCGTGTGGCCCCCTGATAGAAGGCGCATGTGGCGCCCGGTGCACCGCTCCAGCTACTCGCACTCTCTGCACGTTCCGTTGTCGTGGATCCCTTACGTGACTTGCTTCGCTCCGCGCCACAAATTCTCACGTGACCCATGCCCCCTCCCCTGGGCCCACGATTCGCTCCCGCCCGGTCACTTCGATGCTCGCAGCTCCTCAAGCATGTTGAGCTGCCACTCCGCTCGCCCAAAGTCTTCGCCTTGTGGCGCCTTCCGACGCCCAGGGGCGTCTTGCTGCACGGTCCACCTGGTGTTGGTGCGTGCCGTGCAGGAGAGCCCGCCCGCGAGCGTCACAATCGGGCCAGCCGCGCAGCACGCTCACACCGTGCGGTACGTGCATTGGTGTCCTTGCTGTTCTCACGCACAGAAGACGCATATACATTGTTTACGACTGCCCCCCAATCCCTTGCCAGGCAAGACGCGCCTTGGCCGCATGCTGGGGTACATTCTGGGAGTGCACACCGTGCGCCTTTCCGCAGGTGCGCGTCACATGCTTCCTGTCGCCGCGACCCAATGCCCAAGGCCGGTGGGCTACTCTTAGCTACCCGTATTTCAAGCCCTCGCCCGTCCTTGGTAGGCGAGCTCCTCTCCATTGGTGGCTTCGCCGCGGAGGAGGCGATCGTCACGGGCTTTGCCGAGGCGCAGTCACACGCACCCGCCGTACTGCTGCTCGACGACATTGAGCTCATCGGGAGTGCCCGTGGTGGTGACACCAGCAGCGGCGGCGGCGGCGGCGCGCCTGGCGGCACCGCGACGGACGCACGGCTGCTCGCTACGCTGCTAGTGCAACTAGACTCGCTCACCAGCGGTGTCATGCTGCTGGCCACAACGGCCAAGCCCGACGCGCTCGATGCAGCGCTTCGACGGCCGGGACGGCTGGACTCCGAGGTGGAGGTGCGCGTGCGGGCCTGGTGTCCGGTTGGCGTCGCGTCGACTTGAGGGCGCCCGTACCAGTGACCACGCCGCCGTGCCCTTCCTTGCAGATTCGAGTCCCTGACGCAGGCGGACGGCGCGACCTCCTTCGCTCCATCCTGCCGCCGCATATTCAGCTGGACGAGCCCACATTAACGCGCATTTCCGAGTGCACCACCGGTTTCGTCGCCGCAGACCTTGTGGCGCTCAAGCGACGCGCAGTGGCCATCGCCATCTCGAGGATGCGGGCTGAAGCCACCAACGAATGTGCAGGAGCTCGCACGGGGTGCGCTGGCAGCGAGGGAGTAGCTGGAGGCGCGGGATTCTTGAGCAACTCGGAGGTCGGCCAGCGCTCCCAGGACGCCGCCAGTGCAGTGACTGTTGACGACCTAGAGGAGGCACTCCCGCACATTCGCCCGACCGCCATGCGTGGCGAGGCCATGCAGGTACGACATGTTTTGCGCACGTGCGCCTAACTCCACTGCGCCGTGAGCTCGGCGCGCGCTGCCGTCTCGCCCTCTCCACTGCGCGTCGCTCCTTTCACCTAGGGCTTCGCCTCCGCGCACCCGCCTCGTGCTGCGCAGCGCTCTAACGTGTCGTGGTCGGACATCGGCGGGTCCGACGAGCTCAAGCAGGCCCTCCGCGAGGCGGTCTCTTGGCCGTTGCGCCACGCTGACGCTTTTGCGCGCCTCGCGATCCGCCCACCACGCGGGATCCTACTGTACGGCCCGCCTGGTTGTTCCAAGACTCTGGCGGCAAAAGCTCTCGCCGCCGACGCGCGCACTTCCTTCTTTGCCGTCAAGGGCCCCGAGTTGCTCTCAAAGTGGGTTGGGGAGTCCGAGCGGCAGGTGGCCGACCTGTTCAAAAAGGTGAGCGGCTGTCCAGTATGAATCGGCATTCAACACTCTTGCCCTGAGCGAACGCGGTGCCGACGGTGTCTCCACATGCCGGTCCAGGCGCGGGCAGCGGCGCCGTCCATCATCTTCTTCGACGAGATCGATGCCCTCGCGCCCTCGAGATCCGCTGGTGCCAACGTCGGATCGCGGGTCCTCAGGTGTGAACTACCCGCCGGCTACGCCGTCGTCATCCGGTGACATGCGGATGGTTGGCATGCGCGGTCACCTCGAAGCTGAGAGCGCGCTTCCGGCGGTTTGCCAGCCAAGCCCACCGACTTGTCCCGCCTGCAGCCAACTCTTGCACGAGATGGACGGCGTGCGTCGCTTGCAGTCCGTTGTCGTGGTGGCCGCAACCAACCGGCCTGACTTGATTGACGCGGCGCTCCTTAGACCAGGTGAGGATGCTGATAGCGGCCAAGTCGTTAGTCGTTACCGCCCCTCGCAAACGTGCAACTGCATCCCGACGATACCTGCCCTAGCACCGAACCTCTGGGATCACGGACTGCAGGCCGCTTCGATCGTCTCATCTACGTGGGCTTGCCGACATTGTCATCGCGTGGCGAGATACTCCGAGTGCATACTTCTCGCATGCCGCTTGCGCCTGACGTATCGCTAGCCAAGCTCGCCGAGGCAACCGACGGCTACTCGGGCGCTGAACTCGCGGCGCTGTGCCGTGAGGCAGCGCAGGCCGCCTTGCACGAGACGCTCGAGTCGTTGCAGGTGCGCCAACGCAGGCGAGCTCACACAGTTTGCGCCGTTGCGGGAGGATGTTGCTCTTCGGGCCCGTACGTAAGCGCACAAGTGGACGGGGGCTAGCGGGGGCGCAAAGGCATCAGACACACGCACGTTCCTCACACACGCATATTTTCTACGTAGGTCACCGACAGCCACTTTGCGGCTGCCCTAGCCACTGTTCGTCCGCGTACCTCTCCCGAGACGATCGCCTTCTTCGAGCGCTACGTTAAGGACACGTCGCTGCCTTCTTGCTAGCGGGAGGAACTCGCGCGATGCCGCGGGGAGCGTGTGGGAAGTGACGCCAGCCGGTGACCAACCGCTCGTGGCTGCCATGTACCCGACTGCTTGCCGACATCTATTGGAGTGATGGACGCGATTTTGCGTCCGTTCGGCAAAGGTATTCGATTGAGGTCGTGCAGCTGTGCACTTGGTTATTGCACGATAAGCTTGCCAAGCTGCTCAAGCTGCACCTGTTCAAAACATTGTTCTGGTTCTGAAAACTTTTTAATATTCTCGCCTCAAAAAAAACTATTGTTATCGTTTTAGCGATGGAGCACGCGCCGACCGCTCCCCTCTCCCAGCCCCCCGCCGTCACGACGTCCCAACGGGCGCCGACCCAACCCGCCGGAGCCTAAGCGCTCGCAGGCCGCTGCCCCTGGCGACCAAGACGTCGACATGGCCCCGATTCCCTCGCCTCCCGTACCCCATTCCATACCCATGAAGCAGCGGCAGCAGGCAAAGTGCAAAGTCCAGTTCCCTGCCAAGCATAGATGCTCCATTAGGCTGCTACGGCGAACCGTTTTGCCGACGATCCGACATGCCGCTTTTGTGGCATAGCCCCCGAGAGTTCCACTCACTTGGCCTCATGTATCGCGACGGAGCCCGTCTTTGAATTCATAGAAGGACTTTTAGGGATTTGCCTTAAGCCGGGATCCGAAATACCCCAACGTCTTTTCTGCTATCAGGTGGACAGACCGCACCCCTCCTCAGGATACTTAGGTATCTTGGCGTGGAGGTATATTCTAACTGACTTCTATAACATCCAGTATGGCAACGCGGACGGCAGGTCCGTCAGGTCGATCTTAAGAGCGATCCTCACGAGATATCACCTGTTAGTAACGGCGAAAGTCGGTTTCTTTCAGAGGCTAAAAAAACAACGGGAGAATATGGGGTTACACGCCCCGAGCAACAAACACATTAAGAAAATGATAAGCCTGAGAAGCGCAAGGCTTCATACAAGGCTTCATGCAAGGCTTAATGTGCGTCGTGAACCCAAGGCCTAGCTATGGCTAGGTGGTGTGCAAAGCATTTGTTCTTGTTGGGGTTTTGTTTTTGTGTCGGTTACGTGACCGGCGGTTGAGTCGGTTACGGCGGTTGAGTCGGTTACGGCGGTTGAGTCGTTTGAACGGACAACGGACCGTGCAAGGGTAGAGACCCCTAAGAGACAAGTAACAAGAAAGCTTTCGCCACTCATCTGGTACCCCCGCCGAGAGACAAAGAGACATGGACAAGAACAATGACAAGATCTTCTTCTACAACAAGGATGGTGCTGAATGGAGAGCATTCAGGCCCAAGTTGCTCGCGATGGCCGGCAAGAACGGTTGCCGACGTGCGATGCTCAAGAACAAGACGGAAAGCGTCGATGACGCCAACAAGGACAAGGAAGCCACCCAGGTGGAACTCAACAAGGCATATGACCTCCTCATCATGTGCATCAAGGATGACAAGCTTGTGGCCACCTTGGATGTGCTCTACACGGATGAGGAGCCGTACACCTTGGCGCGTGCTGTTGTCACAGATACATACTCCTATGCACCCTTCCACATCTCCCCCCTCGCAGGCCCCCGGCCCCCATTCTAACTCCCCACAAGTTAAAATGAGGGAGAACCCATTGAGGCGGACCGAACGACGCCGGCCGACTCTCCGGGAAAAAGCACCGGGGGGGGGGGAGGACCTCTCGTCAAAAAAGGAGAGCGGCCCTTACAGCTCGCGCCGCGAGCGGTCCTCGAAGAAATAAATGACTGCGCCCCCCGATACCTGCCACAGGGACGTCTTGAGCCACTCCCTTCTTCTCGCCTCTCCTGTCGCCAGCCGCCCCCCTTCGCCCGTTTGCTAACGCAAACGGGGCTCGTTTCTCACCACACTCCATCGGGGGGGGTGCAAATCCCCCCCTCTCCCTCGTTCCATTCTCTTCCGCCCCGGTCCCTGCGGCGCGTCGCCATGCGGCGCGCCATGGCCTGCTCTCAGAGGTCCTTCAGGGGCGCCCAGAGGGCCAGCAGGGGCAGCTCAGGGGGCAGTGGAGGCTGGGGCTCAGCCCCTGGCCCCCCCTGCCTCTCCCTCGCTCGCCTCGCTGGCCTTGGGTGCCTCCCTGAGGCCCCTGTCTGCCTGGCGACCAGGGATGGGGGGGGGAGTCAGTACGAGAGCAGGCCCATGCGGGCCTGGGAGAGCGGCTCGCGGCCCGCGCCCACTAGGGGTCTGGGCTGAATTGATGAGTGCCCTGCCCCTGCCAGAGGGCAGGGGCTGGGGTTGAATGTACGGGCCCACCCCGGGGGGTGTCCGCGATGGAGAGAGGGGGGCGCGAGGCCCCCATTGACCCCCACTTATAAAAGTAGGTTGAGCTCTTCACAAATACATATATCCATTATGTCACTTGTCATACCACTCAAGTCCAACCATTCCTTGTCAGACATCTGTGCTATGCTCATAGACGCTAGTGATTTCACGGCGGAACGCTTCCTTTTTCCTAGCAGCCCATTCACGACAGATTGGGGGTCCCTTTCGCCCATAGGAAGCGCTCGTGGTACTAGGAAGATTATATTATATTAATCCTGTCACGAAATACCTAGGCCATGCGTACAAGCTAACGTTATGTACGATGCCGCTATGCGGGCACTGAGCGCGCCCTTCCTCCTCGGTGCCACAAGGCAGACGAGACCATGTGTAGGCTGATGGCTGATGGTGATTGAACGCTTTTCCATGCGGTGGGGGGTGATGGCGATTGAACGCGTTCCCACGTGTAGGCTGATGGTGATTGAACGCTTTTCTTTGATGTGGGGGTGATGGCGATTGAACGCGTTCCCACGTGTAGGCTGATGGTGATTGAACGCTTTTCTTTGATGTGGGTGATAGTGATTGAGCGCTTTTCTTTGTCTTTGATGTGGGTGATGATGATTGAGCGCTTCTCGCCTCAGCTACAGGCAAACGCCACTGCACGCGCCAACGCCAACGTGGGGCGCTCGCGGAGGGTGACAGCCTCATCCCCCAGGATGAGGATGTCGTTCGCCCTCCGCAGCGACGCGAGGGCGCGGTCGCAGTCGAGGCGGTGCAGGACGAGGAGGCGTGGGGCGACGATAGCGACGAGGATGGCGAGGAAGACGAGCACCTGAACATCCCCACGCGCCGCGTCAACGCCATCGTGGAGTCCGACCAAGAGAGCGACGGCGACACCGGCATCCCGGCCATCGACCTGACCGAGAAGGCGACGATGAGAGTCGGCGCAATGATGGCCGTCGGCGTCGGACGCGTGCGCGTGATCGCTAGTTGCGAGTTTTTTGTGTGTGTTCCTCAAGAGGGAAACGTGAAACGTGCTGCGGACGTACTTGCGGCACCACGAATTGCCACAAGTTTGACGACAAGTTTGGGCAGTGAGCTACAAGAATCACGCAAGTTTGGCCGACAAGTTTGGGCGAATTCGGCTAAAAGTTTTTACCCACCCCTACCTTCCTCCCTCCTCACCCGCTCAAGGTCCAAATAGTAGTACACATAGACCGACCCCTCGAAACAGATGACACAGGAACGAAGGGTGAAGCGTCGGTGAGGGAGAGTGTATGGCTGTATAGTGTAATTTGGGGCAAGGGCAAGGGGCAAGGGCGTGCTGGCGTTGGCGTTGTCATGGTCATGGTCATGGTTTCCCTATGCCGGGCAATAGGACAGCGGATAGCAACGAAAGCCGGCTTTTTCAAAAAAAAAATTTTGCATCGCAACCAAGTGTATCCTGAGTTGAGGTGTGTGTAAATGTAAATAGCAGCGCTCATCATCAGCAGGAAGAGCAATACACAGCAACACGCTGACAGGAAAAAACACCGTAGTGTACATTTGGCCATACAATGTGGCCTTGTAATGCGAAGGCTGGCGATAACTTGGCGGCGACAACTTCAATCAGCGCGGGAGCTCAAGTACCGATCCACAGGTGCATACATCATCCATGACGAGGTCAAACGAGCGTGAATCGCGGAAAAGTTCTGGTTGAAGGCCAACGACATCGCGGCCACTGCTTACGTTCTCCTCGATCACGGGAATGCATCGCAAACAAGCAGGTTCCTAAGTGAATAGCACGTTTCTGGTTTCGAGGGCACGCCATGCGCGATCTGATTGCGGTACCGTGCCTTCGTGTTTCCGATCGACCGCACAGTGTTGCACTGGAACGGCGAGTGCCCGCCGAGCGACGGAAGAGAAGCGCAAATGACAAACGCAAATGACAAACACCACGAACAGCGGCGCGCTGCCGAGCAGCAGTTGCTGCCGCGGCACAGCGAGCACTTCCGACGGCATGGCCGCAAGCCGCGTCGAATATTTTTCAGCCGAGCCTGCGGGTCGCGCAAGATACGCGACCGAGCGTCCAAGTAGCCAATGGAACGAGCAGCTGCCGTTGGCGCCATTCGGCCAGAGTGCACAGTGCGCGCCGCACTCATGCTCTCAGGCCACGCTGTGGAGCGCGGGTCGGAAGGGGAGTACGGGCTTCGATCCCGGCACCCACCCCATCGGCACATGCCCCGTGAGCAGCCAGGTCAGAGCGTAGGCGAGCAGAGAGAGGACAAAGGCTGCAGCGAGGCGCGCAGGCTGCACCTCTCCACTGCTGAGTGAGAGGAGTGCAAGTGCTAGCGAGTTGGAGAGGAGGGAGACTGCGACCGAGTGGACCGTCGTCCCGTCCGCAAAGGCTGGAGAGCTTAGTTCTCCGTGGACGGCGGCGAGGCCAGCGTTGGAGGTGCCTGAGTGGAAGATGGGCACGAGTGGCCACATTGTGGAGCGCCCGTAGAGTCCCTCCCCGTCCGAAGAGAGTCTGCCCTCCTCGCGCACGAGGGAGGGATCAGCCAGAGAGATGAAGGTGGGGAAGGGCAGACAGGGGGGGGGGGGGGGGGGGGGGGGGGGGGGGGAGGGAGAGAGGAAGGGAGGGAGGGAGAGAGAGAGGTGAGGGGGGGAGCGAGGGGGTGGTGGTGGTCCTCTGTGGGGTGGGGGGGGGTCCGGAGTCCCCACAAATAAAAAGAAAAAACTGTGTGGGCCGCGGGGGACTCTGTGTGTGGTGGCTGGCGGCGCGGGAGAGAGGGGGGGGGGAGAGAGAAAGAGAGAGAGGGAGAGAGTAGAGTAGAGAGAGAGGGGGGGGGGATATTTGGAGAGAGAGTGGAGAGTAGTAGAGAGAGTGGAGAGAAGAGAGGAGAGGGGGGGGGAGGGGGGAGACGAGAGAGGGAGAGAGAGAGAGAGAGGGAGAGAGAGAGAGAGAGAGAGAGAGGGAGAGAGAGAGAGAGAGAGCAGCGAGAGGAGAGAGAGAGAGAGAGAGAGAGAGAGAGAGAGAGAGAGAGAGAGAGAGAGAGAGAGAGAGAGAGAGAGAGAGAGAGAGAGAGAGAGAGAGAGAGGGAGAGAGAGAGAGAGAGAGAGAGAGAGAGAGAGAGAGAGAGAGAGAGAGAGAGAGAGAGGGAGAGAGAGAGAGCGCCGAGGGAGAGAGAGAGAGAGAGAGAGAGAGACAGGGAGAGAGAGAGAGAGAGAGGGAGAGAGAGGGAGAGAGAGAGAGAGAGAGAGAGAGAGAGAGAGAGAGAGAGAGAGAGAGAGAGGGAGAGAGAGAGAGAGAGAGAGAGATAGAGAGAGAGAGTGAGAGAGGGAGAGAGAGAGAGAAAGAGAGAGAGAGAGAGAGAGAGAGAGGGAGAGAGAGAGAGAGAGAGAGATAGAGAGAGAGAGAGAGAGAGAGAGAGAGAGAGAGAGGGAGAGAGAGAGAGAGAGCGAGGGATGGGGAGACTCGACAGAGAGTAGTGTAGGGAGTAGGGAGAGTATATGTCTTTGTAGAGAGAGGGAGAGACAGAGGATATATAATATCTCTAAGTAAGGGGGGGAGAGATTATCTGAACGCTGCTGCTGAGCGGCTGGAAGAAGAAGAAGTGAAGCCTACTATATTATTACTGCTCTCTCGCTCGGAGTAAGCTTCTCTCTTGGTCCGGTGGGTGGCTGGCGGCACGCATCTATTCCCTCTTCCCCCAAATTCTGTGAATGTGTGATGGCTTGCATGGGCCTACCAAGAGAGTGCCCTCCCCGTCGTTCTTTTCATCTTACTAGCTCTCTAGACTAAAGGAAACTAGCCCATCTTGACTCTTCTGTTCAGGGTTGTCGCTGCGGTGTCACTTTAATAAAGTATTCGACACATAGGTTCAGTCCTTTTTACTCCGGTAGACCCCGCTCGCCCGCCCCCTCTCGCCTCTCCCTCCCTCCGCTTCCCTCTCCTCCTCCCTCTCTCCCGCCTCTCCCCACCCCCTAGGGACGGCCGACCGCTCCACCTCCCCAGCCGGGACTCTCGAAAGACCGCCGCCTCGCTTCCGAACCCCCCCCCCGCCCCTCCCACCTCGCCTCTGTTCCCCTATTCCCAGTCCCACGCACCGCCTCCGTGTGAAGCTGAGCAGCGCTCTCCCTACTCTGCCTTCTCCGCTCAGCAGCGCTGCGTTCGCCTCGTTCGCCGTCGCTTGCCTTTCCGATGGGGGCCGCCGCCTCGCCCAGTCCGCTTGCGCATGCGGTGGCAGGTTCGCTGGCGGGTGCTGCGGCATTCGCGCTGCTCTTCCCGCTCGACACGCTCCGCATCCGCCTGCAGCGCGATGTCGGCCGACTTGGCGGCTTGGCACGCCCCTCGGCTCGATCACTGCTGCTTCGAATACTCAAGGAGGAGGGCATGTCCGGCCTCTACCGCGGACTGGGCCCCGCGCTTGCAGCACTGCTCTACGCTAACTTTGTCTACTTTTTTCTCTACCGCCTTCTCAGCGGCGGCGGCGCGCCTGCCGGCCGCCATCGCGCCCTTCTGGTGCCGGCGCTCGCCGGAGCGCTCAATGTCCTCGCCTCGTGCCCCATCTATGTCCTGAGCACTAAACTACGCACCTCGATGAGGACGAGCCCGATTGGCTGCGCGCGTGACATCCTGCGCGAAGAGGGTGTCCGAGGATTTTGGCGGGGATTGCTCCCCTCCCTTGCCCTCGTCGCAAATCCCACACTTCAGTACTTCATGTACGAGCAACTCAAACAGGCGCGCGCCGGCCATCGACGGTCCGGCTCAGGCTCTCTGCACCACTTTCTTTCGGGTGCCGCCTCCAAGGCGGCGGCCACACTGGCCACGTACCCGATCCAGCTGGCACAGACACTGCTGCGGGCGCAACGCGCGCTCGAACGCGACCAGCGTAAGTACCGTGGGCTGCTGCACTGCATCTCAGCCGTCCTTGCTGACCGTGGAGTGAGCGGGCTCTACAGCGGGCTTGGAGCGAAGCTGTGGCAGACTGTCCTGACGAGCGCCCTGCATCTGACGCTGTACGAGAAGTGTCTGTTCGCCATGACGGCGGCATCAACAGTACGAAGCCATAGGAGATCTGCGCCGGCCCAGCCGCCAATGATGCTCGCCCGCACAACAGGGCGGCGGAGGTGCATCTAGTACATCGCGCTGCGGTCGGCCTGGCGGCACGTTTGGTGGCCGCCAGTTCTGTCACGTGCTCACGGCCGTGACGCACCATGCGCCGGGCCCACATTATTCATGTTGCAGTCGGTGGCAAGGCTTGACTTCGATGTCACAGGGGAAAGCCAAGTAAGGGCAGTCATGGTTGCGGGGATTGCTGGACTAAGCATTGACCTCGCATGCCGTTTAATGTGGTTTAGCAGATAAGATCGATTCTGATACGAACAATAACAAAACATTCGAAGATTCATGGCTACCGCTCGCGTTTCGCCCGCCCTTCCACTGCGCACGGTGGCTTCTGCTTCTAGCCCAACGGACCTCTCTCTGTCTCCGTCTCGATTCTGCAACCTACTTCTATAAGTAGGGGTCAATGGGGCCTCGCGCCCCCCTCACTCCATCGCGGACACCCCCCGGGGTGGGCCCGTACAATCAACAATCAACCCCGACATACCCTAGCCCCTTAGGGCTTAGGGCGGTCAAACAGTGTTTTTGTATTAGTAATAGGTATTAGGGGTGAAAAAATGACCATCTCAGAATTGAGGAAATTTGAGGATTTTTTTCGGGAGAAAGTTCCCAATACACCCAACTAGCACATATCCGGGGCCCATTAGGACCCGGACCCCCCCCTTGGGCCCCCACAACAAAACGTAATCGAAAACTGACAAAAGACGCTAAAATCGCAAAAGCCACTCTCGCAAGCTGCACCACTCCCGCAACACTGGGAATGCGTGACGCTAAGCCTTCGCCTTCTGAAGGAGCCCAGCCGGAGAGCGCCTGACTCACCACTGGTTGCCAAATCTGCGACACCACTGCTGACTTCGGGCGCTCGACTGGCGACCTCTACGGCCTCAGCAGCATCCTCGCAGTGTGTCTCTGCAGCACTCCAGCAACCCCGGGAGTGCGCAACGCTACCCCTTCGCCGTCTGAAGGAGCCTAGGCCCCAGACATAACCATTAATGCAAGCCGGGGCGCTCAGATGACCCGCCCGCCCGTCCCCGGGCTCTGCCGGGGTCTCTGCAAGGCCTGCTGCAGGGACATCTTCACCTGCGTCTTAGGTGTCGTTCCGTCAATTGTGGGGCAGCAGCCCGATCCCCAAAAGGGGTTGGTCTTCGCTCGTTCCCACTCTCGGGTACTCCGGGTAACAACCTACTTTCATAAGTAGGGGTCAATGGGGGCCTCGCGCCCCCCTCTCTCCTCTCTCCATCGCGGACACCCCCAGGGGTGGGCCCGTACAATCAACCACAGCCCCTGCCCTTTGGCAGGGGCTGGGCAATCATCACACTGGCCCAGACCCCTAGTGGGCGCGGGCCGTGATTCGCACTCCCACGCCCTGCGTGGGCCTGCCCTCGAGCTGACCCCCCCCCCCCTTCCCTGGTCGCCAGGCAGACAGATGCCTCTGGGCGGCTCCCATGGCCAGCGAGGCAAGCGTGGGAGAGGCAGGGGGGGCCAGGGGCTGAGCCCCAGCCTCCACTGCCCCCTGAGCTGCCCTTGCTGGCCCTCTGGGAGCTCCCAAAGGCCCTCTGAGAGCAGGCCGTGGCGCGCCGCATGGCGACGCGCCGCAGGGAGAGGGGTGGAGGAGAATGGAGAGGGGGAGAGGGGGGGATTTGCACCCCCCCCCGATGGAGTGCGGTAAGAAACGGGCCCCGTTTGCGTTAGCAAACGGGCGAAGGGGGGCGGCTGGCGACAGGAGCCAGACATGCCAATGGAGACATTCCGGCGATGTTTGCCGGGGTGAGGTGGGACGAACCACAACCGACCCTAGAGGAGGACAATGTTGTTACGGAACATAGCGCCATTTTGGCTTCACTCCGCCCTGGCCTGTCGTGGCCAGCCCATCCCTCTGACCAGCCCCTCCTCCCCCTGGGCCCCCCTGTTCAGGACCCCCCAGCCAGCTCCAGTCGACCCGCAGGGGCTCGGAGCGCCAGCGAGGGAGAGGCAGGAGGGGCCAGGGCCATGCGCCAGCCTCACCTGCCCCCTGAGCTGCGCTCCCAGGCCCCTGCTGGCCACCTGGGGACCTGAAGAGGGGCCGCAGGCGCGCGCCATGGGCCCCCGCCGCAGGGAAGAGAGGAGAAAAAGGGAAGAGGGAGGGGAGGGGGGAGCGGCAGCTCCACCCTCTGGCAGAAACGTGTCTTCTCGCCCCGTTTGGGTAAGAGAAGACGGGGGCGCCAGAGCCAGGAGGGAAGGGAATGCGCGCCGCAAGAACGCGCAGGCCGCGCTCAAAAGCGTGATCGGCTGAGTCGGACGCCCATTGGGCGTGCGCCGCGCGCCGCGGAGGACGCTCAGCTCGCTCCCCTGCACGTCGAGCTTCATGAGCCGCACCCGCCGGACGGCGGCGAGCTCGGCGTCGGCCGTGTTCACCTCGACGCGGATCGGCGCGTGCATCTGGTCGGTCGCGCGGTCGGGCACGGGCACGTGGAGCACGTCGTTGCCCGAGTTGCGCGCCTGCACGAAGAGCGAGGCCGCGCGCTGCGGGCGCGCGCCGAGTGCGAGCTGCTTGACGACGACGCGGTCGGCGAAGCCGGGGTTGGCGCGGACGGACGCGTTGAGCAGCCGGACGTTGTCGGGCACGGGCTCGAAGGCGTGCACCGTGGCGCCGAGGGCGAGCATGAGGAGCGTGCAGCTGCCGATGTTGGCGCCGACGTCGACGAAGACGCCGCCGCCCGCCGCGACCTCCGGCCTCTCCCACGTGCTCGCGAGGGTGTCGCAGCCCGTCCATCGCCCGTGCTTGCGCACGTAGTCGCCGATGGTGTCGGCGCCCTCGTGGAGGCACTGCGTGAAGGCGAGGCCGCGCGCGCGCACCGCGAAGGGCTGCCCGGTAGCGCACGTCATTCCCTCCCCCCACTGCGCGCGTGCGCGCGCTTTCCCCCTCCCACCGCTCGCGCGAGGGGTCAATCTGACAGAATGCGCGCGGCGGCGCGCGCGCGCTTTCTTCTCTCGTAAATTCAAAGAGGCATGTCCAGGAGTGAAACTCGGTGGGAGGACCGGGAAGAGCTCCGAGAATGCTAGCTCTAACGACTTATTTTTCTCCTCGTCTCCTCGAGATGTTCACCAACGTCACCACAATGAATCCTTGTCGAAGGAGGCCCTCTCGGGGCGCGCCCTCATACCGAGCCAAGGCGACGCCGTTCTGGTCGCGTACGGGGTGCTCCTGGGCCTCTCCTTGGGGGTGCTCGCGGGGGGGCTCATGGTAGGGTGAGAGTCCCCACAGGGAGGGGAAGAAACCCTGAGGGAAAGGAGACCAAATGAAGGCAAGCCGCCTCATGTCCGCGCGTTGCTGAGTTACCCTGGTGCCGACGCCTTGCCGTCCGTCCAGGTGTGGTTAGTTTTCGCCCTGTTATTTGGTTTAGTTTGTGTGGTTCTGTGCCCTCAGACTTTTTGAGTCCATTCGTTGCAGTCTCCCGTGTCTACCTCGGACCTAAGAAGCTCTCATTCTCATTCTCTCTCTCTCTCTGCCACTAGCTCACAAGCTAGCCTCGTCCCTCCTCTCCGACGCCACGCGTCGCAATCCTCCGACCTTCAGTCTACCCCATCGCTCGTAGCGCTCGATGGCAGACACTGTCAGACCCGATTCTTACTATGACCTTTCAGACATCTTCCCGCAAGCAGCAATCAACAATCCTTCCACGACCGCGTCAGCTGCCGGCTCGATCGAACGGCCCTCTGCCTATGAGCCAGCAGCCAGTAGTCATCGCGTGTTCGACAAGGCGACGCCGTGCGATCGCGCAGGGCTCTGTACTGCCTGTCCGGGGGTAACCGTGCCCGGGGAACCGCAGGCGCGCGTCTCGCACAGCGCGACCTGTGGTGCACTTTTGTGGTCGACGTCAATTTCGCACGAGCGCGAAAACGTTTTTGGGTCTGTGTGTTGAATGGCGTCGAAAATGTGCATATTTCTTATAATATTCTGCCTCATATACCCATTTCCGGTGTAATACCCTGAAAATCGCGTGATAAAACCTCAATCTTGACTTTGACTTGGTGAATTTTCACCCTTAGAAGTTAAAAGGCGTGTTTGACCGCCCTACTGCCTACTGTTTGACCGCCCTACCAAACGATTCTTCTAAGCGAGTGGGCTTTTCGCGAGCGTGCTTGGTGAGCACCGGACACTGGGATAGTTAGTTTGTAGTTCGGCCTACCCGTAGGGGGCGCGCAGAGCAGCGTTTTGTTTTTGGTGCGCCGAGGCTTCGGCCACCCCTCGGCCTCGGCTGTTTTCGCGGGAAGGGGCGCGAGATTCCGACACTTTATACTCCGAGGGGGGCACCGCGGCCTCTTTCCTCCGAGCAAAACAGCCGGGGGGGGCGGGGGAGGGGGGGGGGGGGGGGCACGAGCGGAAGGGAAACGGCTCGAGGGGGTTGGGGGGGTTAGGGGATGGGGGGGGGGGGTCCGTTGGGTAACCGTCGCCGCCGTTTCAGAAGAGAGAGTCCGCGCGAGTCTGGAGAGAGAGAGCGAGGGGGGGAAGAGAGGGAGGCGGAGCACCGGGCGATGCTCTCCTCGCTCTTTTTCACCTTCTCGGCACGGAGTCTTCTCTCTCTCTCCCTCTGAGGGGGCGACCCTCGCTCGCTCCACTCGCCCTCTCTCTCTCTCTCTCTCTCTCTTCTCTCCAGCAGCAGGAGTCTTCTCGTTCTCCGTCGATTGAGGAGAATGAGTCTGCCCTTCTTCTCGGCACACAGAGTCTTAGTCTTCTCTCTCTCTCAGTGGCCCCTCCGCGCGGGGGGGGAACGCGGAGAGAGGGAAAGGGCGCTCCCCCCCCCCCCCCCCCCCGCCCTTCTCTCCAGAGCCTTCGGGAGGTCTGTCGTCGATCTCGGCCACTTGTGGGACCGGGAGAAGCGGGCGCCTTCGATTGGGAGGGATCCGCATCTGGGAAGGAGATCGTGGGAGCTCGCGGTCGGCGGGCGTTTGGGACCGGAGCGGGCGCGCTCCTCGCTGGCCGCGCGGGGGGGGGCCGCGCGGGGGGGGGCGGGCGGCGGGGGGGTTTGGCGCGGGGGGGGGGGGGGGGGGGCAAGGCGCTCTCTCTCTCTCTCTCTCTCTCTGGGAGAGAGGGAGTAACGACTTCTTCTTCTCTCGACTTCCTTCTCTCTCTCTCTCTCTCTCTCTCTCTCTCTCTCTCTCTCTCCCTCTCTGCTTGAAAGGGTCGGCTCAAGGCCCCCGACGCGAGAAGAAAGAAGAACTCATCAGGGAAGAGAAGAGAGCGAGACAGAGAGAAGGAGAAGGGGAGAAAAGAAGAGAAGACGAGGAGACGAGGAGGGAGTTAGTTGTGAGTAGTACCGGCAGAGAGGAGGCGAGAGTCGAGAGAAGAAGAGAGAGAAGAAGAAGAGAGAGAGAGAAGAAGAGAGAGGAGAGAGGAGAGAGAGAGAGAAGCAGCCAGGCGGAGAGAGGGGCACTTGACTTTGCGCTCTCGTGGCAGCCGGAGGAGCAATGGCCTTCCACCCGGAGGACGAAGCGCCGGCCGCACGCGAGCCGCAGGTGTGCGGCGGGGCAGCCACGGCGACTGCGCCGGCGACGACTCCCCTCCTGCCCCCCCCCCCACCCCCCTTCCTCCACCCCGACCCCCACGCACCCTCTCGCTGGCCTCCCTCCTCGCAGATGGCTGTCCACTACTGGCTCCGCCATTGTGAGAGTGGCGACCCTCTCCACCTCGTGGTACTTTTGCCGCCAGGCCGTGCGATACCGCTCCCCGCGCTCGCGGCCGAGCCGCCTGCGCACTGCATGCCCGCCGACTACGTCTTCGCCCACGAATTCCAGCCCCAGATCGAGATGGTCCTGAGGGACGTCTCGGCCATCAAGGACGACGACTCTCTGTGCGCGACGAGGGTCTGCACGCTGGACCCCGACGCGTACGAGAACGAGGTTGGGCGCAAGATGATCGAGATACAGCGGATGGGCCGAGCGCGTCGGCACTCTCGCCCCTGCGTGCTCACGCCGCTCGCGCCGACTGTCGAACGTCTCGCCATGCGCTCACCGACAGCGCTTAGGATGCCCAGCGCTATTGCCTTGACCAGGTCAGGCAGCTCCATCTCGAGCGATTTCACCGAGGACGGCAGGCAGAGCTACCGTGATCACGATGCCTTACATAGCTGCAACGCCTCGCCGCTCTCGCCACGCCGGCCACGTAGGCGGCACAGTCACGAAAGTGTTGCCTGCATTGGACGGAGGGTGCTGGATGAGTGGGCATGACCTGGCGTGTGATCGGCAGCTTTCAGCCATGTTGAGCGTGAAATGCGGGCGTCATAAACTTTATGCTGTTGTGCTTGTTGGCCAGATCAGGCCTCGGTACGAGCCGGTCGTCCCTTGGTGTATGCTTGGATCATCTCCCTGCATGCCGCCATTGCTTGATAGCTCTTGAGTTATGGACCACCGCCTATTAGGCTGCGAGTCGAATGCACCTTGGGCTCCTCCTGCAACATTGCCTCGCTTTTATCGGCGGTGAACACAGTCGCCGGTCGCTTGAACTGTCACATGTCTTCGTCAATCGTGACAGTCGAGAGCAGGACGCTATCCTTCCGATGCTGTACGAGGCTGTCCGGAATTTGTGGGCATTTTTCAGGTGCCCTCCGAGCAGACGAGCAGCCAGTCAGGGTTCTCAATCCATTCCATTCCGAGACCTGCTGAATTTTTAGTGGTTTTCTTTCTGCCATCGGCGTCAACTTGCTCCGCCATGCTTACATGTTGGGCATAGAGCTTTTACATGTACTTGTTTCGTATACACCGCTATGGTCTCTTCTACTCCTCCCACGGTGTTTTATCGTCGTTCCTTCCTCGGTTAGGATAACTCATGTTGCTTCTCAGCGATCCATGACCTTGAGAGCAAAGCTGCAGGCAATTCATCCCCACGGCCACTTCATCTTTGAAATCAAGGAAGAAGACACCACAGCAACGTGGGCGATTGCGATGGCCGCACCCCTCTTTAACAAAATTCCGCGCCACTATTCCAGGGGCAGGGCGCGTCCGACCTCAGTTGCGCAGCGGCTTAAGGTGGTCCGCGGGTGAGCGGGCCCACCCCGGTATTACACGAAAGCGACGGGTGGCAGGCGTGGCCGCCGCCGGGGGGTGGCTGGCTCTGGGGCTCACGATGGCCCTGCATGGCACTGGGTATGACCCAGGAGGCTTCGGCAAGCCTGGCAGCATCCCTGGGGCGGAGGGGGGTGGCGAGGATTCGATCCCCGAGCCCCATCTTCCCTCCCAGGATGAGTTGTACGTTGTGTGCGTTGAGCGCGAGGTGGGGGGAGAGACGCAGCGGCACTGGCTGTGCCCCTTGTGCAATGCAGAGGAGGCAGAGGTGGTGGAAGCATTGGCAGAGGCGGGAGAGGCAGGGCAGAAGCCTGTGTGCACGAAGAAGTGGCTGAACGGGCGCCACATGATCGGCACAGCGGCGCACGGCTCCACTGAGTGTGAGTGCTTCGAGACCGAACCTTATGGCGAGGCGCAGAACGAAGGGTGCAGTGCAGTGAAGAAGAAGTTCTTCATGTATTGGGCGATCGCCAAGGAGCTTGGGGCATCTCAGAGCGGCGACGCGCGCAAGCACACTTCATGTGTCATGGCTGAATTGGCCGTTCGCTATGGGGAGTCACAAACGGGTTTTCGGTCGTCTGCGAGGCGAGCACGCAAATGTTAAGTAGACAGGTGGGGTGTGTGGGAGTGCAGATGAGTGGCGTCCATGCTCTTGTATAACATTTTGGTGAAAAAAAACCTTTTAATATTCTCGCCACACGCGCGGCTATGTAGCTATCCATCGTAGCCACGCCCGTTTCCCTTCCTTTCCCTCACTTCCCGCCTTGCGGCAACTCCCCTCGTGCTCTACTTAGGGGCCCAGGTTGTGGGGGGGGTTGGGTAGGGCGGGGGTGCACCGGCCCCTAGTGGTCTGTCCTCGCCTTCCTCCTGTGCCTCTAGGTGGCCCGTTTCTCACTGCGTTGGTGTGAGTGGTTGATTGTTGCTGCGTCTCCTTTGTTTTAGCCCGGTCACTTACTCATTTTAACCACTATTTCCCACCTCCCCTGGGTGTCCAAGGATTCCTTAGGGCCCCCCCCTACCTGCCCCTCCAACTCCCTCCCCCCTCCGAACGACCCCCTCCCGCCCCACGAAGGGCAATGGCGTCGGTGAGTGACTCCCCTCCCTTCCCCCGCTCGTGGCGGTCTATTTTGGGAGATTGAGGCGGGCGCTCACGGGAGGGAATCGGAATGGTGAATGTGGGGCGCATCACTCTTAGAAACGCGGAGCTTCCGCGACGTCCGATCGCCCGCGATCGGCCGAAGAATGGCCTGGAGGTGGTGGCCATGCAGAGCCTAGAGCTCTCGCGAGCAGGGTGGGGGGTCAAGGGTCAAGGGTAGGTCGCACGCTGGTGCTCAAGGGTCGCACACACTCGTATTGACCCATCCTGGCCCCTCGCACCGCAGGAATGCCTCGATTCGATCCGGCCCGACGCCCAGGGCCACGGCCCCATTGACGTCGACAAGCGCTCGCTCGGACGCCTGGGGCTAGCCTGCAAGGAGGGAACATAGAAACGCAAACAACTTCTAAAACAAAAAGGTCGATCGCGGATGCGACAGAGGTGTACTAGGATGCGTTGTCGGCGTATACGTTGGAAGAATCCAACTTTTCCTTTGATGAGTATGTGGAATCGCTTAAAAATGGCTCTAAGCAGGCCGGCGACCGTTCTGGGATTGTCGTTTCCATAATGGATATTATAGAAGTCCGTAAGGATGTATCTCCATGCTAGGATGGCTAAGTATCCGGAGCATGGGTGGCTACCTGGGTAGCAAAAAAGTCTTTGGAACGGTGTGTTTTGCCCCTGAAGGTCTATGTCCATGAGCTTCTCTAAGCATTCGAAGACAGGGGCTATGGAGAGGCATTCCGCTAGGTGAGTAGAGGATTCCGGCTCGGTCTTGCAAAAGCGGTAAGTGGGGTCGGCCACCGATCACGTGAGCGCTTGCGGCTGCGAAGACCCAACCGTACCGCACCGTGGCATTCCTGACCAGAGCTATTGAGTCGTGGCACACACTCGAGCACATCGGCGCCAGGTGCTCGACGTACTTTTCGAACGCATTGTGCTTCAGGGGCTCCATCTGTTGCGCCACAGCCTGTGCTGCAAAAGAGGTCCACTTCGTGCCCGAGAGTAGGCAGCCGAGGACCGCGCGCATCGCCTCGTTCGAGAGGTACAGCTTCTGCTTCCGCTCCAACTCCAGAGGCTTGGGGATCACGGTTGACTCGCCGCCGCGAAACTGCATGTCAAAATTGCACAGCCGACATTTCAGGTTCATGACCATCCCGTAGCTTCCCCACACCCTGCTCAGCGTTCCCGGCTCGAGGCACTCGTCAACCTGTCGAACACGCGATGACCACTGGCTCGTAGGCAGAGGGCCGTTCGATCGAGCCGGCAGCTGACGCGGCCGTGAAAGAGTCGTTGGTTGTTGCTTGCGGGAATATGTCTGAGAGGTCATAGTAGAAGTCGGGTCTGACTGTGTCTACCATCGAGTGCTAGAGACGAAGAGAGGGACGGAGGTTCGGAGGCTCGCAACGCGCGGCGTTGGAGGGTAGGGCCGAGGCTAGCTAGCGAGCTAGAGGAAGAGAGTGAATGAGAAGGAGAGCTTCTCAGGTCCAAGGTAGACACGAGAGACTACAACACAAAGACCCCAAAAAGATCCCACGTCACGCAGTCACACACGAACTAACCTAAACGGGGCGAAAACTAACCACCCCCACGACGGAATGTCAAGCGTCGGCACCAAGGCGGCTCATCGACGCACAGACGTGCGACAGAGAAGTCGGAACAACGAGGGCGGACCTCGCTGGGGGAAATACCACTGATACACGCAGAGAAGACAGAAGACTGTCACCGATGCATGAGGAGAAGACAGAAGACTGTCACCGATGCATGAGGAGAAGACAGAAGACTGTCACCGAACGTTTGATGACATCGGAAGAAAGTAAGAGAAGGGGTAGAATGTCGCCGACGAGACCTTGAGGCCTAAAATAACCCACCGGTTAGAAGTAAAAACCTGCCATCGTATGGAATACGACACAACCTTGCACGAGGGGCATGGAAATCTCCGACGTATCCACGCCGCCAACACCTGCGAATTGACAATGTAGGCGCGGTCTTCCGCTCGTCTCGGAGGGTCAGGGGGGGGAGCCTCTGGCGGGGGGACAGGCAGAGGCAGATTCAGCCTCCGCTTCGCGGCCTTCCTCAACCCCCCCCCCCCCCCCCAGCCCGGCGAGCCAAAGTCTGCTGGTCCTACAGAAGTCCTTCTCCTCTCCTAACGAGCCAACTCTGGTTTGGGGAAGATGGCATTCCTCATCCAGCGTACAGCCTTTCGCACCATGCCCGGCCCGCTTCCCCAGCTCTCATATGCGGCGGCTCCCTCGAAGGCACTGCGGCACTGCATGCCTGTGACTGTGACTGGCCCGTGTTGCAGAAGGGAGAACCCAGCCCAACCTGCGCCGTGGCCTCCTCCTCCTCTCCCCCTTCCACCAGCCCCCCCTCCTCCGCGGGGACAGGCCTCTGACTGCCCCCAGCGCTCATTGCGACGGTCCCGGGAACTGCAGGAGGAACTTGATACCGGGGGGTGGGCCCTCTCATCGACGGACCACCTTAATGGTGCGCCCCTACTGTAGGCACTAGGATTAAACTTGTGGACAACAAGAAAACGTTGACTCTGACTCTCGAGGGTTTTTGAGGGGTCCGAAAGGCGACTCAACAGCGAGTCAACGCGAGGATTTCGTTGACTCACTGTCGTTGGGAGACTGTTGAGAGGCCGCGACTTTTTTCCGCCAGTGGGGCTGTGTTGACTCGCGAACCGCTCCCAACGGTGACTCAACAGGATGGCGGGAGACGCTCCGGTGAGCCGCGTGCCGCTCCCCTTCCCAGCTTGAGCCATGGCCAAGGCGGAGCACGGGCCCCGCGCGCCGTCCCGAGGCATGAAGCCCTGCACCTGCGGACCGCTCGCGCGCGAGGCGTGCCGCTCGCGCGCTCCCGCACCCGATCCACATGTGCCGGCAGCCGAGTGCAGAGCACTGAGTGCCTCGTGCCACCTCGCGTACCATGCCCGAGGTGAAGGAAGGTGCCTGCGCGCTCACCGCTGACGGGAAGATTCATCTTTGTGTTGCAGGGGAGGAAGGGACCGACCAAGAAGAAGTGGCAGTGGACCACGCAGCGGCGCATCATGTTGCTCACACAGGTGAGCACAACTGGCGTCAACGCATTCCTCACATCGAGGGATGTGCCGGGTCAGTCGCAAGTGGAAGTGTGGACCAATGAAAGCACGGGGATCCTTCCCGTGCTCTTCAAAAGCCACACCGGTGAGTTCGAGCCGGGGCCGAACGAGGAGCACCCCACCCACATTTCGACGATTGCCGCAATGAAGAAGTGGCTGAAGGTGTGCGCCGCCAAGCTTGCCCGCTCCCTCTGCGTTGGCACATTCATGTGTTGCATTGCACGCGAGCTTTGTGGATGAATGAAGCGCGGCTAGTAACGAGGTGCACCCGCGTACGCAGGACAATAAGCACCTCTACACCCAGGGGCAAGAACAGAACGAGCCCGTGGACGTGGACCATCCGACGGAAACAACGGAGACGAAGTCCGAGGTGCCACTCTCGGAGTACGAGACCCTCATTGTCGAGGTGGCGGAGCTGCAGCGCGAGGCCGAGCTTTACTCCGAGAATCAAAGGGCGACGAGGGAGGCGGAGGAAGCCGCGCGAGCCGCGCAAGATGCCGCTGCAAAAGCGGCGTACAAGCAAGTGAGCGAAGAAGAGTTGCAGGTGAGCCCCCGCTCGTGCTGCACACATGTACGCTTGTGAGCTCATGTACCATGGCACATGTGAGGTGTGGTGTTTGATCGTGACACCTTGGTCTGCCTACTGTGCTCACAGGCTGCCCAGCAAGCTGGCGCAAGAGGCCAAGCTGATCTCTCGAGCGGCTCGACAGGTAGCGCTGCGAACTCGAACAAGTCGGACGACATCCCCGACCGCATAGAGTTGGAGGAGTACATCATGGAGTACGCCACAGCGGAGCTAATGGAGGAGTGCATCACGGTGGAGGGCCTCGTGCAAGAATCAGCCAAGTGGCCCGACGGATTCAACTTGGAGGGCCCCGACGACGACGGCAAGTACTTCTTCGTGCGGAAGCCGGGCAAAAAGGGTAAGTGCCCCAACGGAAACGCAAAGGGTCGAGCTGCGGAGAAGGTGCGTGACGAATTTGACGGCATATTGGTTCAGAGGAAGCGTGAGCGTGAGGAAGAGAAGGCCGCACAAGCCGCGCGCGACGAGGCTGCCCGCCGACGTGACCACCGCGCTGAGGTACGCGAAGAGCGCGAGATGGCGCAGATGGAGTCCAATGCTAGACGCGAAGACGAACGGTTGCAATTGCTCAAAAGCGAGTTTGAGCACCGCGCCAAGATGGAAGTGGCCCGTCTGGAGGCAGAGAAAGTGGAGAGCGATCGCAGGCACCGGCGGGAGGAGGAGCGCAACGCCCGTGAGGAGCGCCGGGATGAGCGACTCATGGCAGTGTTGGCCGCCCTCGCTCAGAACCACAAGTCCAGCGCGTAGACGAAGCAAAACGTGAGTGTAGGCGCGAAACGGCTGTTGCGTTGGGGCGGGTTGTGTGCTGTGCACTGCGTACTCGCCTGGGGCTTGAATCTTTGTGCTATTGTAGGCATACCGTACGGGTGCTCAAGAGAAATGCGCATGTGAAGGCGTACACACACCTAACGCAATTCTAAAAAGCATGAATAAATAAAGTCATGGATGGAGCGCGCGTCGCTCCCTTATTCTTTCGCTTGACACGAGAGAGAGAAAGAGGGCGGGGGGGGGGAGAGAACGAGAGAGAGAGAGTGAGAGTGAGAGAGAGTTAGAGTGAGAGAGAGTTAGAGAGAGAGAGTTAGAGTGAGAGAGAGAGTTAGAGTGAGAGAGAGAGAGTGAGTGAGCGAGCGAGCGAGAGAGCGAGCGAGCGAGAGAGAGAGAGAGAGAGGAGAGAGAGAGAGAGAGAGAGAGAGAGAGAGAGAAGAGAGAGAGAGAGAGAGAGAGAGAGAGAGAGAGAGAGAGAGAGAGAGAGAGAGAGAGAGAGAGAGAGAGAGAGAGAGGAGAGAGAGAGAGAGAGAGAGAGAGAGAGAGAGAGAGAGAGAGAGAGAGAGGAGAGAGAGAGAGAGAGAGAGAGAGAGAGAGAGAGAGAGAGAGAGAGAGGGAGAGAGAGAGAGAGAGAGAGAGAGAGAGAGAGAGAGAGAGGGCGAGAGAGAGAGAGGGCGAGAGAGAGCGAGAGTAGAGAGGGTTGAGGGGGGGGGGCTGCGTGCTGGGATTTGGTGCTTATTCCCCTCATGTGCCGGCCATGTGGTTTGAAAGCTAGGGGTTTCCCCCCGGTATGTCTCCCTTGCCCGTCGGTCACCTGCTGCTGTTGCCCCCTACCTCCTACCTCTACAGTTCACAGTTCCCTGTCGGGAAGCGCTCCCGTCAGCGTGCTCTCATGTAAGAAACCGACCGCCGTGTGGTTCCGTTGGGCCCCCCATTCGCGTTGCTACCTGTCACGAAGAGGTTTGCGCCATTGGCAACTTGTGAGGCCCACATGCAGGTAATATAATATAATATTCACATCTTGCACAACTAGCAACTAGCACAAAGGTACAGCTTCAGCGGATGAGCACGCCACACCCCCTGCCATATACGTCTCCAAAGGGGGGGGGGGCACCCCAAATTTACTGCTGATGATGCTGCCATAGAGACACGTGTGCATGTTGGTGAAAACATTCGCTACCCGCAGGTATCCTCCGACATCGCGACGGAACGTCTGAACCGACCGTGTCACATCTAGCCAGGGCCATAAACTCGATATCTTTCCAAAACCCCATTCGACGCTTACGCGAGCCGGCGCCATTTGCTTATTGAAGTGAGCCTGCCATTGAGTGAGGTTGCTGCCCCTGTACATACGATAAACATACGCAGACATGGGGTAGGCGGAGTCACCGAACAGGCAAAATGTACGGCCGAGACCTGCACACACGCGCTGCATTATTTGCAGAACGCCTGAGCTGCGCAAGACGAAGGAATCATGACGCGAACCGTGAATGGGGCCGTATGGCCATGGCTGAATCCCATTTGGGAAAACAATCCCTTGGATCTTCACACCATGGCACCGCTTATGCCCAGAGTAGAAAGGGGCTTGACCTCGCACGGGACGCGCAACCTTCCACAGCTTACCGTCAATGAAACCAATCAAATTGGGCAACGGAACACCGCATGCTGCCATGGCTTCCGAGAAGCGAGGAAACAAGCCAGCGAACGACGAGAAGCTTCGGGAATCTAGGAGGTGGGGAAACTTTTGGTGCACGTGAATAACAACCGCGGCATGTGCAGCACTAATGGCTGCCTCACTGCGGCCAAGCTCCCATGTGAGCATCACCGCAGCTCCTGAGGTCAGAAGGGAGTGAGCGTGTGAGAAGAAGGAGTGCGCGAAGCTTGATGCGGCAGGTGAGACAGCATCTATCTCACCTGCGTGCCTGAATCTGCGCAACGTGATCAAGATAGCCTCCTCTCCACTCATCAGATGGCCTCCGCGCAAACGGAGGCCCGCAGGCATCTGGAGCGCATCAACAAAGCGCCGCAGGTCCTCGAGGCGCACGCCGAAGCGCGCGTACACATCGCGCACCACTACCTTCCTGCCCCCGCCAGCCCTCGCCGCCTCGAGCTCCAAACGCGCGATGGACATGCGCTCTGGGCCAATGCGCGAGCGCGTGGTCCGCATCAGCGGCTCAGCCGCGACAGCCAGCAGCAGGACTTCCCAAAAGTCATCCCCTGGCGGACTCAGGCCCAATCGCGCCCTCTTCCGCGCCCGCTCGTCTGCCTCGTCCATCGCCAGCAACATCGCCAGCTTCGACCTGCGCAACTCCCGGGCGGTGTATGGCCTGGTGGGCATGGCCGCCGCGCTCTGCCGGGCCGCCTAGAGCACACCGCGTGTTGGGTACTTTCGCCCCCCCGCGAGCGAACTCGGCCTTTTGTGAAAGGGACTCAACAGTCACTCAACGGAGAAGAAAATCCTGTTGAGCCCCCCCCCGTTGAGACCCTGTTGGCACCTTCAAAATCCCTCTTCTCTCTCTCCCTCCCTCCCTCCCTCCCTCTCTCTCTCTCTCTCTCTCTCTCTCTCTCTCTCTCTCTCTCTCTCTCTCTCTCTCTCTCCCTCTCTCCCTCTCTCCCTCTCTCTCTCTCTCTCTCCCCCCCCCCCCCCCTCCCTCCCTCCCTCTCTCTCTCCTTCCCTCCTTCCCTCCTTCCCTCCCTTCCTCCCTCCCTCACCCCTCTTCCTCCCTCCCTCTCTCTCCCTCCCTCTCTATGGCGCGCTCATCGACACTGAGCTGCGTTGTCTCTCGCGCGGGAGCGCCGCGCTCCGCCTGCGCGAGTGCTGCGGCGCGGCTGGCGGCCGTTGGCTGCTCTTTCTCTCCTCCTCTCTCTTCCCCTCTCTCTTCGCTCGCGGCCGCTGCGGCTGCTGAGGAAGAGTTGCCGGCGGCTTCCGTGGCCGAGGTGGGTGCGCCCGAGCCGGATACGCTTGATCTGGCTGCGCTCCAGGCCTCGCTTGCCGCGCTTGACGCGCGCGAGGCACAGCTCGACGCTCAGCTCGCCAAGATTCGCTTGGAGGCCTACGAGGGGGTGCGTGCGCTCGCGCCTGAGGCGGCTGCTGCTTCAGCGCAGGCAGTGCGGATCGGCGCGGAGCTTGATGCGCTCGTTGAGGGCACGCGGACCACCTCAGCGTTTTCTGCGCCTTCGGCTGCGGCCATTTGCTCGCTTCACGCCCGACGGGCCGAGCTGAGTGGCACTCTCACGCTTGTCGACCGGCTGCTCGCGCTCGACGAGGCTGAGGCAAGTGCGGCGGTGGCGCTCGCAGGGGCCGACTTTGAGACGGCCACGCTGCACGTGCAAAGCGCGCTCGCCTCGGTGCGTGCGGCCGGCGACGCTATTGACGCGCCAACGCGCAAACGAATCGAGTCGGCACACACACGCGTGCTTTCAGAGGTGCGCTCGCGCCTTGCGGATGCGCTTGCCGCCAGCGTCCTCGGCCCTGTCTGCCGCTTCTGCCGGCTGCTTACACAGCTCGGCGAAATGGTCGAGGCGCACACAACACTCGCTGCCTTCTGCACCAAGTGCATCGACGCAGCGGCCGAGCCGACGGCCGTCGAGGGCACGCAGCCTGTGCTCGTGGCGCTGCCCTTGAGGCTCGCCCGTCTCCTACGTTGCACCGCCGAGGCAGTCACAGGCGTCAGCGCAGCGCTGCTGCCGTTGCCGAGGGCGCAATCCGATGCCGACACTGGCGAGTCCCTTGCTTCGGTCTTAACCGCGCCCGGTGACAACGCCGCCGTGGCCGAGGACGTCGCCGCAGCTCAGGCCGCGCGCGAGCTGTGCGCGCTTCTGTACGACAGGTCAGTCGAGGCTGGCACGGTGCTTGCGGCGCAGTACGCAGCGGCGGCAGCCCTGCGCTCGCGCACGGCCTCGGCGCAGCGGCGCATGGGTGCGGCAGTGCCCGTCGGCCAGCTTCCCGAGATTGGTCCCGACGCTGAAGCCGAGGCACTCGGATGTGAAGGCTTGCTCGATGAGCTCGCCGGGCTGCTTCGTGGAGCAGTGCAGTATGACGCCTTCGTGTACGCGCGGCTTCCACCGCCCGTTGCGGCTGGTGACGACGGGGCCGCCGAAACGAGAGCTTCGAGCGGTGCCGCCGACGCTCCCGCCGCGGCTCCGTCGTCCACCCTGAGCCGCTCGACCGGCTTCTGTGACTTGCGCGCAGGTCTGCAAGCGCTTTCCGCCCAGCAGGCATGGGCCGCCACAGTGAAGGCGATGCGCATGGATTCCTCGATGGAAGATGAAGCGGCTGCCGGTGGACGAGCCGGTGGCGCCGAAGATGGCGACACTGCCCGGCGCGCCGACACTTCGAAGACCGAGCTCATCGACTCCGTCTTTTACGTGTTGCAACGCTGCCTCCGCCGTGCACTTCACACCTGCGACGGTGATGTCGCAGCCTCTGCGGTGCAGCACGCGTCTGAGCTGATTGGCGGTATACTGCTCGACTCGCTCTCGACGCCACTGAAGCAGACCGTCTCGTCCAAGCTGGCGGGCGCAGCGCTCGCCTCGGCCCAGGCAATGATGGCGGAAGCCACGCAAGGCACCGCCGCCTCCGCCTGCGTGTCAGGCGCGATGGGTTCCGCTGTGACGGCCGCTGGCGCCTCGCGGCTCCCCAGTACTCTGCGCGCGCTCAACGCCCTCCAGCTCTGCATGTCGTGCGCGCCGCGGCTCTTCCGTGGTGCAGCCGAAGATGCAGCGCGCGAGCTACCGCCCGACGCGTTGGCCTCCGTCGAAGCGCAGCTGGACGCTGTGAAGCACGTCGAGGGTAAGCTTGCCATCTCGCTGAATGCCGGGCTCCAGCAGCTCGCCTCCACGATCCACCCGCGTCTGAAGGCGAAGCTGGACGCGTTCCGCGAGCGCTCTTACGTGCTGGGCTCTGATGAGGCCCTCGCCACGGCCGAAACCGCTTCTTTTGTGTCACCGCTCATGGCCGAGCTGAACAGCGTGCTGAGCACGATCCAGGGCGCGCTCAACGAAGCCAACACACAGGCGCTCCTTGAGCTACTCGTCGTGCACATCGCCGAGCGTATCGAGGCGCATTTGCTGCTAAAGCGCGTTGATATGTACGGTGCACTGCTACTCGAACGCGACGTACGCACTCTCGCGCAGCGGCTCTCTGACCTCTCCAGTCGTTCGGTGCGCGAGCCGCTCTCCAGGCTGACTCAGATGGCCATGCTGCTCTCTCTTGAGCGCGAGTCGGAGCTCGTCGACGTGTGGTCGGATGGTGGGCTGAAGCTGTCTGCCGCTGACGCGAAGAAGGTGATGGGGCTGCGGGTTGAGTTTCGCGCGGAGATCATCGCGAGCGTGCCGCTCCCAACGTAAATAGTTGTTGTAGACCCTTGACGCGCAACCGCAAAACAACATGCATCCCTGCGTGACTAAAAAAAAGGGAAGATTCTGGGCTAACACCTATTGCAAGACTGGCTTCTTCTACCTGCTGCGATTGCTCGCGGCGCAAGCTGTAAGGGCCGTTCTGCTTCCGCCGACAAGAGCCCCCCCCCCCCCTGGTGTTTTTGCCCCTGGTAAGTCGCCCGACGTAGGTCGGTCCGCCTCACTGTGTTTTCCCCCATTGTAACTTGTGGGGAGTTATAAAGGGAGCCGAGTGTTAGCGAGGGGGGAGATTTGAAGGGGTGCATATGTGTATTTGTCTGTGCCACCACTTCAAGGCGTGCGGGCAAACACGCTGAGGGGTGTCGTGATAGTAGCGCAGCACCGGGCTAGTGAGAGTAGTGGTACCAACGCTCAGTTGTTTTATTATTATTATTATTGTCGAGGGCAGGCCCAGCGTGGGCGTGGGGTGTGGGCGTGGGAGTGCAGCTCGCGGCCCGCGCCCACTAGCCACTAGGTGTCTGGGCGCGGCTGAGGAGACGGCTTCGGAGTGTCGAACACGCGATGACTACTGACTCGTGGGCAGAGGGCCGTTCGATCGAGCCGGCAGCTGACGCGGCCGTGAAGGAATCGTAGGTGGTTGCTTGCGGGAATATGTCTGAGAGGTCATAGTAGAAGTCGGGTCTGACAGCTTCTACCATCGAGTGCGAGGGACGAGACGAGAGACGGAGGTTCGGAGGCTCACAACGCGCGGCGTTGGAGGGTAGGGCCGAGGCTAGCTAGCGAGCTAGAGGAAGAGAGAGAAGGAGAATGAGAGCTTCTTAGGTCCAAGGTAGACAGGAGAGACTACAACGCAGGGACTCAAAAAGATCCCTCGTCACGCAGACACACACGAACTAATCCAAACAGGGCGAAAACTAACCACACTCAGGGCGGACTGTCAAGCGTCGGCACCAAGGCAACTCATCGGCGCACAGACATGCGAAACAGAGAAGTCGGAACAACGAGAGCAGACCTCGCTGTGGAGCTACCGCCGATATACGAAGAGAAGACGGAAGACTACAACCGATGCACGAAGAGAAGACGGGAGACAGTCGTGGAACGTTTGATGACATCGAAAGAAAGTAAGAGAAGGGGTAGAATGTCGCCGACGAGACCTTGAGGCTTAAAATAAACCACCGGTTAGAAGTAAAAGTCTGTCATCGTATGGAATACGACACCGATGCACGAAGAGAAGACGGGAGACAGTCGTGGAACGTTTGATGACATCGAAAGAAAGTAAGAGAAGGGGTAGAATGTCGCCGACGAGACCTTGAGGCTTAAAATAAACCACCGGTTAGAAGTAAAAGTCTGTCATCGTATGGAATACGACGACGAGGGGTTACCGTTGCAAGGCTCAGCTTCAATCCAACGAGAGAGAGAATCGACGAAAACAATCAGCTTATCAAAACCGGAGCGGCCGGATACGAAATCGTGGGTGGGAGCCATCGAAAGAATATCGCAATAGACGACGTCGAAAGGATAGGATCCGATAGAAAGACCGGATGGATGGGCGAGCGGTCGCGGTAACGGTTTGCCAAGAGTGCATTCATGGCACTCTCGAACGTACTCCGATACAGAGGCGGATAGGCCAGGCCAGTAAACTCGAGAACGAAGTAGGGTAGTCATCCTTGTCGCACCTGGGTGACCAAGGTGGTCATGGTAGGCGCGGAGGTACGTGTCACGAAGGGACTCCGGAATGTATAAACGAAGAGGAGCCTCTTCCGCCTCTGAGGATCGGTAGTAGAGTAGGCCATCGCGAAGCAGGAATCGGGACCTTTTCTTCGACGACGAGCTAGAGTCGATCGAAGGGGAAGCTTTCGGAAGGATCGACTCGAGTTCAGAAATGATCGAGCTAGCGAACTCGTCGGTAGAGAGCGCTTGACGCAATTCGTCGGCATGAGGCACGCCCACATCGAGATACGAGGAGGTAATCGACTCCGAAGATTCCGATGCTTGACGAGCGAGCCTATCGTTTGCTTGTTGGCGGCGAGCGGTGAGGGTGGATGACGTAACCGCGGCGGCAACTATGTCGTGAATTTCGGAAGAATCGAAAGAATGGACGTCACTCTCCTCGAGATTGAGAGGATCGTGATCGGGCTCGAGAGCAACTAGGCGGGATAAGCCGTCGGCGTCCCAGTGAGTGACTCCAGGTTTGTGCACGACGTCGAATCGATATTCGGCTAGCTTCAGGACCCATCGCATGAGGCGCGAGGCTGGACCACCGGTGACTTGATCTTTCATCGTGTGAAGCCAGCGCAAAGCTGAATGGTCTACGACGAGGGTGAAGT
>CM030941.1:3312093-3328947 GCA_018136815.1 Isochrysis galbana | reverse complement strand
CCAAACGCGCGATGGACATGCGCTCTGGGCCAATGCGCGAGCGCGTGGTCCGCATCAGCGGCTCAGCCGCGACAGCCAGCAGCAGGACTTCCCAAAAGTCATCCCCTGGCGGACTCAGGCCCAATCGCGCCCTCTTCCGCGCCCGCTCGTCTGCCTCGTCCATCGCCAGCAACATCGCCAGCTTCGACCTGCGCAACTCCCGGGCGGTGTATGGCCTGGTGGGCATGGCCGCCGCGCTCTGCCGGGCCGCCTAGAGCACACCGCGTGTTGGGTACTTTCGCCCCCCCGCGAGCGAACTCGGCCTTTTGTGAAAGGGACTCAACAGTCACTCAACGGAGAAGAAAATCCTGTTGAGCCCCCCCCCGTTGAGACCCTGTTGGCACCTTCAAAATCCCTCTTCTCTCTCTCCCTCCCTCCCTCCCTCCCTCTCTCTCTCTCTCTCTCTCTCTCTCTCTCTCTCTCTCTCTCTCTCTCTCTCTCTCCCTCTCTCCCTCTCTCCCTCTCTCTCTCTCTCTCTCCCCCCCCCCCCCCCTCCCTCCCTCCCTCTCTCTCTCCTTCCCTCCTTCCCTCCTTCCCTCCCTTCCTCCCTCCCTCACCCCTCTTCCTCCCTCCCTCTCTCTCCCTCCCTCTCTATGGCGCGCTCATCGACACTGAGCTGCGTTGTCTCTCGCGCGGGAGCGCCGCGCTCCGCCTGCGCGAGTGCTGCGGCGCGGCTGGCGGCCGTTGGCTGCTCTTTCTCTCCTCCTCTCTCTTCCCCTCTCTCTTCGCTCGCGGCCGCTGCGGCTGCTGAGGAAGAGTTGCCGGCGGCTTCCGTGGCCGAGGTGGGTGCGCCCGAGCCGGATACGCTTGATCTGGCTGCGCTCCAGGCCTCGCTTGCCGCGCTTGACGCGCGCGAGGCACAGCTCGACGCTCAGCTCGCCAAGATTCGCTTGGAGGCCTACGAGGGGGTGCGTGCGCTCGCGCCTGAGGCGGCTGCTGCTTCAGCGCAGGCAGTGCGGATCGGCGCGGAGCTTGATGCGCTCGTTGAGGGCACGCGGACCACCTCAGCGTTTTCTGCGCCTTCGGCTGCGGCCATTTGCTCGCTTCACGCCCGACGGGCCGAGCTGAGTGGCACTCTCACGCTTGTCGACCGGCTGCTCGCGCTCGACGAGGCTGAGGCAAGTGCGGCGGTGGCGCTCGCAGGGGCCGACTTTGAGACGGCCACGCTGCACGTGCAAAGCGCGCTCGCCTCGGTGCGTGCGGCCGGCGACGCTATTGACGCGCCAACGCGCAAACGAATCGAGTCGGCACACACACGCGTGCTTTCAGAGGTGCGCTCGCGCCTTGCGGATGCGCTTGCCGCCAGCGTCCTCGGCCCTGTCTGCCGCTTCTGCCGGCTGCTTACACAGCTCGGCGAAATGGTCGAGGCGCACACAACACTCGCTGCCTTCTGCACCAAGTGCATCGACGCAGCGGCCGAGCCGACGGCCGTCGAGGGCACGCAGCCTGTGCTCGTGGCGCTGCCCTTGAGGCTCGCCCGTCTCCTACGTTGCACCGCCGAGGCAGTCACAGGCGTCAGCGCAGCGCTGCTGCCGTTGCCGAGGGCGCAATCCGATGCCGACACTGGCGAGTCCCTTGCTTCGGTCTTAACCGCGCCCGGTGACAACGCCGCCGTGGCCGAGGACGTCGCCGCAGCTCAGGCCGCGCGCGAGCTGTGCGCGCTTCTGTACGACAGGTCAGTCGAGGCTGGCACGGTGCTTGCGGCGCAGTACGCAGCGGCGGCAGCCCTGCGCTCGCGCACGGCCTCGGCGCAGCGGCGCATGGGTGCGGCAGTGCCCGTCGGCCAGCTTCCCGAGATTGGTCCCGACGCTGAAGCCGAGGCACTCGGATGTGAAGGCTTGCTCGATGAGCTCGCCGGGCTGCTTCGTGGAGCAGTGCAGTATGACGCCTTCGTGTACGCGCGGCTTCCACCGCCCGTTGCGGCTGGTGACGACGGGGCCGCCGAAACGAGAGCTTCGAGCGGTGCCGCCGACGCTCCCGCCGCGGCTCCGTCGTCCACCCTGAGCCGCTCGACCGGCTTCTGTGACTTGCGCGCAGGTCTGCAAGCGCTTTCCGCCCAGCAGGCATGGGCCGCCACAGTGAAGGCGATGCGCATGGATTCCTCGATGGAAGATGAAGCGGCTGCCGGTGGACGAGCCGGTGGCGCCGAAGATGGCGACACTGCCCGGCGCGCCGACACTTCGAAGACCGAGCTCATCGACTCCGTCTTTTACGTGTTGCAACGCTGCCTCCGCCGTGCACTTCACACCTGCGACGGTGATGTCGCAGCCTCTGCGGTGCAGCACGCGTCTGAGCTGATTGGCGGTATACTGCTCGACTCGCTCTCGACGCCACTGAAGCAGACCGTCTCGTCCAAGCTGGCGGGCGCAGCGCTCGCCTCGGCCCAGGCAATGATGGCGGAAGCCACGCAAGGCACCGCCGCCTCCGCCTGCGTGTCAGGCGCGATGGGTTCCGCTGTGACGGCCGCTGGCGCCTCGCGGCTCCCCAGTACTCTGCGCGCGCTCAACGCCCTCCAGCTCTGCATGTCGTGCGCGCCGCGGCTCTTCCGTGGTGCAGCCGAAGATGCAGCGCGCGAGCTACCGCCCGACGCGTTGGCCTCCGTCGAAGCGCAGCTGGACGCTGTGAAGCACGTCGAGGGTAAGCTTGCCATCTCGCTGAATGCCGGGCTCCAGCAGCTCGCCTCCACGATCCACCCGCGTCTGAAGGCGAAGCTGGACGCGTTCCGCGAGCGCTCTTACGTGCTGGGCTCTGATGAGGCCCTCGCCACGGCCGAAACCGCTTCTTTTGTGTCACCGCTCATGGCCGAGCTGAACAGCGTGCTGAGCACGATCCAGGGCGCGCTCAACGAAGCCAACACACAGGCGCTCCTTGAGCTACTCGTCGTGCACATCGCCGAGCGTATCGAGGCGCATTTGCTGCTAAAGCGCGTTGATATGTACGGTGCACTGCTACTCGAACGCGACGTACGCACTCTCGCGCAGCGGCTCTCTGACCTCTCCAGTCGTTCGGTGCGCGAGCCGCTCTCCAGGCTGACTCAGATGGCCATGCTGCTCTCTCTTGAGCGCGAGTCGGAGCTCGTCGACGTGTGGTCGGATGGTGGGCTGAAGCTGTCTGCCGCTGACGCGAAGAAGGTGATGGGGCTGCGGGTTGAGTTTCGCGCGGAGATCATCGCGAGCGTGCCGCTCCCAACGTAAATAGTTGTTGTAGACCCTTGACGCGCAACCGCAAAACAACATGCATCCCTGCGTGACTAAAAAAAAGGGAAGATTCTGGGCTAACACCTATTGCAAGACTGGCTTCTTCTACCTGCTGCGATTGCTCGCGGCGCAAGCTGTAAGGGCCGTTCTGCTTCCGCCGACAAGAGCCCCCCCCCCCCCTGGTGTTTTTGCCCCTGGTAAGTCGCCCGACGTAGGTCGGTCCGCCTCACTGTGTTTTCCCCCATTGTAACTTGTGGGAGTTATAAAGGGAGCCGAGTGTTAGCGAGGGGGAGATTTGAAGGGGTGCATATGTGTATTTGTCTGTGCCACCACTTCAAGGCGTGCGGGCAAACACGCTGAGGGGTGTCGTGATAGTAGCGCAGCACCGGGCTAGTGAGAGTAGTGGTACCAACGCTCAGTTGTTTTATTATTATTATTATTGTCGAGGGCAGGCCCAGCGTGGGCGTGGGGTGTGGGCGTGGGAGTGCAGCTCGCGGCCCGCGCCCACTAGCCACTAGGTGTCTGGGCGCGGCTGAGGAGACGGCTTCGGAGTGTCGAACACGCGATGACTACTGACTCGTGGGCAGAGGGCCGTTCGATCGAGCCGGCAGCTGACGCGGCCGTGAAGGAATCGTAGGTGGTTGCTTGCGGGAATATGTCTGAGAGGTCATAGTAGAAGTCGGGTCTGACAGCTTCTACCATCGAGTGCGAGGGACGAGACGAGAGACGGAGGTTCGGAGGCTCACAACGCGCGGCGTTGGAGGGTAGGGCCGAGGCTAGCTAGCGAGCTAGAGGAAGAGAGAGAAGGAGAATGAGAGCTTCTTAGGTCCAAGGTAGACAGGAGAGACTACAACGCAGGGACTCAAAAAGATCCCTCGTCACGCAGACACACACGAACTAATCCAAACAGGGCGAAAACTAACCACACTCAGGGCGGACTGTCAAGCGTCGGCACCAAGGCAACTCATCGGCGCACAGACATGCGAAACAGAGAAGTCGGAACAACGAGAGCAGACCTCGCTGTGGAGCTACCGCCGATATACGAAGAGAAGACGGAAGACTACAACCGATGCACGAAGAGAAGACGGGAGACAGTCGTGGAACGTTTGATGACATCGAAAGAAAGTAAGAGAAGGGGTAGAATGTCGCCGACGAGACCTTGAGGCTTAAAATAAACCACCGGTTAGAAGTAAAAGTCTGTCATCGTATGGAATACGACACCGATGCACGAAGAGAAGACGGGAGACAGTCGTGGAACGTTTGATGACATCGAAAGAAAGTAAGAGAAGGGGTAGAATGTCGCCGACGAGACCTTGAGGCTTAAAATAAACCACCGGTTAGAAGTAAAAGTCTGTCATCGTATGGAATACGACGACGAGGGGTTACCGTTGCAAGGCTCAGCTTCAATCCAACGAGAGAGAGAATCGACGAAAACAATCAGCTTATCAAAACCGGAGCGGCCGGATACGAAATCGTGGGTGGGAGCCATCGAAAGAATATCGCAATAGACGACGTCGAAAGGATAGGATCCGATAGAAAGACCGGATGGATGGGCGAGCGGTCGCGGTAACGGTTTGCCAAGAGTGCATTCATGGCACTCTCGAACGTACTCCGATACAGAGGCGGATAGGCCAGGCCAGTAAACTCGAGAACGAAGTAGGGTAGTCATCCTTGTCGCACCTGGGTGACCAAGGTGGTCATGGTAGGCGCGGAGGTACGTGTCACGAAGGGACTCCGGAATGTATAAACGAAGAGGAGCCTCTTCCGCCTCTGAGGATCGGTAGTAGAGTAGGCCATCGCGAAGCAGGAATCGGGACCTTTTCTTCGACGACGAGCTAGAGTCGATCGAAGGGGAAGCTTTCGGAAGGATCGACTCGAGTTCAGAAATGATCGAGCTAGCGAACTCGTCGGTAGAGAGCGCTTGACGCAATTCGTCGGCATGAGGCACGCCCACATCGAGATACGAGGAGGTAATCGACTCCGAAGATTCCGATGCTTGACGAGCGAGCCTATCGTTTGCTTGTTGGCGGCGAGCGGTGAGGGTGGATGACGTAACCGCGGCGGCAACTATGTCGTGAATTTCGGAAGAATCGAAAGAATGGACGTCACTCTCCTCGAGATTGAGAGGATCGTGATCGGGCTCGAGAGCAACTAGGCGGGATAAGCCGTCGGCGTCCCAGTGAGTGACTCCAGGTTTGTGCACGACGTCGAATCGATATTCGGCTAGCTTCAGGACCCATCGCATGAGGCGCGAGGCTGGACCACCGGTGACTTGATCTTTCATCGTGTGAAGCCAGCGCAAAGCTGAATGGTCTACGACGAGGGTGAAGTGGCGACCCCAAAGATACGGCCTCCAATTTCGGATCGATTCTAGCGCTGCTAGAAGTTCGATTTCAGTAACTGTCCAATGGCGCTCAGCCGGACTCAAACTACGACCGTAGTATGCAACAACGCGCTCTCTCCCTTCGTCGTCTTTCTGAGCAAGGACGCCGGCGATGCCGAGCTTGCTAGCACCGTCGGTCTTAACGAGGAAAGGACGGTCGTCTCGAGGAGGTGCGAGTACGGGTTCTTCACAGATAGCTTGCTTGAGATCTTCGATAGCCTGGCGACAGGCTTCTGTTTGCGACTCGACCGGGACATCGCACCCTTTCCGCGTGAGAGCGGTTAACGGCGCTGCACGGATCGCAAAACGGCGTATAAAACGGCGGTAGTACGAGCACAGTCCAAGGAAAGAACGGACGGCTTCGATAGAGTTGATTTGGGTAGGGTCGACTTTCGAGACGGCTTCCACTTTCTTGGGATCCATCCGAAGACCTTCACGCGAAACAACGTGGCCGAGATATTCAGCCGAGGTGGCAAAGAAAACGCATTTCGACATCTTGCAAGTGAGGCCCGCCCAGATGAGACGTTCCAAGACAAGATCAAGACGGTGTAACATTTGTTGGAATGACGACTCTTCCCTGGCCTGCAGCGAGTCACCTACGCCTGTCGACCAGGCGCCGACATCATCCAAGTATGGCATACAAATCTCCCATGCCAGCCCACCGAGAACGGCGTCCATGAGGCGGCACATATACGAGGGACCGGATTGAACACCAAAAGGCAAGTAATTGAACTCGTACTTGCCGCGATGAGTAGTGAACGCGGTGATATGTTTATCGGACTCTTTGATCGGTATACCCCAGAAACCAGATGCCAGGTCCAGGGTGCAAAGGAATAGAGAATCGAGGTTGCCTTGGCCGGACGACAATCGGTCGATGGCTTCTACCGTGAGGGGAAGAGGGCTGTCCTCTAGACGAAGCTTGGAGTTGACGTCGCGATAATCTACGCAGAAACGTACGGAGCCATCCTTCTTAGTGACTAGCACGACTCGAGAGGCCCACGACGAATTTGATTTCCTAATGATGCCCGCGGACTCCATCTTGCAAACTTCGTCCTCTATGATCTTCTCACCCTCTCGTCCAACTCTAGACGGTGCGTGGCGGTGAGCTTCGGCTCCGGGGTTGAGCGGTAGCTCTACCTCCATCACGTGAGTGTGATTCGGGTTGGTCGGGTCAATTGCGAAAGCAGCGATACGTCGGGCCAGTAGACGACGAACTTGTTCACGTTGGGGCATCGAGAGACGGCCTTCGGGGTCGATCTTGGCTGCCTCGAGGAGCTTACGCTGGTCCTCGTCGAGCGACTCAATCACATCCGGCGAGTTAACGGCCCCGACGCGGCGATATGTTCCAGCGTGAATTTTGAATCGAACCTGTAGCGAAGCTACAGGATGGAACGACGGAAGGTGTAGAGGTTTGGGGTCAGTGTTGACCACCGTAACCGCGATGGTGTGGTCGGCGTTCGACCTCTCTACTTGGAGAATGACGAGAGGAGAGCTATCGATCGTTTCACGCGTAGGGAGTCGGTCCACGAGCATGGCGCAGTCTTCGTGTTCTCGAAGAGCTAGCGGAATTCGGACGTGAAACGTTGCCCGATGATAGGCCGGGATCGTGATAGGTTCGTGGGTGTATAGGAGGTACTCGGAGCCACATGATGCCGGCGCTTTGGCGGCAAACTCATCGGCCGTGCTGAAGAGAGGCTCGGTGATTAGCTGGTTGTCGTTTTTGGTGGCCTGCGGCCCTCGGAAGAAGTCAGTCGTGATTGGGTTCGCGGAGGTCGGACAGACCTGTGCACAAGTCATGCTGACAGGGACCACCGCTATCGGTGACGTCGAGACGCGAAAGATCGGCGGAGCGTCGGGGCTTGGACTGCCATTAACCTCAAGAGGAGCCACCGTGGATGGAGCACCGAGGGTGATAGAGCCGTCCGCGCTGTCGGAGGCGAGCTGAATCGAAGCGGCGTGCGTGGCTAAGAAGTCGTTCCCGAGCAGCAGCATCGGGTTGCCTTCAATCACCATGAACGTATGACGAAAGAGAAATCCACCGACGGAGAAGACGATTCGAGCCTTGCCTCGCGTGATAAGAGGCAGGCCGTCCGGACCGTGAAGCGGTGTCACTACGGCTTGTGGCAGCCGCTCGACGCATGCGTATTTGGGTAGGCTGGACAAGAGGGAAGTGGTCACGACCGACGGGCCAGCTCCGGTGTCAGCGAGTGTGCTGTTGACCGTGAGAGCGGAGTCGGCTAAGATAACTCCTTCTTTGCCGGTAGCCTCGCCGGAGCGGCAGACCACTAGGTCTCGAACATATAGGCAATGCCTTGGGTAGGCAGATGGTAGGGTATCCACGACGCTATCCGGTCGGTGCGCGGTCACGTGTGCGATGGTGTCGGACGGGGACGGGGTTGGTCGACAGCGTGGTTGCTCGGGTGAATTCGTCGTCATGGTGATCGTCGTCTCTTCGGGTAATCCGACTGCCGCTATCGTGGCAGAGGGTCTAGAGGCGTCGTCCTCGTTGGTAGCGGTGCAGGGTGATAGCTTGGGACTAGTGTATCCCAGGCCTCTCTTGTCGGTGGGGTGCCTCGGGTGGTCGGACATCTTTTCCCAGTCTTTCTCGAGACGAGCTTGGGCTTCTGTCTTGGGTCTTCGAACTAATGAGGCTAGCTCTTCGGCGCGGATGCCTTTGGCTTCCACGAACTCGATCGGCGCTCGGACGGCAGCGGCGAGGTCGGATTCCTCGTCGGCGCCTCGTCCGGCTAGAGCTTGCGCTCTTATTTCGTCAGCGGTTTCGAGCGTGACGTTGGACCATTTCTGGTCCCCGTTCACTCCGAATGATTGCCATTGTTGGCGCCGCTTCCGGAGAGTCGTCGGCGTCGTCGGACGCGGCGAGCTCGCGCGTGCCGGAGGCGGGGCGGTCCATGGAGAGAATGGGTCGTGGAGAGTAGACTCGGAGGCGTAGAGTGGCGTGTCGTTGTCGTGGTTATCGTGGGTTTCTTTTTGGTCTTCGTGGTTGTCTGACTCGGGAGTAGCTGGACGGGAAACAACGGGGTCGGAAGAAACTTCACTAGATTCCCTCCCCCTCTCATAACGATGAAGAGCCGACCACGGCTCGTATGCGGTAGCCTCAGTCGAGCTAAGGGAAGGCCGGTCCGATAGGCTGCGCCGCGCGCAAGCGAGTAGCTCCAACGCGGACAGTTTCTTCGTCGATGGCTGGTCTCCCTGTTGGCTCAAATGTCGAAGAAGAACAGGCATCCAATGGGTCGCCATCGCTCCAGCTACACCGACGTAGGTGCGGCTGCGAAGAGCGCCACGGTGCGGTGAAGGAGAGAGGTTAGCCATGGCCGACTCACGGCCATCCACGACGCAGGTTGGCTGGAGAGGCGGCAGCCCTTTGGTGAGGTACAACCCGGTGGCTTTCTGGTGTCCAGTGCCGTGCTCCCAGGGTTGGACGAATTGGGTCGGGGTCAACCCCCCGACTAAACGGCGAGCTTCCGCATGCATCCGAGGGTTCTCAACCGCTACAAACGGAGCAGTGGCGGAGGCCATTGACTTGAAGACGCGGGCGGCCGACTCAAGAGCGGCACGACGTCCGGGTTCTTGGGAGAGCCATTGACTGCTGACGGCGGAGAGGTACGTGCAGGGCGGGTGGGCGATGACTAGGTCCCAACCTAGGTTTTGGACATGAAGCGCGTCGCCTTGGAAGTGGGGCACGTAGTCAATCTCGGAAGGATACAAATCGCACGTAGCTACATCAGCTCCGGCGAGTAGGAACATGGAGGAGACGACGCCGCTAGTCTCACCAACGACGAGAACTCGTGGGGCGTGACAGCCAGAAGTCAGCCCGTCTTGGACTTGTTGACTCGTCTTCGTGAGCTCAGCGCAAAGCTCATCGAAGTGCTTGGGTAGCGCGGCGGCAGGCGAGGCTAAGGTGCCACTGCGCGGCCGGCGGAGCTCTTGGGCTGCCTCCGTGAGGTGCCGAGGTAATACCACCGCAGAGCCGCTCGCTCGTGCACGAAGAGAGGCGAGAGCGTGGAGAGCGGGTGACGGGGTATCATCGCGGGTGCCGACATCGGAGTTGTTTCGAGAGGAATCGAAGGACTGGATCGCGGACGCATTGATCGCTGCCACGCGCATGATGGCGGTGGCAGTGGTATCGAGAGGCAGGCAGTGCTTGGAGGCTGCGACCGGTGGCCGCGGCGACGTAGGACGAATAGAAGAAGACTCGGATATCGACGACGTGGAGACGGGCTCAGAGGACGGGATTGACGAAGAAACTCGGAGAAGTGGGGTGTCGGATTGCGGCGACGGACGCCGCGGCCGCGAGACCACCGGTGAGAGACATGAAGGACATGGCTTAGAGACTCGGTTGGGCTGGCTCAATGGGCGTAGAAGCTCGGTTTGGGAGGCGGCCGTTCCTCGACGTGCAAGGGAGTTGTGGTCACTCTCCATGGTCACGTCGGGAGAGGAATCGGGCCAGGCATCGACTTCGTTGCAATCTGTCGTCGGCGGGGTCGGCGCCGGCGAAAGAAGGGACGTGGCTGTCGTAGAAGCCGGCTGCGGGGAAGGCTGAGGCCAGGGTGGTGGCTCTGCGGCAGCGGCTGGCGTGGGTGGTGGCCGAAGAGGTTCTGCAATGCGAAGCATTCTTCGGAGGACTTGGCTCGGGCTAGCGGGTGGATGGACCGCTGAAATTACGGTGGATTCAGACTCGAATTCGGAAGACTCGGCGACTTCAGAGGGGCTAGGAGACGGCTGTGCCAGCTCCTCCATGGCTCTCGGTTGATGGGGTGGCGTGGGAACGCCGGTGGTCGACCGCAGACTCCGCGGTGACGTTAATTGGTACTCGGACTCGGACTCGTCGTTTCTGGCGTGCTGGGCACTGAAAACAGGGCTCACTTTCGAAATGGGAACGGACGGTGCCGGCCCAAAGGTGAAGCCCCCTGGCGTCGCAACCGTCGGTGAGGACGAGGCTGAAGCTTGTGATGACGATAGGGGCACGGTGGCCAGCACCGGTTGGCTCGGTGCGGCCGTAATCTCGGACTCGGTGACGGGCTTGATTACGCGGGCTCGGGATGCATTGTCTTGTGCGATTGGACTCGGACTCGGAACGGAAACGGAAGGGATCGGCTCGGCGGCGTGCAGCTTGCTGGAGTGGCAGGCCGGCTGCGGCGAGACTCGAAACGGTGGCTGGGATAAGGACACAGTGGCTGTCGTCGAGGGCTTCGGCGTCAGCTTGTGTTTGGACTCGATACGCGGTGGCTCGTGAAACGGGGCTCGGGTGTGGTTGGAATTCTGGACGTGACCGGAGATTCCAAATGACTCAGACTCGGGGCGTGGAGGACCGAAGGTGAACACTCCCTCGGAAGGAGTGGTCGTCGGAGGCTCAGTGGGTGGCTGGAGCTCCGTTAATCCTGCGGTCGACCGCGTGGTAGGGCTCGGTGACATTGTAAACTCGGACTCGGACTCGGACTCGGATGGCTCAGAACGGGGTTTGCTCAAAACAGGCTTGGACTCGGACTCGAAAGAAAGTGGGGAAGAACCGGAGAACTGCGCCTCCATCGTCGTAGCGATGGAGACTGGTGATACCGGTGATGACTGGACTGGGCTCAGACTCGTAGATGGGCGCGCGGTGGCGTAAGACGAAGAGGGCAATTCTGAACGTGACTTGGACTCGGACTCGTACTCGGGAGACGTTTTGTGGCTCGGACATGCGAAATTTGATTTGAGAGATTGAAGGTTGGATTGGGCCTGCGGCGGCTGGATTTTCGCAGACCGTGAGGTCTTGGACTGTTGATGCTTGGGGAGTGGCGTGGGGTAGCGGTTCAGCGGCTTGAGTTGATAGAGAGGCGGGGACGGTTGACTTGGTTTGGAGGACTCGTGCGTGATATCGAGAACCAGGATGGAATTATCGGCATTGGGAGAAATAGGGGTAATCGGCGAGGAGGCAGGAGAAAGAGGGGGGTGGAGGTGGAAGGGCTTGTCTGGAACTTGCGGAATCTTAGGGTACTGGTTGGAGGCCGTAGAAGTACTCGGCCGTAGCATAATACGATCTTTTGGTGGGTGGCGTTCAGGCCCACTACCCTGGACTGGTAGCGGGGTGACAGCGCGGACGTGGGCCCCGCCGGCGACCTACTGGGCCGGACGGAGAACAACCATCGTGCGGAGGCGGCGGTGGACTTCTGGGTCGTTACCACACTCGCCACTGCCACCTTCGCAGAGAAAACGAATGTACGGTTGGCAAACGACGGGGTTATGAGCTCCGTCGCCCGTGCCATACTTCCACAGGTCTGCTTCGGGCGTACCAGATGGAGCCCAGGGACGAAAGGCGCAGTACGCGCAGCCGTTGGCGTCGGTCCACTCCTTGACGTCGCGGTCTAAGTCGTCGAGACGCGGCGCCGTCATGGTGGCATCCGAGGGACGGCAGCGCGTGAGCGCAGCGCGAAGGGCCGGGTGACCCGCGTAACGAGAAATTTGCCAGAAACGGGCTCGTGCTCGAGACCAGCTAGCTGGATCCCATTCCGAGAGGCCCGAATCGGCCGGAAGCCCAAGGCCGTTCGGAGGGGGATCACATTGGCGACGAGAAGACGTGCTTTTGCCGAGAGGACGGTCAAGAAGTGCGTCCGGTAACGGAGACGATGCGGAGTAATTCGTAGGCGGAGGCGGAGCCCGACGATTGTCAGCGCCAGTCGCCTTGCGGTTCGAGTTGTTGTTTTGCGATTTTAATGCCTCGGCCACCGCTGCTTGGACGGCGGCGACCATCGAAGCCGTAGTGTCCGCGGGGTTAGAGGCAGCCTTAGCAACCTTGGCGGTCTTGGTGGACTTGGAAGTAGTCGCCGGCGGCGTCACGGCGGCGACCGCGACCGACGTCTGTTGTTGGCTAGCACGGGCTTGTTCGTACGGGCTCAGGTAGCGCTGGCAGAGGTTGACGCACGAAAGGGCCGAGCGAGGGAGCTCGTGGTTCTCGACGCGGAAGCGAGTCTTTGCAAGACACTCGCCAAACTTGGTCGCGTTATCCACGCCGCGAGCCGCGTCGACCTTGTCGTTCCGAATGATGGACTCGAATCGTTGATTGATATCGTGCGACATGTTTGGGTGGTCCCAGACCGTCGTGGCATCCACCTTCGCGTCACCCATCTTGCGGACGTACGCGCGCACCAAATTCTTGGATAACTCTAAGAGATCGGAGCCGGCTTCACGAGCTACGAGCCGGTCCCACTCCATGGAGGCGGAGTCTTTGGCGAAGCCGGGCACGTTGGCCGCGAAAGTGGCGTCGCACTTGCGGAGAAGCACGTCGCAGGCCAGCGCGGGGTTGAGAGAGAGGACCGGGTCTTCGGCGAGATCGAGGAGGAAGGCGTAAATCCTTTGGTTGCCGGTGGTGCACAAGTTGGCGGCCGCTAGCAAGGATGTAAAGATTTCACGGTGGTCGCAGCCGAGCGAGAGGACGCGCTCGAGCGGCTTGATGAAGGACAGACGAAAATCGTTCCAAGAGGTGGCCGCTGTCTGGACGTTGTCCGAGGCCAGGCCTTTGGGGAACTTGATCTCGGAAAGCTCTTTGCCCATTCGGACTTGGTGATGGAGGGTGCGGTCGAGGAAGAAGCGGCTCCGAGCCCACTTGGTCACGTGCTCCTTCTCGAAAAACACGCGGTAGTGCCAAACATTGCCGGCCCGAGAGAGGCCGCCGTTGAGAATGGCGTGGATGAGCTCGAAATCGTCAGACTTCCTGTAAAGAGAGGCTACCTCGTAGGCGGCATCCTCAAACAGTTGGTCCCACGAGGCTAGGATGACCTCTCGCTCAGAAACATCACCGGCGAGGCTTGGATCGACGGGATGGCGCCGAGCCGCCGGATTTGGAAGCGAGCGGAGGCCCGCGACGGTGGGTGGAGGTTGGGGATCAGAAACGGGCTTGGCAGACGGGACAGGAACAGGCGTATTGGGTGCGGGATCGGAAATCGAATTCGGCGGAAAGGAGAACGGCGCGGCGGGCAAAGATTGAGAAGGGAACTTGACCGAGGCAGGGGGAGCACCGATGGAGTTGTCTCCTTCTTCCACAAGCGGTGGCGAAGTCTCGACTCGAGACGAAGTCGTAGTGCCCGCTTGGCCTTGTAGAATGTTGAGTATCGCGTTGAAGGTAGACCCCACCTCTCGCTGAAATTCTTCGTGGCGCTGGGCGGCTTGGAGGGTAGAGGACTCGAGGCGGTCGACAGCGCCGCGGAGAGCCTCGATCTGGACTTGTTGGTCCATGATTTGGGTGGCGCCGACGGTGGCGGTCGGAGGTGGAACGAAGTTACGCTTGGGGTACGAGTACGTCGACGACGGGGGTGGAACAAACTCTTCATATGGTGGGGGCTCGAAAGGAGGGAGGGACCGGACGGAATCCACATCATCTTCAGCACCAACCACAGAGGGATTGAGAGAGGAATGAACACTTGGCAAAGGATCAGTAAAAGAAAGGAGAGGAAAGGCCGCCGGTGGAGCAACAGACGAGGCTAGAGGACCCATTCCAGCTCCAGTTGACGGGGTGTGAGTAGAGGCCCGCGGAGGCGGCGGAACTTCGACCGTCGGCGCGGAGAGGCGAGAGGAGGTTATATTTATAAATAGAACTAAACCTTAACCTCTTTTCATAGTAACTTGTAACTTGGCGCGAGAACTGTTGGCGCTAGGGCCAGGTCAATACTTCTAGCAAAACTCGCCCAAACTTCTCGGCCAAACTTGCAAGAATCTTGTAGCGGACTACCCAAACTTCTCGTGACACTTCTCACAATTTTTCATCCCGAAAGTAGCCGCAAGTATACATCCGCAACGCGTTTCCCTTAGGAAACCCCCCTAAAACAAAGAGAACTCAATCGCAATGCCAATGCAAAGCTCAAACTAACCACGAACGCCGCCTTCGCTGATCTGCCACACACGCATTGATTGTGTTCGTACCCTGCTATCTGTTATTATCATCTACCTAGACATATCTACTAAATGATGTCCGATGCCCTGTATTGTACATGCTTGTATGAATGACATTCACAAGAAAGAACAACACAAACGACCACAGCACACTCATACTAACTCATGCATACACTCACCCGTGCACAGTGTTATTATCCCGGTGATTGTTGTTGTAACGCAACATCAACGCAGCCTGGATCTGATCCGCAAGAGACGTGGAACGATCGCCTGAGCGAGCACATCCGCAAGAAAATCCACGCCATCTTCATGGCACGCTGGACCTACTTTCACACCCCCGTCATGACTGCCCCCTACCGCCTCGCGCCGGAGTTTTGTCGCCACACGATCACCGACTCCGAGGACAAGGAGACCAAGGCCGTCTTCAAGAAGATGGCGACCGAGGAGCACTCTTACCCGGAGATCATAGCGGACTACTCGGCGTACGAGGTTGCGCTCGAGACGGCGACGTTCGACCTTAACAACTCCGTCGCATTCTCGATGGCGGCGCAGCGTATGCCCCCGTACCAATGGGCGAACACGTACCTCCGAGCGTGGCCCCATCTGAGGTACATTGCCACCCGCCTTTTGTCCCTTTCTTGCTCTGCCTCAGGCGGTGAGCATGCATGGTCTATTGAAGGCTGGATCCATTCGGAAAAACGGAACCGGCTCGGCCAGCACACCGTCGACCGTCTCGTGCGTTGCCACACCAACCTTCTTATCGAGCATCGCTTCGAGTCAGAGACGGCGCATACCGTGATGGAATGGGAGGAGGATATGGAGATTGAAGATCCCTCCTACTCTGAGGAAGAAGAGGAAGAGCATGAGGATGAGTGAGAGTGAGAGTGAGGGAGTTTCTAGTTTCTTTAGTTTGGGAGTCTCTAGAGTGGGGTATATCGTATGGCGTCTTGGCCTGGGCGTGCTGGCGCGCTTGTTGTCTTGTTGTCTCCTGTTTGTGAACTCTGCTCGTACATGTATATACGGTATTGGTACTGTTATTATGATAATATAATAGTAGTATAACTAGTATTATAATCTTTGCCACAGGTACTGTGCGGTACCTGCGCAGGTGCTTGTACAGGTTTTTGGCCCTTGAGAACCTTTGGTACTTGTATCTTGTGGAACAACTTAGCGCCTCGCCACCCCCACAACCACAACCCGGGCCCCTACCTAGGTAGCGCACAAGGGGAGTCGCCGCTACGCAGGTGGGGAGGGGAGAGGAAGGAGTAGGGGCGTGGCTACGTGGCTACCAAATAGAGGTCCAAGGCCACGCGCGAGGCGAGAAGCGTTTTGTACTCGAGACGCGTTGACCGTCCTCCTGGCTCCTGCAGGGCTAGGCATGTACGAGAGTTACAAACGGGGGACTTGGAATTGGGCGCGCTTCTCCTCGACGGTTTGAATGAGCCGCGCGGCCGACGCCGACGTCCACCAGAGACGAGACTGCAGAATGGCCCCAACCGAACCTCCGCTTGCCCCTCGCGTCTTCCAGGTGCACAAGCACTCGTGGCGTGGCGAGTACTCTCGCTCCGTTGTCCTGCCCGGCGACGGTACTTTGCTCACGCTCGACAAGACACGTGTCACAAACCGATGGCCCGTCTCCTCCATTCTGACGGTGGTCGACGAGGAAGGTGCCGGCTTCACGCTATTGCTCGAGAGCGCACTCCTGTGTGGCGCCCGAACCAAGCTGAGACTATCGTGCCCGTCGAATGTCACCGACAAACGCCACCTCTTCCAGGCCTTTCGGGAGCTCAATGTCCCGGTGAAGGTGGGCATTGGCGCTGAGCCAGAGCAAGAAGCACCGAAGCACGAGGTGCGGACGGAGTCCTGCTGTGTGAGCATCTCAGGCTTTGAGCATAGGGGAATGGCGAGCATTCCCGAGGCCGACAACGAAGCTGGCTTGCAGCAAGCCGCCCCCGGTAGCGTTCTGCCGTTGCTGTTCCACAAGGAGAGCGAATTGGCTGGAGCTGCCAAGACGCCAGAGGGGCGTGCTTCCCTTCAGCGGAGCAGTCGGGCTGTAGCGCATGATGACGTGGCCCCTGCCGAGAGTCCCACAGCTGAGGCCTTTGCGTTTGCAAACGAGTACCTTGTCCAGACGTGCGTGCGTTCTCTCGAGTGGGCGCCGGCTCACGACTCGCTTTTTACTCCTCCGCCGCCTATTCAAACATCGTCATCGGGAGTGTCGCTCTTTCAAAAGCCGAAATCAAGGACGCCACTTACGGCGCGCGACGGCAACGGGACGCCGCTCCCACGCACCCCGGATCCTGCCTCACCTGCAACTCCTGCTATCATGCAGGCTATCGCCCGCGTACGCGC
>CM030941.1:3279993-3311993 GCA_018136815.1 Isochrysis galbana | reverse complement strand
CACGTGCTTGGCGCCTATGACTGTGCGGCAGCTGCACAACTTCCTCGTGACAGAGGGTGGTGAGTTTGCCAAGGCAAAGTTGTCGAGGGTGAAGAAGGCGAGCTCTAAGCTCAAGCGCCAGGATTTGGCGGTCAACAGGTCGGGTGGTGCTGAAGAAGCTTTGAAGAAGGAGCCGGCCGTCGTGAAACGCAAGGAGAAAGCACAATCCGGCGAAACTCCGATTGCGGACTCTGAAGACAAGGAGAATGGTGGTGAGGATGGACGAAAGGCTAGGCTCACAGGTGCGCCCCGGTCAAGCTGGTACAACTCGGTAAGCCTGACGGAAATCGATTTCGACGCCATCAAGTCCTCTATCACGGCGACCATGTAGGGTGGATCGAGGAGGGCCCGATGCATGAGGCGCTATCTTGGGCTGTCGGTTTGCGCAACACATCTCACGGTTAATGAGGGCTCCCGACTCGGACCTACCAAGGTACTGCTTCCAGCACGCTAGAGCACGCGCTTGGTTGAAGTCAGGGCGCGTCGCCGCATCCAAAGCGTTGCCGTCTGGTTGTCTCAGCTTAAGATCGAGCTTGGGGACTGCCACCGTCATCAGCCGATGCACATGGTCGTCGATGTTGGGCAAACATCACCTTTGGTTAGCCTAGGCCGAGTTTTCTGGAGGATATGTACGTGACTTCTCTGCAGCACTTTTGCCCATTTCGCACGAATGCTGATTGCCGTGTGGAGCACCCTCTGAGTCGTGGCTGATTTCAGTGCATCGACGAACGCTTGTTAAGAGGTGCAGCAGCGCCCTAAGGCATTCGCTTGGTGCCGTGTGCTGAAAACGTGGTATTATCTCCTACCGTGAAATTTGGATTTGGTTGCCGAACGGGTTTCGGCTTTGTGGATTAAATTCTGTATGTTCCTCCGTCTCCACTTTGGGTCGAAGATCGAGCATGAGATGTACATGGATCCCTAGTCCTGTCACTCGTGGGAAGAATTGGTAAGTGACCTCTACGGCGACGAACTACGCGCCCCTCGGTGGTATTTTTCATGCTTACAACATTTCCCCCCCTCTGCTGAAGAGGCCGGACAGCTGGCGAGTTGAATATGAAAACTCCGCCTCGCCTATCGAGAAATGTCTTCCTCAAGGCGCCTGAGGACTTCGAGTGCCCATAGCCATAGCAAGCCCCTCTAAAGTTGGCTATCTCTTCAGTGGTATTAGGCCGGGCACTCACTAGGGGGGTGCGAAGGGCACCATCGGTAATGGGCAAACGAGGACCTAAATAAACACCCTATAGGTTCTGGTATGAGAGATCAGCAAAAAAATCCGGGGTCCGCCGGCAAAATTTTCGAAAAATACTCAATTTCAGGCCCCTGACGGCCGCGCAGAAATATACAACGGCCCCCCTCCGGTATAATTTTATCGATGGCCTTCAATCGCGCCTCTCGCAGCGCATTACGAAGCCATGGTCATCACCAGCAAACACGGTCGATGCAGCCTGGTTCTGTACGCACCGCAATAAAAAAATCTTAAAAAACTAGCCGCTACATGCACGGCGTGAGGCAGATTGCTAGTGCTACTCCTAACTACCCTCCCTTTCCTATCACACCCCTTCCCCCCCCCCCCCCGTTGTCTTTCCTAGCAAATGGAGGGGGGGGGAGGCCGCGCGCGCTACTTCGACCAGGGGCGTGAGATAGAGGGGGTAAGAGTGAGTGGAGTCCTTGTTTGGGTGTGTTTTACCGCCCCCCAAGGGGTCGGCCCTCTGAAGAAACCTTCTCCTTAGTTCGGGGGGTTCATGTAATACTTTTAATGCCTAGTTCGGTCGCTATTTGCGCCATATCGATAGAGATCTCCAGGTTAAAATCTTTATCTACTGAGCATAGCGGGGAAATCATTCTGCGCAGGTGTTTGTTGCTCGGGGCGTGAAGTCCAAGTCTTTCTCTCTGGGCTTTAAGGCGTTGGAAGAAGCCTACCTTCGCCTTGACCAGCCAGTGGAATCTCGAGAATACGGCCCTTAGGATGGCTTTCGTCGATCTCGCCTCGGCGTTGCCGTAGTGCACGTTGTAGAAGTCCGTCAATATGTATCTCCATGCTAAGATTCCTATATATCCCGAGGAGGGGTGCGGTCTGTCGACCTGATAGCAGAACAACCGTTGTGCCGTCACGTGTTGCAATGTGTTTTGCGTTTTGAAGAGTTGCTCGATGTACGTGAAGATTTGTTCCGTCGCGCGACAGCGCGCTAGGTGTGTGGACGACTCGGGGGCTTCCCCACAGAAGCGGCAGCCAGCCGTCGCGCGGTGCAGATGCACCTCATCGAGGAAGGAGCCGTGCACCGTCGCGTTGTTGAGCATGAAGGTTCCCCGCCCGCCTCTGTGGGACGCCTCTCCTCCCTCCTATGGGACGCCTGCGCGCCTTTGTACGGTGGGGTGGGGTGCAACCACCTGCTTTGTTTGGTTTTGGCATTTTGGCGGTTTGGTTGGAGAGGAAAAAAAAATCTTCTTAAAAATCCCCGCTACGTGTGCGGCGTGAGGCAGTGTGCTAGTGTACCTCCCTACTACCCAACCTTAACCCCTAACAACCCCCTCCCCGTCGAACTTATACCGTCCACACGGGGGTAGTTGCCGAAAAAACAACCAACAACCAAACTTGAGGTTGCACCCTCTTGACGACGTCACGCCCCCAAGACGCACCGTGAGCGCCCAACTTCGACCCGCGACCGGCGGCGCCACGAGGCCGTTCTTGTGCCCGCTCACCGAGTAGATGCCGCATCGCGCACCATATCGCGGCATGCCGCCCTCACAGCCACGCCAATCGCGCCCGCCGCCCCCGCACACCGCGTCGAAATCAGCCCTTTGCGGGCGCCAGTGATGACAACGTCACGCCCCCAAGACGCACCGTGAGCGCCCAACTTCGACCCGCGACCGGCGGCGCCACGAGGCCGTTCTTGTGCCCGCTCACCGAGTAGATGCCGCATCGCGCACCATATCGCGGCATGCCGCCCTCACAGCCACGCCAATCGCGCCCGAGCCGCTGCGCCCACGGAAACCGGCAGGGCTGTGTGTGATGCAGGCAGGGATGAGCAATGCAGCTGAGTATCTGAGCCCGGCATCCACACATTCCCAGTCGCGCGCCGAACACGAATTGATCGATATGGGCAAAGTGGTCGTCGCCTTGCGTGAGCGCAAACGTCGGGCTGGGGCGCGAGGTCCGCTGAAGAAGGCCGAGCGAGTGAGTGTCAGCACTCAAAAGGGTTTGTGCGTGGGTACAGTCAGTGCTCTGTGCTCTGTGGACAAGCCCAAGCGCCCCCAGCTCAAGTGTTTGGCTTGTTGCGGAGGGACGGGCGCCTTCTACCATATACAGTGCTTTTTCGCGTGCCACCGGTGTCTAGTCGAATAGTTTGGGGGGTTTCGCCCTTTTTTGGCGGTTTTCGCGTTTTCGTCGATTGCGCAGCTCTCAAATGTCACTATGACTTCATGCACATGTGGTAGGCTGCTTTGGGGGTCCTAATCTGCCCATGTACACATGGTCCGGCACAAAAATTCTATCGTTTGGGCGCCCCGACCCGAATGCCAGCCCCCCTTGCGGGGGGTTTTAGGCATGTACTAGCGTACTAGCGTTAAACAAAAAGGTCGATCGCGGATGCGACAGTTGCGCACTATGCGGCCGCGAGGGTCGCCAGTGTAGGGAGAGCGAGGAGGTGTCAGGGCGGCCGCAATTGTTAATGATTGGCAGGTCGAGTGCTGCTTAAAGTTTTCTGATTTTCCAAGTACGGATCGTTTAGCATCACTCATCACATACATTCACATTCCCTTCGGTCAAGTATACATGCACATCCAAAATATCGCAGCGTTTACACGAGCGCGTGAGGGTTGCGCGTTTGAATAGCAAATAGCATCACGATAACCAATTCTTGTGGCACTACAGGAGTTTGCAACTTGTGTGTTCCACCACCGCCACGGCGAAAAAATCGAATGGGAAACAGCTGGGGCGCTTTCGTCGAAGTGTGTGTGTAATCTGGTCTCCCCGTCCTTCTACCTCTCACCTCTCCCAGCCAATGATTCTCTGGGTCACCATGATCAGCGCTCCCTCAAGATATGGATGGCCGTGCGCACTGCTTTCGCCGGAAGCTCAACGAGTAAGGAGTGGAGGTATATGACACACGCACGAGGACCAATTGAATGCGCGGCGTCTTCGCAGTGCGAAGCCTCTTAAATGGATACAGCAATGAGGGCAGCGGAAGACCATGTCAACTTCAAGGGATATGATCGAATGCTTGGGTTGGTGAAGGGACGTGGCGTGGCCCACGCTCATAAGGGTACACTACGTTGGGCAGCATAGCAACATTGGAAGGGTGCCAGATCTTTCTGTGGAGTGGGTGACCCCTATCCAGTATTTTGGGTCGCCCGGGCCATCTCGTATAAATACTAGACAACGAACAGCAAAATCCAGGTCTACGAAACGTAAGGCGCAACCTGCCCAGTCATCATCGCGGAACGACTCACATTTCCTTTCTCCGAACGAGCAACAATCCAGCTTCTGCGAGTGCCGCCACAACGTCAAGCCGTTGCGCGTCCGTGTCCATTGGTAGGCGCTTGACCGTGACGTACTTTGGGAAGGATGTGAGCAGATGCTCAAGTGCAGGCGCAGCCTCAAGATCAAAGTCGATGTGTTGAGCCTCTTCAAGCTACAAACAGAATGGGAGTGGCGCCATGATTCACAACATTGTTGGCCTATGTGTGCAAGAAGCGCAGAGCGGCAGCAGGACCCATCGTATGCTTTGCTGGTGTACTCGCTCAGATCTGTGGAACTTTAATCAATGGGGTCAAGCCATCGCCCTCGTTAAGGGGAATCCGATTTCATTCCATGAAGTCATCCTTGCGAAGAGTAAGTGCTGGGAGGGACGGTGTGCAGCTGCATCGAGCGATGCGGGCAAGAAGCCGGTCATTGCCTGAGCTTTGGCCATTGCGTGTGCTTTTGGCGAGCGGGCGTTTCACCTCTCTATAGATTCGGGTATTGGCCGCGTGGTGGTAGAGAACCGCTAGGTCGCCTTCGATTGCCAGTCGTGCAACCGACCGCGAGCGCAGCCGGACCTTCTCGTCGAGCCCGACCCCATCCTGAGCGAGCACTCCGTCGTCTTCCATTGGCGGCAAGGGTGGCATCCGTTCATGCATCCAGTTCCGCACTGCGAACTGGTCGACGACAGCGTCCATCGGCAGAGTCGCTAGAATCTGCTGAATCATACTGTTGAGTTCGTTCGAAAACTCCTGGCGTCGGGGATCGGTCGAGTCAGAGTGCACGGCGCCCATGTAGGACAGGTGGCCGCGCGGAAGCGATCTGCGCAAGGCCAAGTTGGCGTCCGCTGCCGCATCGAGCGCGCCGAGAAGCCCCAGCTCGAGCAGGTCGCGCCACGTATGCCGTCGCGAGATGGAAACTGTCATGTGCAATGAAGCCCCCTCGCCAGCGGGCGTGAATGCCTGGTGCACCGTCCCGCGTGGCAGGTAGAGGAGGTCCCCCGGACACAAGTTGATCACCTCAAATGGCGTGCCAAGGGATTCCTGCAGCCAGTGGGGAAAGACGGGGCACGCTACCAGGTGAGAAGAGGCAAGCGTCGGTGCGACAGCTGTGACCGCGAGCGAGACTGCCCGCGCGAGTGCCGGCGCGGACGGTGCAGGCCTCACCGGCTCAAAATCCTGGCTTGAGACGCGTGGCAGCACCTCCTCCTCGGAGCGCGGTGGGTGGAGCGTCCACTGCTTCTCGCCCTCAATCTGCATGATGAAGACGTCGACGTCATCGTAGTGTGGCGCGAAGCCCTGCGATCCCGCTGGAGTATAGTAAATGTTGCAACCCGCGCCGCACTCAAAGTACTCCTCGAGTGCAGCTAGGAGCGCCCACACATGCTCTGAGTGTCGCTGCGGCCACGATAGGCGGACCGAGCATCCGCGCTCAAAGTGCCCGAGCACCTCTTCAGCCGGAGCGACGCCCTCGCCATTGAGCGTAGTGCGCCGCTCTCCGTCGTAGCACGTCACGTCCACCTCTTCTGTGTAAAGAAGCTTTTTGTCGATGAGCAGGGCCTTGAGCTCTGCCGAGCCGAACCAGCCGCGGAAGTAGGAGCGGTCCTTGGCGCGCGAGAGGTGGAGCGGCGCTCGCTCTCGCACCTCTCTCTCAAAGCGCGCGGGTTCGAGAGGGGCGAGCATCCAGGCGACAAATTTCGAGGCCCTGCTGCCTGGCTCGACCGAGGAGAGGATCTCTCGCCCCGAGAGAGGCGGCCAGCTAGAGAGAGAGAGAGAGAGGAGAGACGGGCGGAGCAGCGAGTCTAGTGGCTTGCCCCTCTCCTCAGGCTGGCGCTTGGGCTGCTCGAGCTGCTCGGCCGGGGCCGGCTCGCGCCGTCGCTTCTTCTTCCTCCCCTGGCGCGCCGTCGGCGCCCCGGCGGAGCATGCAGAAGCGGAGGAGGAGGAGGCGCGAGGGACGATCGGCGCCATTGTCTGTCGGCCGCGTGGCCCCGACGCCTTGCCTTGAGAAGGGGGAGGAGGGACTAACCTTATACCAGGAGTACTAGTACAAGAGTACAAGTATGATCTGGCTAAGCCTCTATCTAAGCCTTCTCTGGCCTCCTGGCGCGCCGGCCCTAGAACGGGGGTCTATGTTGTCTTGTTCTTCATCTGATGCTGGTTCCTGTGTCGGGGGCACGTGGGGTGGTCGTGGGTGAGTACTGGAGACATGATGGTGGGCTGAGTCTTGGCAGACGGTCGCCTGCGTCTTGGGGTTGACGTAAGTTTTGTAAATTTTTTTGTCAAATTTGGGTGGTCAATCGAAATCGAAATTTTTGACCAAAATTTGGGGCCTTTCACTTGGAAAGAAACAAAGCTTGGGGGGCCGCGCGGAGATTGGAAGATGCGACACGCGAGGAGAGAGAGAGGCGCAGCAGGGCGCCGGCTCACGCCCCCGCCTTGTCCCCCAGCTCACGACCCATAACATCTTTCCTCCCTAGCCTGAAGGTTTGGCACGACGTGGTCCACGACGCAGTCGTCGTCGAAGGTGCGAGGGAGAGTGTTACCGGGTTATAATAGGACAAAATATTCGAAAGCGTCAAAATTTTGATCAAAATTTAGGTGCCCAACCCTCAAATTTTGACAACAAAATTTGGGCCCTTACAAAACAAAACTTACGTCAAAGCCAACCTGCGTCCTTTCCCTTGGGGCTTGGGGCTTGGGGGGCCTCTGTTGTGATGGGTTGAGGCTTCCGGTGAGACAGTTCCTTGTTGTGATGCGTGTACAGTGCTTGATGCCACCCCAGATGGGATGGATAAAGGACGCAAAGGTCCATGGATATTCTATGTCGATGAAGACGCGCACGACCAATTCAAGGCCGCATACGGCGATAAGCTTCAAGCAGCTCTCTCGGGAGTCCCACACGAGTTTGCGGTAACCTATGGCGCTCTAGCCGACTCGGCACCACGCAAGTCTAGCGCCGTCCGGTCCTCTTTGAAGCCGGATCCAAGCTAATACACGCCACCGCTAATTATATAGACCTTCTCAAAAAACAAGCGAAGTCCCCTCCCTTGGCTCCGGAGGAGCACGAGTTGACCCCCCAAGAAGATCCGGACGCACACGACGTAGGAGACATTCTAGTTGACAAGGAACATCGTTACTTTATGCGCCGGAATGGCGACTATCACGTAGTTCAGCTTAACGTTATGGGAGAGCCCCATGTCCATGAGAGGGCCAACCCACAGCCAACTCCGGACGACTTATACACTCCGCTGAAATGGGGCAGAGCATACGACGGCCCGGCCGAGATGGCGTATCCGATTCCACAAGAATACGCATGCAAAGACGCGCATAAATCCCTGGAGGATGTTAACGTCAAGGCGCTGACTAAAGCTTTTCTTGCAATGAGGAAAACAAAGAAGCAAAAATCCACATTGAGGTGGGAAAAACGATTGCCGGACCTCTCCGGGAAATGGAAACAAGTATCTCAGCTATACAAATACAACTTTTTAACGCCAAGAGACTCATATATGCACTTCAAACACGTCCTGCATAGGAGAATAGCGACGGCGAACCGGTTCGCCGACGATCCGACGTGCCGCTTTTGCGGCGTAGCCCCTGAGAGCTCTACCCACATAGCCGCGTGCATCGCGACGGAGCCCATTTTCGAATTCATAGAAGGACTTCTGGGGATGAATCTAAGGCCGGGCTCTGAATTAGCACAGCGTCTCTTTTGCTACCAGGTAGACAGACCGCATCCCTCCTCGGGGTACCTAGGTATCCTAGCGTGGAGATACATCCTCACGGACTTTTACAACATTCAATATGGCAACGCGGACGGTAGGTCCGTTAGGACTATCTTAAGAGCGATCTTTACGAGATACCACTTATTAGTAACGGCGAAGGCCGGGTTCTTCCAGAGGTTAAAAAAACAACGAGAGAACATGGGGCTACACGCCCCGAGCAACAAACACATTCGTAAAATGATAAGCCCTCTATACACTATAGATAAGGATTTCAACCTAGAAGCATCCGGGGACCTCTTGCAGGCGGCGAGAGGCCTGGATATAAGGAACATTGCCTAGGGTAACCAGATCCCTAAGTAAGAATCACATCGGAACATGAATTAAGATCTCACGTTATACCAATGAGAAGAGTCCGAATCGGAATTAGACCAAGAGACGAGCCACAGTCTCCCACCCCCTTCTCTCCGACTCCCGGCCGAAGCAGTGCGCGCGGCCTCCCGGGAACCAGCTTCTCCGCTAAAAGAGGGAACTGGGGAAGGGGAAAGGGGGTTGTTAGGGGTTAAGGTTGGGTAGCAGGGAGGTACACTAGCAAACTGCCTCACGCCGTGCACGTAGCGGGAATTTTTAAGAAGATTTTTTTTTTACCCTACAATCTCTCCTCTCCTCGTCAGCCCCTGCCCTCCCGCCCTCCCTCACTACAGCCCTTCCCTCGCTCGTCCTCGCCTCTCGCCCCTCGCTTGTTGTCCCTTTCGCCGCCGTCCTCGCCCTCGCCCAAGCCCGTCTTCCTTTGCTGACGTGCTTCAGCCCGTCAGCGTCTCCGAAGTCGTCCCCACCGGCCCACGCCCGCCGCTGCCGCTGGTATCGCTCCTTCCTCATTGCCCTCACCCTCACATCCAACACCCAATGGCCAATGGGTTCGCCCAATTCGTTAACTCCCTGGGGGTCTCTGGGCAATCTGGATGAGTTTCGCCTGCCTGCCAAGAGGCAGCGCAGGGGGGTGGATGATTCTCACCCCCCATGAGGGAAGTCGAGAGAGTAGGGGGCGCGCGAGGGCCCCCTCCATGCTCCATGGCGACCAATCATAAGATTAGTGATGAATCCTCAATCTAAACTTGGTCAATTTCACCCTTAGAAGTTTAAATATCTGATTGGCCGCCCTACCACGAGCTGGCGCTCGGGACTACGAGCAGCCGCCTTTCGCCCTCGCTGCGGGCGCCTCCATAAGATCGCTCAGCATCTTGCGAGACATCTTGCCTCACCTGCGCCGCCGCGTGGCGTGAACACCTCGGCGCACACAAGGGCGCTGGAATGGGCGACGTCGCCCAAGACGGAACCACACCTGCTCACAAGGATCATATCTGGTGGCTCTGCGGGCCAAAAGGCGGACAGCCCTCCACCACCTGAACGCGTGAACCAGAGCTAAACCAAGCCAACACGAGCCGACTGCTACCACCGTGCATGACCTCTCAACCCCTATCCCACCACCCTCAGGGAAAGCCCAGACTCAGTGCCCCTCCTCGTGCTCCTCCGGCACAAACTCCATCTGGCAGCTGCCGTCTGGCCGCTCGCCGTCTTCTCCCTCGCACCGCAGGATGACAGTTCCGTTCGCGTCGCCCTCGAGCAAGAGGAGGGAGGTGCAGGGTGGACGCATGTGATCCGGTAGATCATCAGGCAGCCGAAGCTTCAGCCTCGCCGTCCGCTCGTCCAGAACCTCCCACTCTCCATGAAACTCGAGCTGGTGCACCTCGCTCGGCTTGAGCAGGAGTGTGCCGTGGCCCTCGAGGCGGAGCCAGCCGAACGAGCGGGCGAGCGGCGAGGGTGCGGAGGCGACGAATGCGCCGTCCATCGTCATGAAGCCAGGCACGCTCGCCGCAGGACCCCCCGCCGCATCGAGCCACGAGGAGAGAGCGGCGCCCATCGGCGACGGGCACAGAGAGGGAGAACGAGAGAGAGAACGAGAGAGAGAACGAGAGAGAGAGCGAGAGAGAGAGCGAGAGAGAGAGCGAGGGAGAGAACAAGCCGAGAGGAGAGCGATTGGTGAGAGAAGAGAAGGGCGGCGAATAAGAGGAAAGACGGAGGGGAAGAGAGGGTTCTCCAAGGGAAGAAAATGGCGAGCTCGTCGATGGCGCGGAGAGGGGGAGCAACAGAGGCACGGGGAGAGAGAGAGAGAGAGAGAGCCGAAGGGGGGGGGGGGAGAGAAGAGAGAGGGAGAGAGGGAGGGAGAGGGCGGCCTCGCACCCTCCCGCAACAGAGAAGAAATGGCCCTGTTCACTCAAAGAAGAAGTGCGAGGGTTGCTGTGCCGTCTCGTCACTCTCTTTTCTCTCTCTCTCCCTCTCTCTCTCTCTCCCTCTCCCTCTTTCTCTCTCTCTCTCCCTCTCTCTCTCTCTCCCTCTCTCCCTCTTTCTCTCTCTCTCTCTCATCTCTCTTCTCTCTTTCTGTCTCCCTCTCTCTCTCTACTCTCTCTCTCTCTCCCTCTCTCTCTCTCCCTCTCCCCCTCTTTCTCTCTCTCTCTCTCATCTCTCTTATCTCTTTCTGTCTCCCTCTCTCTCTCTCCTCTCTCTCTTCTCCTCTCTCTCTCCCTCTCTCTCCCCCAAGGGCAGCGCTCCCGCGCGGACTGACGGGAGAGATCAGAAGAAAACACTGCGGATGGAATCTCTCATTCTCACCCACGCGAACCGCGCCAATCAAACGAACAGCACCAGCGACTTCAATGCAAAAGATGATTTTCAGAGGACCCTTTCCTCTGTTAAACGAACGCCATTGGGACTCGTCTTGCATGAGTTATACAAGCTCTCCTCACTCGCATCTATTTTGTTATATGGGCCGTTTTATCCATGAATCCAGCCAACAATCGCGCTCTCTGCGCGGTCAAAGCGGCACACATTCCGTGGGGGAGAGAGGAGAGAGCGCGAGCCAATTGGGGAGATCGTCGAAAAAGAGAGGAGAGAGCGCGGGACTACATCGCGAGCGACAGAGAGGACGTACCTCTGAAGTCTGAATAAAACGGCCAATATTTGGTAAAGAAGTCTGGAAGACTGCGAGGACGATATTAAAGTTTATCTCGGTGTGATGCCGTCGAAGTTATCTTTGTAAACACGACGGGACAGTGAATGTTTGCAGAGGGTTCCGGCCGGTTTGTTTCACTCTCCGTATCCATCTCTCTCTCTCACCCCGCGCGGCGCTTCCGTCTCTCCCTCTCTCGCTCGCAACCCTCTCCCTTCCCCTTCCCCCTGCCTTCTCTCCCCCGCCTCCCCCCCCTTCCCTACCGCACCCGCACCCCACCGGCTTCCCACCTCTCTCCCTCTTCTCCCCCCCTCTCGCTCCGCCTCTCGCTCCCTCTCTCTCCCTCTCTCCCACCCACTCCTCTCTCGCACTGCCGCTCCCTCTTCCTTCTCCCTCTGCTTCCCTGCCGTGGCCAGCTACCCATCTGTATCCATCATCCTACACACGTCCTCTCCCTCCTCCCCTCCCCCTCCCCCCTCCCCTCAGCCTTCTCCCTCTCCCGCCTCTCCTTCCCACCTCCTGCGTGGTCCGGCCCCGAATGGCTTCCCTTTCCCTCCTGCTCTGCCTCATCTCCCCCGCACCACTTGCTGCACTCTCCCTTCCCGCCAGCAGGCTGCCCGACCCCCAGTTCACGAGCCCGCACGCTCGGCTTGTGCTCGTGCGCCACGGTCAGAGCGAGTGGAACCTCGCCAACCGCTTCACCGGCTGGGTGGACGTTGACCTAACGGAGCGCGGCATCCGCGAGGCGAGCCTGGCGGGGCAGGTGCTCTTTGACGCAGGCATTGACGTCGACCGCGTCGTGACGTCCAGTCTGAGGCGTGCCATCCGCACGGCCTGGCTCATGCTCATGCGTGCGGACCAGTGCTGGGTGCCCCTGCTCAAGAACCCGGACCTCAACGAGCAGCACTCGGGCGCATTGACAGGCCAAAACAAAAAAGACTTGGCTGAGAAGTTTGGAGTCGACCAGGTCATGGCATGGAGGAGGCTATACGACCACCCGCCTCACGCCATTAGCGCAGATCACCCGCTTCAGCGTGCGATGCTCGACGACGGGCGGTACGTACAGGTGCGGCATCGCAGCACGCTGAGCTGCCCTTCTTTTCGCACATTGAGCCGCCCTGTCCCACGCTACTCCTCTCGCAGCTGGGCGCCAGCGTGCCCTTTACCGAGAGCCTCAAAGACACATGCGTGCGCGTCGGTCGCGCGTGGGAGTGCGACATCGCGCCGGCTTTGCGCAAGGGCGAGACGGTGCTCGTCGTCTCGCACGGCAACACGTTGCGCGCGCTGATCAAGCACGTCGAGGGCCTCTCCGATGAGCAGGCGCGTTGCGTCTGGTGCGCCCACTCGGTCGCATTCACGCCTGCGTCTTTACCGCGCCGCCGCCGTTGTCACAGGTCTTTCACCTCGACATGCCGACTGCCGCGCCAGTGCTTTACGAGCTCGACGCCGCACTCGAGCCCGGGCCACAGCGGGGCACCTGGGGCACATCTGACGTGCCGCGCCGCGGCAAGTTCCTCCTGCCCGAGGAGCTCATTGCCGATGCGCAGCGCGCCATGCGCGAGCAGGCTCGTGCGACCCTCCAACCACCACTCAACTAGCCAAGGGCATACCGCTGTCTCCACCAACGCCGCTGATCGCCGCCTCTCCGCCCGGACGGGCCGCTGGATCGCGGCACACGCCCACTCAACCCCCCTTGCATCATAGGTTGTGAGGGACATTGCCGTCTCGACGATCCGCTCCGATGCGGGCTTCGACGCACGCGTGGCGACGTGCGACGCGTGGACGCCGGCGACTGCCTCATCCACGCGCGTCGAGCTTGATGGCAAGGCATTCCGCGTGCGGCAGACGCCACCCTCCGCCTTTGCGGACCTAGTGGAGGAGGACGGCTGCTCGTATGAGGCGCGCGCGCGCCGCGAGGTGGGCCGCTTCCTCAACTCGCTGCCACACGGCTTGCAGTTGGGGGACGACGTACAGGCACGCGCTCTGCCGCCTGTAGGGGCTGATGTTGAACTGGGCGTGCCGGTAGTTCGCGCAGGCCGCCTGGCCGACGGCGCCGCTCCTGCCGCAGTGCTGGTGTTGCTCCGGCACGGCTACTCTGAGTGGAATGAGGAGAACCGCTTCACTGGCTGGGCTGACGTTGAGCTCACCAACCGAGGACGCGACGAGGCGCGCCTCGCTGGCTCGATGCTGCGCGAGCTACGGCTTGGCCGGATTGAGCGCTGCTACACATCGCTCCTCAAGCGCGCCATCCAGACGGCGTGGCTCATGCTCGACGAGATGGAGCTGCCGTGGGTACCAATGGAGCACTCATGGCGGCTGAACGAGAGGCACTACGGTCTGCTGCAGGGGCAAGAGAAAAACGAGTGCCGCCGCCGGCACGGCATCAGTCAGGTGTTGCGATGGCGACGTGGCTACGCTGAGAAGCCGCCGCCGTGGAACGAGGACCAGGCCGCCGCAACCATCGACCGGCGCTATGCGGGCCTGCGCAAAGTCCCACGCTCTGAGTCGCTCGCGGAGTGCACTGAGCGCATGCTGCCTTTCATCTGTGGGCGGCTCATGGAGGACATGCGCGCGGCGGTCGAGGCCGACACGCAGCGCGTGGAGGCAGGCGGCAAGGCTGGCCCGCCGCCCGTTTTTGTAGTTGTATCGAGCGAGAACCTCATCCGAGCGCTCGCCAAGGCGATGGACGGGCTGAGCGAGGACGAGGTGTCGCAGCTCGACGTGCCGTGAGTGCAACACCCTCCACGCCCTGTCCGCTCGCCCTCCACGGCATTGACCGCCCTGGCTTTCGCCCACGCGCCTGCCTTACCATGCGCGCCCGCTGTCTGCCCTTGTAGGTATGCCACACCTCTCATTTATCACTTTGACGAGCAGCTGCGTCCGCTTCCGTCTGCGCTTGCGCGCTCGCCGCTCAAGTCGGGATGGTTCGTGGGCGACCCCGAGCGCGTGGAGGCGGTGCAACTAGAGATTGCGGGCCAACTCGGTTGTAATGGTCTCAATGGGGATGACGATGAAGGCTGCGAGCTTGAACCTGAGTTGGAACCTGAGCCTGAACCGGCGGAGTTAGAACGCGCGCGTGCCGATGGCCGCCAACTCATTCGACCGCTAGCGAGGATACCTGCGTGAGTGCGCTCTCATACTTACTCGCGTGGGACTCACCAAGTGGCGGTGTCTCGCCATATGCCTGCATGTTGCATGGGAGGGGAGGGGGAAGGGAGGTGACTTATTTGCGAATGCAGCCGTTATTTTGTCGGTCGATTCAGAGGGCGCAAAACCCGCGACTCTCCGCCCGAAGAGCCGGCCGAGAGAGGCGTCCAAGGCTAGCAGTGGTCACATACCTAGTCATCTAGGGACGATGCACCGAGCAAAATGGCGCGGCATAACCGATGAGGTGTCAAGCAGCAGAGGTAGCAAGCAAGCTGGGCAAGGCGCACAGAGCCCTAGTATATGACAAATTCGCACGCCGGGCCAGAGCCAACATGTTGCCATGCTTGCTAGGGGGCGGGACCTTTGGTTGGGAAGTAGCGGCACAAAGAAGCAAAGCGAGCGTATCCTCCGTCAATTTTCGACTTCCCTCCCCGCCACCTCCTTTCGATGATGTGCCGACGCTCGCAATTGGCGGTGCTTGTGTTGCTTGCCGCGCATGCCGAATGCCCAACACGTTGCACGCTAGGATTTTGCGGCTACAACGGCTCGCATTGGGATTGCGGAAGGAGTGGGGCGCGATGTGTGCTCGGCAGTGGTCCGAATGGCACGGCTGCACGCTACTACTCTGAGGCCTTAGGCATTTGGCGCGCAAAGCCAAACCAACGTGCCGTCCGAGACGACGCCTATTTGATTGCTCGTTGTCTTACGTACTATGCATGTGTACACGCATGTATTCCATGCATCTCATTTGTGTCGCCCTCTGCGTTCTTTTTTCACTTCGCACCTCGAGTGCGTGCTGAATGCAAGCTTTGCCTTATTCCTATGAACAGCGCGCATATTTCGATTTTTGAAATTGATGTGAATTAACTTTGCTAAGCAAATCTTAAATCTCAACGTACGTCATGGTCATGGCGCGACGCGAGGAAGGGACAAGGGCGTTGCGATCGATTTGCTTGTGGGCAACCGTGTCACCGTGTCGCGTGAATCATGATTGGACACCGGCTGCTTCGAGCTCAGCTCTCGAGCCAACTTTTGAAAAAGCAATTTGTACACACACGGATGGCCCCCACGGGCCCATTCACGTTGTCGGAGACATACAAGTAGTGCCCGCCAAGCACGGGCTAGGGCTAGTCAATAGTTTGCCCGCTTTTATATGTAGCACAACAAACATCCCAACATCCCAACATGGATGGAGCCCAGAAAATAGTTTTGTTTTCGCGTTCACGTGCAGAATTGACGGACAGCCTCGTATTTTCGAGCGTCTCACGTTCAACTAAGTTTATACTTAGTTCAGCATGGTCCCCCCTCTCAGGCACAAATTTCGGTCATCCCCATGCTCTGCCTTTTGGCATGAGCAGGGCACTCAACACAACCACCCAGACCCCCAGTGGCCGCGGGTCGCGAGCCGCACTCACTGGCCCGCGCTTGGGCCTGCTCTCGTACTGACTCCCCCCCCCATCCCTAGTCGCCCGGCAGACAGGGGCCTCTGGGCGGCACGCGAGGCAAGCGTGGGAGAGGCAGGGGGGGCCAGGGGCTGAGCCCCAGCCTCCACTACTGCCCCCAGAGCTGCCCTGGCTGGCCCTCTGGATGCCCCCAAAGGACCTCTGAGAGCAAGCCGTGGCGCGCCGCATGGCGACGCGTCGCAGGGAGAGAGGTGGATGAGAGTGAAGCGAAGGAGAGGGGGGGATTGGCACCCCCCCTCCATAGAGTGTGGTGTCAACTATCAGTAAACTGATAGGGTCATGGAGCGCGCGCCGCCGCCCGCTCTCGCTGCCGCTGCCCTCGCCGCGATGGACGAAGGACTAATGGACACGCCGCTGTCGCCGAAGCGGCCGCGCCAGGACGACCCTCCCAGCCAGGTGGGCATGGGAGCCAGCGGGCCACGCCCGCGCACACCCGAGAACAGAGAGCGAACAGCCCGCATGCTGGTGGCCAACATTCAACACACATACGTCTCACCTCACAGCCACACCTGCCACACCAAGCCAGAGGGACGCTCCATCAGGGAAGGCCCCCGGGCCTGGACCCTACACAGCCGCGGTACCGCCCTCGCGCTCCGGCGAGAGGGGCTGACCCGGCACCATCTCAGACAGAACCCAACTGGGGGAATGTCATACCAAGACCAAAAGAATGACAGAGACCAGCTGTGGACCCCCAAGATGGGGACAAACGACAACAAGGGACACAGCACTGAGAACAAACTCACCAGCGCAGCCGAGAGGCGGAGGGACAAGCGCGACTCAGGCAAGCACGCATCGCACACAACACCAACCAGGGAGACCCAACACATCGGACACCAACACAAACAAGAGCCAACACAAAACACCCAACACACGAAACCCTTGAGAGAGGGCGACATAGACACGGACCCAAAGGGCTTCATGGACCTCATAGGGGCTGGACCACACATGGGACTAACCCCACCCCTCTCACCGGCCACGCAGGTGGCCCTACTTGACGAAGACCTCGAACCTATGCCCGAAGAAGAAACCGAATTTCCGATTGACAAGAAGATCATCATCACATTCACGGCATACGAGAAAGGTTACAAGGCCAAAGATGAAGAGACCTTAGGCGCTATCACCGCCCATCTCAACAAGCTGGAGGGCGTTGACCTCGAGCCCGACTTCTTGTCCAAGAGCGCCTCCGGCCCATGGGAGATCCTCGTGACGGCAGACTGCGCTAACCAATTTCGTGAAATGTACAAAGACGTAGCGGATTTTCGCAAGGCGGGCATCCCCTGTCCCATAGCGGTCAAGTATTAGACGCTTGACGAAAAGACCAAGAGCCTCCCGCGGGCGTCAGGCAAGGCGCTCGCCGGCGCCTTTAGGGACGTTTCGGCGCACCTAGTGGTACGCAACTACAAATTTGAGCTGAAAAACCTCATCACCATCAGCTCCCTCGCCAAGGCGCCCCCTGAACTGCGCATAACACAGGATGGCGAATACTACATAAACATCAAAGGCACATGGTACGAGGCGGAACTCTCGTACACCGGCACGCCAATTATCGGAGAGAGAACTAATGCCCCACCAAACCTCGACCCATCCCCGCCAGCGCGATGGGGAGAAGGATACAAATCTAACAAGAGACTTGAGTACCCACTCGCAGACGAAAACACCCTGGACGGCAAGACGCCACTCGACGGCACGGGAGTAGCACAGCTCACCGCAGCCCTCCAGAAGGCGAGCCGCAAGCGCAAACGCCTCGCGGGGCCGACCAAATGGGAGGAGAAACTCCAAATACCAGAGAACACGTGGGCGCACCTAGCACAGCTATACACGTCCCCTATGGTGACGGCGAGAGACACACACCTACATTTCAAACACATAACGCATAGGCGAGTGGGCACGTACAACCGATTCCCCGATGGAGCAAACACGTGTCGCATATGCGGAGCGGCGAACGAATCCTCGACACACCTAGGTGAATGTACAGGGATAACCAAAATACTGGACGCGCTGAATAAGATCGCGAGATTCACACCAAGAGCTGAACGGAGCAGGGAAGACACCATCATAGACAACCTTTTTATATACCCGAAGGGCGACGCCCCAAAAGCGCTGTACACTCTATATATGTTGGCATGGAGATATATCATAACGGACTTCTATAGAATCCACTATGACAACATAGTTTTCTCGGAAGAATCAATTCTGATAAGAACAATAGAAAGATACACCGTTTTGTGTAAAGCTCTATTATTCGCGTACGAAACCGACTCGGCGAGAACAGCCCAAGCGGGCATGGGTAGGCAACCCAAAAAAAGGATAGATCTAGGCGAACTAAGACCCGCATTTCACATAAGCGACAAAGGCAGGCTCAAACCCAGCGAGGAGCTGGCCAAGCTAGCCGCCAAACTGGGAATCGAGCACGCTGTCCAAGAGACCGGGGAGCAAGGTGAAGAGGATGAATGAATCACTTAGGAAACCGATAAGAGAAGACACCACTAGAGGCAACGCGACCCAGACGGGACCCAACCACCTAAACACGACCGGGAAGACAAGACACACGCGAGAGCAAGACCAACAGGCCCGCCCAGACCCCACGCTCCAAACCAGACCTCATGTAGTGCACGGAGGTCGGACCCCGGAAACCAAAGAAAAAGGAAAGAAGGGGGGCAGGCGAGGAGGTGGAGGGAGGGGAGGTAAGGGCGATGGGAATAGAGCTGGAAAGCCCAGTAGACGGTAGGTGTGTAGCCCTGAATCTTCAGATGTTTTTTTTTTCCATAGAGTGTGGTGAGAAACGAGACCCGTTTGCGTTAGCAAGCGGGTGGAGAGGGTGTTGTATTCAGGCATTCAGGCCTTTTGGCATGAATATTTCGGCACGAGTACACGAGTACGAGCCTTCTTCGCTATATACCGTCTTCTATGTTCGCCGTGGTCGCGCAAGCAGGCCTCGATTCTCGATTCTTGTCGTTCCGCGTTCTCATCGGTCCTCGATTGTTCGTAACTTCTCGGTGCGTCGCTCATCACGTCTTCCGTCTTGGTTCGGCGTTGGGCGCGCGGCTCTCCCTCCATTCGGATTTATTGTTTCATTCGCTCTTCAGATTTATTGTTTCATTCGCTCTTCGGATTTATTCGCTCTTCGCTCTTGGCTCATTCGGTCTCGTTCATGGTTGCTCTTCTGCCTTTCTCGTGGCTTGTTCGGAGCTCTCCGATATCCGTTAGGTTCTCTTCTTTCCCTCGCGGGACGCTCGATCCTAGCAGGGGGGTGTCGCATTCGCGGATCGACGCTCGTTAGGCTCCTCTTCGTCGATCGGTATTATCGTTATAATTCTCTCTTTCTCGTTCTCGGTCAAAAGCTTCGCTTGGACGCATAGGGTCTTGGGTTGTGGAGCGCCCTCTCTCTTTCTCTCGAAGAGAAGGGAAGTTTCCCCACCTTTCTTCATCCTAGGTGCTTCGCCAATAGGTTTAATTCGCTATCTTCTCCGCGTTTCTCTATCTACTTCAGTGATTGCAATCAGGTTTAATTTGCAATCTCATCGCACCTCCCCCTTAGGCACACTACACTTCTCTCGTCTTATTCGGTAAGTCTTTTGGAATCCTGTGCGGCAGGATTGCCCGCCCCTCGTTTCCGTTATGGTGCGATTCCCCTTCCAGACGGGATCGCCGACAGATCGCCTTCTGATCGTCGTCCGTCGTCGTCTGGCCGGAGTGTTTGGGTTTGATTTCAGTCGAGTTATGTGAGAAAGTCGTGGGGCGAGAGTCGGGGTGTTTTCCTGGGTGTCCCTGTCCGTCGTCCTGTCGTCAGTCGTCATCCGTCGCTCTCGCTCCCGTCGCTCTCGCTCTCATAACACTCATTCATACATTCATACCCATACCCTACAAACCCTCCTCTCCTCGCCAGTCCCTGCCACCACAGCACTCCTCTCACTCACCCTCGCCTCTCGCCACTCGCTCGATGTCGCTCTCGCCGCCGTCCTCGCCCTCGCTCAAGCCCGCCTGCCCGCCTTCCTCTGCTGACGGGCTTCAGCCCGTCAGCACCTCTCAAGTCGTCTCCTCTGCCGCGCCTGCCGCCGGCATGCCTCCTTCCTCATTGCCCTCAGGCCCTATCTATGGGCCATCCCAATTCGTCAATACCAAAGTGGGCCACTGACCACAGAGGGCACACTAATAGTATCACGCGCAGATCAAACGCACACACGGGGGGATTGTGTAGGAGACTCACACAAGCGAACAAGGAGAGAAGGAGGGAGATCACGGCTCGACTCACGCGGCCCTCTCCCCCTCCGCATCCCAATATAAGTTCTAGGGTGCACACCACGCAAAACCATCCGTGACAGTTTGGTTGTAGAGGGAAGGGGGAGTGGGAGAAGGATCAAGTGTTGATAAGGAGTGCCCAAGGCAGGGCACTGAGTTGTAGGTTCTTGTGGCCCAAAGGAGTGGGGTGAAAACGAGAAGTGAGTCAACATGCAAAACAGAGGCTTAGTTAGGGTGCTCTCCGTAGGAGATTGATGGTTGTGAAGTGCGAAGTGCCCTCCCATGTTGGGTGCACTGATGGTAGAGGTTTCTACCATGGGAAGGGCAGCTGAGCTGCCCTCCCACATGAGGTGCTCTTGGTTGGGGTGGGGGGGTTTCCCACTGTTGACTGTTGGAGGGGTTCTCCAAGACCACCCCCTGCATGCTACGCAGAGCCATGGTGGCAACCTGTTCGGTGCCAGTGCTCACCACCCCGCGCGCTTGCGCGGGTGTGGTTTGGATGGGCTGGATGGGCTTTGAGAGGGCTTTCTGACGAGCCGCCTCGGGCGGCATGGGGCGTCCCAGGTGGGGCGCGGTGGCGAGGGTTGCCTGGGGCTCGGGAGCGGTCGCGGCACACTCCATAGGTCAAACTCCTACATGTGAAAAACAGAAAACCTGTTTTTCTGTGAAGACCACAAACAGTGTTTTTCACCGTTTTTCTGAGCCTGGGCCCTAAGCCTGGGCCAGCTGCGCCGGCGCGCCGGTGTGATGACGCGAGACGTGGACCGGGAGGCGCGCGTGGCGCGTGGGGTTGGGGTTGATCACCGAGCTCATATTTGGGGCTGTGGGGAGGGGGGAGGGAAGGGGGCGGGTGGAGTGCCTGCGCGTGGGTGAGAGACGCTTGGCGCCTGGCGCCACGCGAGTTCCCGCACCCCGCACCCCCCCCCCCGCCCACCCCCAGCGCGCAAAATTTATAATATCATTTTCTAACGTAAACAGAACCATTTCTAACGTAAACACTGGCGGCCTGTTTTTCGGGCTGTTTTCGGCTGTTTTTCTGTGTATCCCAAAAACAGCTGTTATTATTGTTTTTCTTGGGCTTGTCGACTGTTTTTCACATGTAGGGTCAAACTACAAACTATAACAATAGTTTGCCTCGAATGTGTTTGAAGTGTACTTGGCCAGAGGCCAACTACATATGTCTTTGGCTGTACTTGCAGGCCCCAGCACCGTCTTTCCCATCTAGATCTATGTAGGGATCGGATTCGAGGATGGTCCTCCCCCTCCTTCCTGCTGCCTCTCTCTTCCCTCTTCCTCCTCCCTCCTCCCCTTTCGCCGCCAGTGTAAATAAAAAAGGATGTGGAGGTCCGTCCGTTTGACCGCGAGAAAGGTTCGGTAGGCCGAGCCGTCTAGAAAAAGGAAAAGGGCGCCAAAAGGTCCCGCGGGGGGCGGGCGGGAGAGGAGAGTCTCGGCGGGTCGCGGGAGCGGGCGGCCCTTGGAGGGATGAGAAACTCTCTGTGGACTGGTTAGAAAACGCCCGGGCGGCCGCGCGGCGGCTGCGAGCGGTGGGCGGGTGCGTTGGGTGAGGGCCCCGCAGTCGGCTCGTTCGCGGGTTCTGAGGATGGAGAAAGAAAGTACGAGATTATGGGAAGAAAGCGACCGTTGGGCGCAGAGAGAGAGAGAGAGAGAGAGAGAGAGAGAGAGAGAGAGAGAGAGAGAGAGAGAGAGGAGAGCTCTGGCACAGACGCGGACAGAGAGCCGCAGAGAGAGAGAGAGAGAGAGAGAGAGAGAGAGAGAGAGAGAGAGAGAGGCGGGAGGGGGGACAAGGAGGGGGGTGGAGAGAGAGGGTAAACGGAGGTGGAGAGAGGGGAAAGGGTGGGGGGGGGGGAGAGAGAGAGAGGAAGAGAGACGGGGAGGGGCGAGAGAGGGGGGGGGGGGGGAGAGAGAGAGAGAGAGCTCGAGAGTCTAGTGTGCCCACTGCACCCGGTTGGATGGGGGGGAATTAACAGATAAGTGCGACCCGTGTAAGAGAATAGAAGGGGGCGAGAGAGAGGGAGAGCAGTCGAGAATCGCCTCGCTGCCCGCCAGCAGCCGGTATGGAGGGGGGGGGGGAGGGGGAGGAGGGAAAGGGGGGAGATGGGTACCTATCAGGCGCTGTCGTGTGTGGAGATTGGCAGGGGAGAGGAGAAGAGCGCGATCCGGCGCCTCTGACGCATCCCACCTTCCCTCACGCCTCGCCCTTGCCGTCCCCACAGTGCCCCATGAGCAGCGATGACGTGGAGTTCTTCGGCCTCGCGGTCCCCAGCGGAAACGACCGGCGGGAGCTGTACAAGTCGCAGTACCGCGCGATCTACACGTACAAGATGTCTGCGCAGGAACTAGACGCTGCATTCCGCGAGGCGGTTACTGCTGACGGGGCGCACGGAGGGTGGCAGATCAACAACGATGAGCGCGTCAAGTACGTGGGCAAGCTCGAGGTGAAGAAGGGAGATGAGACACTCAAGGTGCGAGGGGCTGGAGGAGGGAAGCGATGGGTGCGGCTTGGGCGGAGGAGCGTGAAAGGGTGCTGAACGTGGATCGAAAGGCCGCGAGAACGCCCCGTGGAAAGAACCGTGGTCATGCGGGCCTGGTGGTCTCTACTGCTGCAGCTCTGCGTGCTGCCAGGTGTACTGCTGCAGGTGATGGAGCAGCTCGGCGTAGAATCAAGCGCCAGCTGAGTTAGATAACCACATGCGTGCCTTCAGGTGACGTTTGAGGACTATCCAGAGGCGGGCATGGCGGCGCTCAAGTACTACACGATCCAATCCTTCACCAAGTAGGCAGTCGCACGCTCGCCAAAGGCTGTGCAGTTGTAGGGAAGGGCCATGGGGTTGGCGTCGGCTCTCTGCGGCCGCATGCCATGGTTCTGGGGGTTGCAAGCACGCTCGTGATCAGGGCTTCATGGAGGATTGTGGATATGGGGGCCAGAGCCAGTCGCGGTGTTTTGGAGGGGCCTCTGTGCGCCCCCAATCCAGTCGCCGCAAGCGTTGTGTTCGCCGGCATGTGCCAATGCGCCAAAGCGTGTGGCAGGACGGACGAGCCGCGAGCCTCACACCGCAGACGCGGTGCGCGATTGTTTGGCCAGAGAGATGGGCGTATCCTGCGTCTTTCAAACGCGTCGTAGAACACGATCGGCCCGGCCTGATCCCCTTGGGGGAGTTGCTAGTCGCTGGGTGGAAGGCTGCACTTTTTGGTTTGTGGTGTGCGTTGGCTTCCGTTGTGCGTGTGTTGCTCAGGATGAGCGCAGCAAGAGAAGGAGAACGTCCTCCAGAGAAACCTTCAAATTCGGCGTGCTGACCTCCGTGACAAGCTGCCGCTTCTTTAGCTTTAGCTTTCACCTTGTGAGGGTGCCCTACCAAGCCGCAAGTAGCGGTGATTTCCCCACTGCCACAGCAGTAGGCGAGGGTCGCCTCCTCCCCCCCCCCCCCCCCCCCCCCTTGAATATGGATAATACCACCGACCTCTTATTCGGTGATAACCCTAATTTCCTAAAAGACAATAATTGTAATAGGTCGGTCACTCACTCTTTTAACAACTATTTTCCACATCCGGGTTTGGGTGGCGTGCCGCTAAGGATTCCGCATTCCGCAGGGTCCCCCCCCACCTGCCCCGCCAGCCGCATCCCCCTCCGAACAACCCCCTCCCGCCCCACGAAGGGCAATGACGTCGGTGAGGGACCCCCCTCCCTTTCCCCGCGCGCGGGGGTCTATTTTGGGAGATTGAGGATTGAGGCGGGCGCTCGCGGGAAGGAATCAGAGCGGTGAATGTGAATGTGGGGCGCATCCCTCTTAGAAATAGGCCGGTCACTCACGCTTTTTGACAACTATTTTCCACCCCTCGTGGGTGTCCAAGGATTCCCCAGGGACCCCCCCTTACCTGCCCCCCTCCCCCCCCCTCCCCCGACCCCCGAACCCCCTCTGCCCCACGAAAATCCATTGGTCGGACTGTCGGCAGCCCGACACGGCGCTGCATCAGGCGGGAATCAAATGCCGAATGTAGCTCAGAAATAAAGGAACCGATCCTCCCGCGGGGGCAGAGCGTGAGCGCGCGTGACGGGGGGGGGGAGAAGGGGGGCGAATCGCACCATTTCTTGATTCTTGGCGGCCGAAGATTTTCGTGGCGTCACTGGGTAGCCCCCCCCGCCCCCCCCCCCCCCCGAAGCTTTTTTATTGGGCATCGCGCCACGGTCAAAAAATGCAGCCCAACCCTTACTAGTCGTTAAAACGCCCCTGTTTGACCGCCATAGGAGAGGGGAGGTGGGAGCCAATAGTGGGGTTAAAATGAGTGAATGACCGGGCGCGCTAGTGCATGATAGCGGCTGGCGGGTGTGCCGGCGGATCAAATGCCGGCGGGCGCGGGTGAAGGCGTACTAGGGGGCCCAAGCGCACCCGCAGCGCGCGCCGGGGCTGCTGCCGAATACGAAGAGTATGGGTGACGTTGTGCTGACCCACGACTCCATGTTGACAGCCATCGCCACTGTCATCGCACCGGCGAGGACCCACGGGAACCATCCGCACGGCGCGCAAGCGGGCAAATATGGCAGAGTGCATCGCAACCGGTCCAGTGATGATGGAGCAAGCGCCACGCGGACTGAAGACGCGCGCCGGCGGCACGCACACGCCAGCCACACACACGGACACGCTCATAAACCTCTTACGAGCCACAAAGAAAGAGACGATTGAGAGTGGCACTTGCACATGCGTGTGGCATGTGCGAGTAAGGATGGCGGAATGCATCGTGTACGACATGCATTTTGTGTGATGGTGCATGCGATCAGAACGTCACGTGAGCCTGAGAATGGCGAGATGCCGCGGTCTAGCGGTCGACTACACGCAGATTGAAGCACAGGTATGATGGCGGTGTGGAGAGTCGGTGGGAAGTGACGTGGTGCGGCAGGAGGAGGCAGGCAAGTAACGGCGCATCGCGTGTGCCTCTCGCAGCACATTTTGTCAGGGCCACCGGCCGAGACCGAAATTCAGCTGATGGCGGGCGGCGGCAGCGTATCGCTTGGCCGGGCGCAAGCAGCCGCGCTGACCGTCTCATCGTTCACGGGGAAGTCCGCCTCGTCAAGCCGGCGCCAGTGGTAGCCACAAGAGGTGAGCCATTCGAGCGATACGATCTTCCGACTGTGCCGTTCCGCCCATTGAGCCTTGTCGGTGCGAGCCGCGCCGGCGATGACGTGGGTGACATCCGCCTCGATGCTTGTAGCGATGCTCGCGCCAAGCTCGAGCGCGAGACGCCAAGCGAAGTGGCGTTCGGGCCGCTTTTCCTCGAGCGGAATGACGCGTGTGAAGAGCAGGCGTACCCCTGCTAGGATCTGCCGCCGCACTTCAACCACCGATGCCCTGACGTGGGGCGGCGGAGGTGGCGGGCAGCTTACCGCGGCGGCGGCCATCGTCGCCGCGTCAAGGCTGTCAAAGTAGTGCGCGTGGATGCGCTTGAGCGCGCTGAGGAGGGCGCCAAGTTGCGACCCGACGTCAGTGAGATTGGCGGGCTCGTCGGTGCCGCGAGCGAGGAGCCCGCGGGGCGATGCGCCGAACGCGGCGTCTCGGGCGGCGGAAGAGTCAAAGTAGTGGTAGCGTCGGGGCACCAGGAGCTGCGGCGCATGCTCGGGCCAGACCGCCGCCGAGTCGTCCACGATGAGCTGGACGCGCAAGGGCAGAGAAGGGGAGTTGGACGGGAGGAGTTGAGTCAGGACGTGCGTGCGGCGGGGCTGGGCGGGGACGGAGCGTGCGCTCACCGTGGTTTCCTCGGCGCCGAGCACCACGTCGAGCCCCTTGAGCCGCCTCGACGTCGAGTCTTCGCTCGCTATGACGCGGTCGTGCCCGCGCAGCCCTGCGCTACCATCTGGGTCAAGCAGCTCGACCACCGCGGCGGCGTACTTGCGCGCACCCATCGTGTACACGTAGAGCTCGAACTTTTCCACAATCGCGTGAAGAAACTCGTGAAGACCCGGCCGAAGCTTGGTCCACAGCCCGAGCTGTGGCAGCCAGTGCAACCCCTCCGCTCGCTCCGCGCCCGCCAGCAGCAGCGTGTTGGCAGCGGCGCTGCCGCCGGCCTCTGCGGCGGGCGCGCGCGCTGGTGCAGGTGCGGACGCAGGCGCGGATGCGGGGTCACCGGCAGGGGCGAGGGCGGGAATGGGCGCAGAGGCGGGGGCGAGCGCGGGCTCCCCGTCCTGACCGTCTGCTTCCTTGCCGCATGTCGCCTCCTCCTCCTCCTCCTCCTCCTCCTCAATCAGGTCGTCATCGTGCACGAGGGAGGCGGCAGCGGCAGCGGCGCTCACAGGTGGCGCTTCAGGCGGCACGGTCCACTTCGGAACGCCCGCGGCCGCGGCGACTGCATCGGCCTGTTCAATCGAGAGCTCATGCAGCATGGCGGAGTTGAGCAGCGTGTGGTCCAGGTCGAGCACGAGCACGAGCTTCCTCGACGCGATGAGGCTTGCTCTCTCCTCCGCCTTCAGCTTGGCCACCTCCGAGTGGGAGAGCTGGACGCCCTCATACGTGCCGTAAGAGAACTGGACGAGTCCCTCCTTCCGCTTCTCGTCGTCATCGCCTGGGAGCTGATCCCTCAGCTCTCCTGTGACAATGTTCATCCCCCAGAGGTAGCCTACCTCATCCTCTCCCTCTGCTTGGTGAGAGGGCAGGGCCTCCTCTGCCCACGCACGGTCACAGGAGGAAGCCTCGGCCGCGGTGGTGGCAGCGGGGGTGCGGCGGCGAGCGACCGCGCGTCGCTTGGCCGAGGGAGGAGGCAGGTGGCTCATCGGAGGAAGAGAGAGCTCTCGGTCTCTTCCTCCCTCTCGCTCTCTCTCTCGCTCTCTTCCTCTCTTCTCTGTCTCTCTCGCTCGTGAGAAGAGAGAGAGAGAGAGGGAAGGGGAGGAGGGAGAGAATAGTGGGATTGCGGCCGCTGAAAGTAGAAGCTCAGGGAGACGGGAGAGAGGGAGAGAGGGAGCGGGAAGGAAACGGGAGGAGGGAGAGAGAGCGGAAAGGAAAAGGGGAGGGAGAGAGAGAGAAGATAGATGGGGGGAGAGAGAGAGAGAGAGAGAGAGCGGGGGGGGGGGGGGAGGGGGGGGGCGCAGCAGAGCAGGAAGGGGGGTGGGCAGGGGAAGAGAGAGAGGAGAGGGGGGGAAGGAGAGAGAAGAAAGAGAGGGAGAGACAGAGTTGTGGCGCGGGGGAGGCGAGCACAAGCGCGCCTTCTCTCTCATCCTGGGGGCTCTCTCATGAGGTGGGGGGTTGGGAACATGAGACTCTCTCGAGGGAAACGAAGTGAGAGCGGGGTGGGGGGGACGAGAGAGTAGTTGAGGGGGGAAATAGAGAAGTCGAGTCTCTGGGAGGGGGGTAATGTAGAGAGAGAGAGAAGAGAGAGAGGGGCAAGAGAAAGAGATGGAGAGAGCAAGGGATGGAAGGGGGGGGGCAATCTTCTTTAGCTAGCGCGTGTCCCCTGGAAAGAGGGGGGGGGGGGGGGAAGGGAGAGAAAGAGAGAGAGAGAGAGAGAGCGCAGAGAGTGCCACATCTTGGAGTGTGGCGTCCTCACTTCTCTCCTCTCTTCTCTCTCCTCTCTTCTCTCCTCTCTTCTCTCGTATCTCTTCCCTCCTCTTCCCGTTCCTTCCCCAGAAGAATGGTTTGCTCGTGTGCCGTCCCTTTCGCTCTCTCTTCTTTCCTCTCGTACACTACCATCTTCCTACCTCTCTCTCTCTCTCTCTGCTCTCTCTCTCCCCTCTCCCTCCCTCTCTCTCCTCTCTCTCTCCCCGCTTATCCCTCTACTCTCCCCCTCCCCCCCCCTCTCTCTCTCTTCTCTCTCTCTCCCCTCTTATCCCTCTACTCTCCCCCTCCCCCCCCCCCTCTCTCTCCTACTCGCGGGCCGCTCCCCCGCCGCCGCCGCTCTCTTCGTCTTCCGGCAGAGAGATGACGGCGCGTGATTACGGAGAGAGAAAGAGAGAGAGGGGGGGGGAAGATTAGAAGCGAACGTCGATGGTCCAACATTCATCTATCCGTGGAGTCTTTTCACTTAGACGAAGGGGTGTCTCTGTGCTGCTGGTGGTGAGAGAGGAGGAGAGGAGGAGAGGAGGAGCTCATCCTCGGCATTTTTTTTTGCCGTGACACACAGAGAGGGAGGGTTTCTCCAGAAGAAGCCGCAGAGGATGGAGAAAGCGGGGGAGAAGAAGGGAGAAAGAAGGAGTGTAGTTAGTGTAAAAGAAGAGGAGGGAGAGAAGGAAGGGGGGAAGAGAGATAGAAGAAGGTGGAGGGGCAGATACAGAAGGTCTTTAACTCTTTAACCGGGGCTTCACACGGGTTTCACACCGAGGGCATCGCTCGCTCGACCACCGAGTCGAGCTACGTGAACGTGAACCCCGAGAAGAAGAAGGGCTCCGTCTGCTGCTGCCCCCCTACTACCCAACCTTAACCCCTAACAACCCCTTCCCCCTTCCCCAGTTCTCTCTTTGGCGGAGAAGCCGGTTCCAGCGAGGCCGCGCGCTCTGCTTCGGCCAGGAGTTGGAGAGAAGGGGGTGGGAGACTGTGGCTCGTACCTTGATCTAGTTTTCGAATCAGATTATCCTCATTTATATAACATAAGATCTTTGTTGATTCCCGCTATGGCTCCTAATAGAAGATTTAGCTACCCTAGGTGATGCTCCGTATGTCCAGGCCTCTCGCCGCCTGCAAGAGGTCTTGGCTCCGCGTTTCTAATAGTGATGCGCCCCACATTCACCATTCCGATTCTCTCCCGTGAGCGCCCGCCTGAATCTCCCAAAATAGCCCGCCACGCGCGGGGCGCGGGGCGCGGGGGAAGGGAGGGGGGTCCCTCTCCGACGCCATTGCCCTTCGTGGGGCGGGAGGGGGTTGTTCGGAAATAAAAAATTTTTCCAACTGGGAAGGTGCTGGTCCGAAGTTTTTTCTTCAGTGAAGGTGCAGGTGAAGGTGAGAGTGCAGGAACTGCAGGTGCAGGTGAAGACACGGTGAACGGGGCGCGCTGGGCGGCCAGTAGCCCGCCAAGGTGGCTGTTGATCGTGCTCGCGTGGGATTGCAAGTTGAGAGCCAAAATTGATCAAGTGGTGGGGCACACCACCCATGTTATCGGAAAAAATAAGCAGGCACCTGCACTGCACGCACACTCCTTCACTCCAACTGCGGCATCGACGCCACATACAGCTGCGGAGCCCGCGCGCGCACATCAAATCCCGCGCGCACACACCCGTTCTATTCAATACAAGATCCTCAAGCTGATTCATTCACTTATGCGGACATGGGAAGCGCAGCAGCGGAAGTGCAGCAGCAACACAACAGCCCCGCGCTGAACACATGAAGCCAGCGGGGGGCCCATTTTCAGAGGCTGGGCACGTTGTTGTCGCTGTCGCTCGAACATGCTCCCTCCGCTATTTCACCCTGCTGCGTTTCCTCGTGCTGTTCGTCCGTCTCGACTCCGGCTGATTCCAGACGCGTGCGCTCCCTGCCGATCTTGTAGAAGAAGACAGCTAGCACTGTGCGAGCAGTGCTTGCGCCAGACCTGTGGTACATGCGAGACAGTAGCACATGGGCGTCACCAATCTCCTTGAAAACAGCGGGCGCTGCAGCGCCGGCGACGTGAAGGCTGCTTTCATCTGCTGTAAGCTTAACAACTGCCGTGAAGACCGCCGACTTTCCGTGCCGAAGATCTTGGTGGTATGTGAAGTGGGAGTGCAGGTCGTACTTGAAGAGGAAGTCAACGAAGATGAGCTGCAGGCACGTGCTGTCCTGCACCGTCGACTCCATGTGGCGAAATCCAGCGAAAGAGAGACGCCTTATGATGGACTTGTTCATGACGGTAAGGCTTATGAAGGGCTCGCATGTGGCGGTGTTGTGGTTGATCAAGGAGAGTGCTGCAGCGTTGAGCGTCAGCACACATCCCTTCTGCTTCCAGCCTTCGAAGATGGGCGCATTGACGTGTGTGTAGGGCGCGCCCCAGCCGCCACGGAGGGTGAACCCAAGCCCGTCCGTCTTCATCTGCAGCGACCCATCGTGCAGCATGCAGACGGCCCCGACGGTGTGCACGAGTGCCTGCAGCGCAGCCCTGCGAAAGGCACCATCGTCGTCCAGTGGGAGTTGGATTGTGTGACAGTCAATATTCAGAGCCTTGGTGATGCCGCCCAGCTCTCCCTCGTCCTTCAAACATGCTACCAAGAATTCATCGTTGGCTACCTTCATTTGTTCGTGCGCTTCTTCGTACTGCACGCTGCAAACCTCTCCCAGTGCTGAAGTCGGGCGTGCAAAGGGCCACCTCTGCTGCCCCGGCAGCATCCGGGCCGTTCGTCGCTGCAGCACTCTCGCAAGCTGCACCACTCCCGCAACACTGGGAATGCGTGACGCTAAGCCTTCGCCTTCTGAAGGAGCCCAGCCGGAGAGCGCCTGACTCACCATTGGTTGCCAAATCTGCAACACCACTGACTTCGGGCGCTCGACTGGCGACCTCTACGGCCTCAGCAGCATCCTCGCAGTTTGCCGCTGCAGCACTCCAGCAACCCCGGGAGTGCGCAACGCTACCCCTTCGCCGTCTGAAGGAGCCTAGGCCCGAGACATGACCATTAATGCAAGCCGGGGCGCTCAGATGACCCGCCCGCCCGCCCCCGGGCTCTGCCGGGGTCTCGGCAGGGCCTGCTGGGACATCTTCACCTGCGTCTTCACCTGCGTCGGCGTGCGGCATCGGCCCGCGGCTCAGTGCAGCCGCCGATATTCCCAGTTGTAATTATTTTTTATTCGGAGGGGGGAGGGAGTTGCTGGGGCAGGTAGGGGGGGACCCTGCGGAAGCCTTGGACACCCAGGGGAGGTGGGAAATACTGGTTAAAATGAGTGAGTGACCGGGCTACCATGGGCCATGGGCCATGGGGGCTCGGGGCTCGGGGAAGTTGAAGGTTGAAGGGCACGCGCACGAGGCTCCAGCCTCCACGGCAAGAGCGAAAACGGACAGAGTTGTAGCGCATGGGCTAGCGACCCGCCAACGACAACGGACGAGAAGAAGAGATCGGTCGGTTTCCAAATCCAAATTACTTCCTACTACACTCTAGTGTATAAGATAGTACTTTAATCTTACTCTCTTACTCCTCCTCTACGGAACTATGGAGAACATTCTAACGCCACCACTCCCACTCCTCCTCCCTCCCCCTCTCCCCCTCTCCCCCTTCCCCCTTCCCCTCTCCCCCGTCCTCTTCCCCTTCCCCTCTCCCCCTTTACCCCTTCTCCCCTTCTCCTCCCTCTCCCTCTCCCTCCCCTGTCTTTCCCTTCCTCTCCCTCCCTCTCCTCGATGGGCCGCATCGCACTACTTCTCTGCATGACCCTCGGCGGCTGTGCGGGCTGGGCACCACGCCAGCCCCTCTGGCCACGCGGCGCACCAGCACGCTCGCTGGCTTCCGCGTTCTCTGATCCGCTGCGCGGCTGGCAGCCACCTGCAGGCCTTGAGCCAGACGCAACGGTGCTGCTGTGGTACTATGGATGGTCGACCGTCTTCCGCTCGGCTGCCTACCGCTACCAGGTGAGCGGGCTGCCGTGGAAGCGGCTCGACCAGCTGGGCTTCGATCTTCCAGCGCTCTCCTCAGCGCTGGGTGGCGCGTCCGCCCTCGCAGCCACATGGGTACTCGCGGCGCTATTGACGGGAGTGCTCGAGAAGGACGGGGCGAGGTACGATCCGCCCAGGATCCTTCTGACGTGGGCGCTCGCAGCGCCGGCGGCGCAGGCGCTCAAGTTTGCGGCCGGATGGAATGCTGGTGATGGGTCCTTCAAGAGTGGCGACGCGCTTACCGACGTTGCTATGACGCTGTTCCTGATGTATGGGCTGCGCGTCCTCGAGCGTCAAGGCTACTTGTGACAGATGTGTTGCGTGACAGTGGCACGTGCAACAGCTGGATGGAAATGAGCGCCCCATCAGCCGGCGAGTGTCGGGCAT
>CM030941.1:3229893-3279893 GCA_018136815.1 Isochrysis galbana | reverse complement strand
AAAAAAAAAAAAAAAAACATCTGAAGATTCTGGGCTACACACCTACTAACCTAGGGTACTTCCCCATCCCTGACACCACCGCCCTTAATTTCCCTTTCCTCCACCTCCTCCCCTTCTCCCCTTCATTCCTTTGTCTTCGGTATCCGGGGTTCGGCTCGGGTGCGCTACCACGAGCCTGGTTCAGAGCGCGGGTTCCGGGCAGGCCTGTTATTGGTTAGTTGTCGTTGTGTGTCTGTCGGGTCGCGGGCGCGCTCGTCTCTTTCTCGCCCTCGCTGGCCGCTATCGCGTTTCGGTGGATTTATGTCCCGTCGAGGTGTATCACGTCTTAGTCTTGTTCTGGTTCGGGTCTCTCGGCAGTTATATATGCCACCCCCAACTTGGTGGTCAGGGCTTGTAACTCTAGACTTGGTTCTAGCTTACCTCTTGCACCTAGTGTGAATATAGGGTATACATCGTTCATGTCGATCCTTTTCTTCGGCTGTCTGCCCATGCCTGCTTGGGCGGTCCTAGCCGAGTCTGCTGTACTCGCAAAAAGTAGTGCCTTGCTTAGCGTCGTGTATCTATCTATCGTTCTTATCAACACTGATTCCTCCGAGAATTCAATGCCATCGTAGTGTATCCTGTAAAAGTCCGTCAAAATATATCTCCACGCTAGAGTGTAGAGTATGGTGAGCGATCGCGGTGTTTCCCCCCGGGGGTGCATGAAAAGGTTGTCTATGATTACCTCTTCCCTGCTTCTACCACTTCGGGGGGTGTACCTTGCCAGTTTGTCGAGCGTTTCGAAAATCTTGACTACCCTCGGGCATTCTCCCAAGTGGGTGGAAGATTCGTTAGACGCTTTGCACATGCGGCAGGTTTTGTCCCTATCCGCGAACCGGTTGTATGTGCCTATCCTTCTGTGGGTTAGGTGCTTGAAGTGGAGGTGTGTATCTCTCGCCGTCATCATCGGGGATGTATATATTGTGGCTAGGTGCTCCCACGTGTTGTCGGGTGTCGGTAGCCGCCGTTTCCAATTCTCGGGCCCCGTTAGGCGTCTACGCTTTCCGTCCGTGGTACAACCCTTCGGGCCTCTTCCGAGTCGAACAGTTCGCTGTTCATCCGCACGTCGTACGTGCGCCCCGTTTTATACCCGACGACTTCGAATGTGCCCACTACTGGGAGGTGGTCTGAGGCGCCCTTTCCTGTAAAGAGCGCCGGGTGCGGGCCGATGGTTTGCCAGTTAATATTGGAGCACGTGATGGGTGTGTATATTCTGTCTATCCTCGTATGGATAGTCCCCGAGAGTCTGGTAAAACCTCCTCTCGTGTTTCCGTTGACTAGGGTGTATGCGTCGATTAGCCCCAGCGCGTTCATCGCGGACCTTAGTTTGGGGCCGTGGGCGTTTCCGTATCCTTCTCTATCCTCCGCTTTCCTTGTGTCCGTTTCCACGTTCTCTACGCAGTTAAAGTCGCCTCCCACAAGGGTGTCGCGTTCTCTACCTAGCGGGATCGCTTTTAATGTATCTATCTGGGTGGTTCTTATGCTAGGTATGGCGCTTAAGTATACGGATATTATTTCCAGTTCTTTAGAATCTATCACGCATCTAGCTCGCAGGCATCTGCCCTCTATTAGCGTCTCGGTCGTGTCCGGTATCAGTTTCACCCTGGGGGCGGCAGCGAGAGCGGGCGGCGGCGCGCGCTCCATGACCCTATCAGTTTACTGATAGTTGCCTCTTAATAGGAAGAGGCCCCCGAAACCTGTTGACCTTGTACCTGTTGTCCCATCAGGGCCCCTTGGAGATCGGTGTAGGTTCGTTTCTTAGGTGAGGGAATCTTTCCCCTTGATGCAAGTTACATGCAAGCCCTTGGCCCCTTTGGTGTTTCTTCCCCTTGGTTGCTACTCAGGGTTGTTCGTTAGAAGCGTCTAGAAGGTTCACGCTCAACGGCAAGATTTCTTCCGTCGTGAAGATATCTCGTATCTCGTTGCGATCTATATCCGAAGTGATCGCCGCGGTCGCGCGACATGACGCTCCCCTTCGGACTCTCCGCTACGTGGGAAGTTACAACGGAGACACGCTCCGGCCGTCGCTGCGGAGTCTCTCTCTCTCTCTCTCTCGCTCTCTCTCTCCGTCTCTCGCGACGTGTTTGGGTTATCGGTGATTTGGGGTCGCGGTTGCGGTTGCTTGATGTTTTGCTTGGTTTGGGTGAATGATTCCGGTGTGTTCGTGAGGCGGTGTATCCTGTTGTCCTCAGCTTCGTTGTCCGTCGTTGTTCGCTGCGTCGCTGCACTCTAGCAGCCTAGGCTCCCTCCCTGAGGGAAGAGTTCTTTGTAGGTCTAACAATCTCTTACAATCCAACACTCTAGGGCCACTAGGAGCGCCTCGCCGCCCCACCGCCCTTCGTTCGCCGTTCGTCCCCCGTCCAGACACCCAAATGGGGTTGCCCGACCCAGTCTAGAATTTCATTCACCCGACTCCCGGTGGGGAGGAGGGCCAAAGCGCCGCGCTAGCCGCCGGTGCTGCTCGCGACGGAGTGGCTCAGAGCCCTCCGGCCACGCTCGACTCGACAGCGAAGCGACGACGGCGGCGGCGGCAATTCGGAGAGTTGTATTTCCCACGGTCGAGGAGCCACATTGCCCAAGACATTTCAATTTCTTTCCAAAGCCCCCTCTTGATTGAGGTGGGGAAGGAGTCTCCATCAGCCCATGAGGGGTGAGGATATGGAGGTATGCCAGATAGCGAATGACGGAAATCACCCCGAGTCAACGAGTCAATACAAGTCAAGCACGCGCCTGAGCCACCCCCAGTCGCCTGCCACCACCTCCCACAAGCCTCCTTCCGCACTTCCGCGCCCTCCGTGCTCCGTGCGTGCGTCGTGCGTCGTGCGTCGATCACCATGCCCGTAGTCACCCCCGAGGAAAGCTCCATGAGCTCCCCACAAGAACCGCGTTCCGCGCTAGCTGCCGGCGCGCCCTCGCAGGCAATCTCCAAGAGTGAGATCAGCCTTGCTCTGACAGGGTGGCCTCACATGCCCCCCCCACACCCCACTCCATCGGACCAGACATACGATCTGGTTGGTGAGTAGGGGAAGGGTTCCAGTTCCAGCCGCAGCGGCTCAGCGAGCGCGCGCGAGCGCGAAGGATTGGCCGCCAGGCCGGCGAAGGGGGCAGACCCAAGTGGGAGTGACCCAGTGAGGCCATGGGAGGGGCCATAGACCTCTCCACACAAGCCCCCCCTTCAACTATTGTCGTTATAGTTCATAGTTCGAGCGATGGAGCGCGCGCCGACCGCTCCTAATCCCCAGCCCCCCGCTGTCACGACGCCCCACACGGGCCGCCCCAAGCCGCCGGAGCCGAAGCGCTCACAGGCCGCCCCCCTGACAGACAGCGACGTCGACATGATTCTTCCGCCCTCGCCGCCCCACCAGGCTCAGAAGCAGGGAACAGGGAGAGCCCTGTTCCCTGCAGACCCACATAGCCAGCCTTTGGCTCTGCCGCCTGTCTCCACCAGTCTGCCAACAGGTACAGGTAACTAACGTAACGGGATACGCGCAGGAGGGGGGTTGAGAAGGAGAGAAAAGAGAAAAGAAGAGAGGGGCCCGTCGCCTATTTGGACTTAGGAAGTAAAGAGAGGTCAAAGGGGGAAAGGGGAAAGGGGGGCAAGAGCAAGAGACAAGGGACCCATCGGTGATAGGCTCCTATCTCACGAGTGCCCCCCCCCCCCCTGCGTTGTTTTTACCCGAAAGGGGCTTTCCCCCAGCGTGGACTCGAGCTCGAGGAGAGGACGCACTGGGGAGCGCGGGTGCGCGGGCGCGGGGTCGGCGGTGCGCATAGATGGGGTAAGAGTACTGTTATGAGCTCTCAGTAAGAGTAATAGCTCCAAACTGCCAAATCACTGATATTAGTTGTCGGTTGCTAGACTAATCTTAAAGGGGCTGATCTACTACTACTACTACTACTGTGACTCCTTTTACTATTAGAATCGTCGCCTCGCCCCCCTCCATCCTCCATCAACATCGATACTTCATACATACATACGTAGTAGCCTCCGTCGGTCGGCTTCTTGGTTGCTACGCTCTATCTATCCTCAATCTCTAAGATGCGATAGGTTCATCCAACTAGTAGTACCAATCTACGCTAGAGGAGAGAGAGAGAGTTTGTGTGTGGAGTGTGAAGAGCGTAAATCAACACACGCGTCGTGCGCGCGCACAGGGGAGTTTTGTTGTTGGTTGGGACAACTCTCATGAGAGCTGATATTAGTGCTGATATTAGTGATAGCTCCATAACCTTGAGAGCTGATAAGCTGTTACCCCATCTATGGCGGTGCGTGCACTGGGGGGAGGACAAATATGGAATATGGAGGGGAGAGGGGAGGGAGCAGTGCCCCCACCCCCCGGTATCACTCGGACACCTGGCCCGTCAGGCATGGCGGAATTCCGGGACTTAAATGTTATGTCCAATTAGCTAGTGGGGTTGGCTAGTTGTAGTTGGCTAGGATATAACATTATTTATTATTATTGCATGTGATACAGGCTTGTGCCTTGTAAGTTGTAAGCTGGGGAGGGGGGGGAAGGGGGAGGGCGGGGGGGGGAGGTCTTTTTGACCGGTCCAGAGGTCCCGCCGCCTCCGACCGCTCAGCGCAGCGCCCCGCCCGCCCTCTCCCCCACCTTCCCCTAACCTTTCCCCCTACTCTCTCTCCCTCTCTCTCGCTCTCTCTCTCTCTCTCCCTCCCTCCCTCCCTCCCTCCCTCTCTCTTCTCTCTTCTCTCTCTCTCTTCTCTCTCTTCTCTCTCTCTCTCTTCTCTCTCCTCTCTCCTCTCTCTTCTCTCTTCTCTCACGGTCCTTCCCTCTTCCTCCCCCTCTCCCTCCCTCCCTCTTCCTCTCTCATCCCTCCACCATTCTCTTCTCTCTCGCCTGCCTGCGGTGATCGGTCGGCCCTTGTTGCTGTAGTCCAGCTGCGGTTTGGGGGCTTGGTAGGTAGGTGAAGGGGAGAGAGAAGAAGAGAGAGGGGGGAGAGAGAGAAGAAGAGAGAAGCGAGAGAGGAGAAGAGAGGCAGGGAGAGAGAAGAAGAGAGAGGAGAAGAGAGACGGGAGAGAGGGGAAGAGAGAGGGGGAGAGAGGGAGAGAGATATCGACCAGTGGAGAGCCGCCGGTGTCGAGAGGTCAAAGTACAACAGAGCCTCGGAAGGAGAGAGAGAGAGAGAGGAGAGAGAGAGAGAGAGAGAGAAGAGAGAGAGAGAGAGAGAGAGAGAGAGAAGAGAAGAGAGAGAAGAGAGAGATAGATGGAAAGAGAGAAGAGAAGAGAGGGAAGAGAGAGAGAGAGGGAGAGAGAGAAGAGAAGAGAGAGACCACGGCGTGCGGAGAGAGAGAGAGTGGATGGAGTGGAAGGGTCAGTCACCCAACGGCGGCACCTGTGGAGAGAGAAGAAATCGGCCGTGTCAGACGAATAAACTCTGCGTGGCTTTCCCTGGTGTGACCATCAGTGCGCAGGGCTCGCTGGCGCCCCGCGCACGTGCGGGGAGAGAGAGAGAGAGAGGGAGAGGGGGAGAGAGGGAGGGAGGAGTAGGGGGAGGGGGAGCGAGAGCGAGCGAGCGAGCGAGCGAGCGAGCAAGCGAGAGAGAGAGGCAGCTTGGCAGCGAGCAGGCAGGGTTGCCAATGGAGCCAATCCACCACTCGCCCGCCGACGCCGCCTCAGTGCTCTGTGCTCTGGGAGCGCGGCCCTCCTCCTCTTCAGTTCTGGGAGCGCGGCCCTCGTCCTCTTCAGCCGCACGGCCGACGCCAGCACAGATCCGCGCGACGGCCGCGGCTGCATCGTGCGCGCTCCTCGCCGCGGGCCACACCATCGCCAGGTATGCCTCCGACGGCGCCGCTGGCGCCGAGGGAGGTGCGCCCAGTACGCGAATGGAGGATTGCCTCGTCGACACGCCTGAGGTGAGCCGCTTCTGGCGCAGCAAGGCAGAGGTGATGCCGCCGCTGCTATGTGCGGGGGGGATCGCGCCGCCCGAACCCAAGCGGCGGCGGAGCGAGCGTGGCCAGCCCAAGCAGGGTTGGACGCGGCAAGAGGACTCGACAATCCTCACCATGGTGCAGCAGTGTGGCTGCAAGTGGTCTCTCATCGCCGCGCAGCTGTACAACCGCACGGGTGCGCATACCGATGGCTCAACATGGAGCCCCAGCACCGCATCAGCCTGAACGCGCGGCGTGCGGCACCAGCGGCGGCGCAGGTCCCCCCCCCCCCAAGCTCCCCCCCCCCCCCCCCACCGGCCACACACCCCCAAGGTCCACCCTCGGCACACCTCTGCACCCGCACCCACGCCACCCGCTCGTTCCGCCCGCCGACACTCAGACGATGCAGTGCGCAACCGGTACATCCGGCTGCAGAAGAAGAAGGCCGAGGTGGACGCCTCAGGCAGCGTGCTAGCGCCCGATGAGCCCGCCACCTCGAAGCGCGGTGACATGTGGACGGCGTCCGAGGATGACTCTATCATGCAGGGCGTGCTCAACCACGGCTTCAAGTGGCAAGTCATCGGTGAGGCATTGCCCGGCCGCTCGGTCAACGCGGTGCGCAACCGCTACCTTCGGCTAGTCTCGCATCAAAGCGAAGGCTCAGGCGGCCAGATGTCGGCGCTCTCGTGCGCGCCTGCGCATAGGGCCACGGGCCTCCACCTGGACTCGCAGCTCACTGCACACATTCAGAGCGAGGTTGAGGGCACTCAGCCGCTCCTGTCGCCAAGTGTGGAGGACGGCAACTACTGGTGTCGTGTCACTCCGCAGCCGTTGGCCAGCGTGGCGGGGGAGAGGGGCGCGCGCTGCTGCGCCGGCGCTCCTGACGCGTGGCCTGCTGCGGTCCCCGACGAGTCGCTGCGGCATAGGCCGGCTCGATCGGCCGCCGCAGCGGCGATAGCAGCGGCTGCCGCAGCAACCGCTGCCGCCGAACGGTTCAGCGCAGCCTCCACCCATGTGGCCCTTGCGCCACCCGATGCTCGCAGGGGCCGCATCACCGGTGAGTGCCGAGCAGACGGACACCTGGGCCCCACAGCTGCCTTGCGGCCCTTGCGAGAAGTATTCCACGCCACCGGCGCACACAACGTGGCTGCCCGCCGCGCCGCTCCAGCTGTCACAGAGCACGGCCCCGCTGCCGCTTGCCGAGCGCGCCTCGCACATACGGCCTTCGCACCGGCCGGATGCTCGCCTCTGCGCCCGTTTGCGCTCCGCCTCCCTCGAGGTGGTGGGAGCGGTGATGACGCACAGTCGGCCGTCCGCCCCATAGGCTAGACGGCGCTTCGCCGTGACCTTCCCATCCCCCAATTGGCACAGGGCATGGAGACGAAGGCGCCACCTCGTGTCGAAGCCGATCCGCTTTTTAGATGATGCTCTTCATTCTATTCCGTCCTGAGTGTTGTGCGTTGACCTGGCATGCCCCAGTGACCTCTCCCAACGATACGGTCCATGCAATATCGGAAGCCCCTGTGCAGCGCCGCCCTCGAATGCGTCATCGCCGTGTGACGAATGTGTGCTTCCCCATAACTACTCGAACCTCTAGCCGCCGCACCTTTGTGGCCGCTTACGCATGATTCTACTGCCCTCAACGCCTTGGGTTGCAGAGTTGCGCCACAGCTCTCCGGGTACTCCTCGTACGTGTTTCAATATAAGCAGACTCGAGCGTCCGTCCACCCCTTGCGGAGAAGGAGACCAATGCCGTCGAGCGCCAGCTGTCACGACCACTCCCTGAGGCAAGCGGCTATGCTGCCACAAGCTCCTTGACCATAGTCATGCAAGGAGAATTGGGGCAGCAACGGCTTGGGCCACTGAGAGACGGTGACATGCACATTCGGGTGTGGAGAGAAAGTGCGGTAGCTCCACGTTGTGGTTTGAATACTGCGAGTCCCATGATCGCGCTTGCGTAGCTATGCCCACGCGCATGCCTCTGAATATACCTCTATTTGCTTAATCATAACTAGCTTTATACTTAGTCTTCAAAAACTATTGTTATAGTTTCAACGATGGAGCGCGCGCCGACCGCTCCCACTTCCCAGCCCCCCGCCGCCACGACGCCCCAACGGGGCCGCCCCAGGCCGCCGGAGCCCAAGCGCTCGCAGGCCTCAGCACCACCCGACACCGACGTCAACATGATCCCCCCGCCCTCGCCGCCTCAGCAGCACCACAAGTAGGGCCAGGTGAGAGTTTCGCGAAAGCTCATTGCGAAACTTGGGTCACTTTTTTGGCCGTGAAACTTTCGCGAAACTTGGGCCCCAAAATGGCCCGTATGCGAAACTCAGCGAGGAGCGAGGGCGAGGAGCGAGGACAGGTGAGAGGGAGAGGCCAGAGGCCAAAGAGAGGCATGCCTCGTGCTCGCTCCTAAGGTGAGCCAGCGCGCGCGTCGCGCGGCCCATCCCCAAGCGCTGCCAGCCCGCCAGCGCCACCACAGCCCTCGCCCGGCACGCGCGCATCCGTCCTCCTCACTCACCTCCACCTCCTTCCCTCCCGTCGCTTCTCGTCAGCGTCAGCGCCAACGTTGAGACGAAGACGACCATCATCACGTCGGCGCTCAGGCGAGAAGCGCTCAATCACCATCACCCACAGCATGGAAAAGCGGTCAATCGCCAACAGCCTACACGTGGAAACGCGTTCAATCGCCATCACCCCCACAGCATGGAAAAGCCTTCAATCACCATCAGCCTACACATGGTAAAGCGTTCAATCCCCACCAGTGTTCAATTATCCCCATCCCCCATCCCTGCTAGCACCTTTCGTTGTCACCTGGAGGTTACTTGACTCAACTTGACACTTCACATGTTGAAACACTCCATTCACTCGATGTGGGGCAGGAGGGTGGGGTCGTGGGAATCATGAGGGTAACTACCCAACCGACTCGTTTGGCAAGAGGGGGTATGCATGTCTCTCATCCCGCTCGAGTGGTGCATGAAGAAAATCTATGTACAGGAATAACAGTGGACAGTGGTGACAAACATCGTCCAATACTAACGACTTTGAAATAGATTACCAAAGAATACTACATCCGGAGAAGATCAAGGATCTCCTTGAAAGCGAGCAAACCGACAACTACATGTGGCGGTACGAAATTGATCGAGCTCTTTCTCGCAGAAAAGAGAGTGAGCTGTACGAAAAATTCGTGAATCAGCTTCAAGATCACAAATATGGCAGGTTCATAAAGGCATACATATCATTCAGACGTTTCGATACAGGGTATGTCAATTACGATGAGCTCAAGGAAATGGCAGAAAAAGAGGGGTTAGTACACCAAATGAATCACATTAAGAATCCAAATGAACATGATTTGGATTCGATTGTGCTAGATAATGATTTCAAGGACGATGTAAAGACATTGGTGGATAGGGTGTTGTCAGTCTCGCGTAAGTTGTATGAGCAAACGATGCGAAACCCCCACGCTAGAAAGTCACGTTGACAACCAAAAGCGGGAGAGCATCGCGAACATCTTCCGACAGCTGGGCGTAGACGACCTCGTGGAGCTGAAACCGGCCTGGGCACGCGAAGCACCTTGCAGATTCCCAACGTGGAACGTGGACTGTGTGTCCCGCATTAGCGTTCTCATACATAACGCTAATTTCAGTCTTTTTTGAATGGAATGATAGGCGGGCGATTCAGGTATTTTGATAACGTGAGGTACGAAAACGCTATGCGGCCCGTTTTTTCTGAATGAGGCGCCACATCATGCTTGGTTTCGAAGGTTTGAAGGTAAGATATCTGTGATTGGCAGCGGCTCGTGGACCGTCACGCACGACGACGGGTCGACGTTGGTCATCAACGATGAGGAAGAGATTCGGCGGGCAATCAATCCCGTTGCCTTGCCTGAGTGGGATGAGGCTGTCTGTGGCAAATGTCCTGGGGCAATTGTTGTTCAGGCGATCATCCAAATATGATATTAAATATGTGAACGCGCCCTTGACAGGTTGTAAGGAGCAGCATCGGATCAAGGGCCTCTTCCGCGCCTTTGACCCCTCTTTCGCACATGGCAAGGTGGATGACCTATGGGTGCAACGGCTCGCCGATGTAACTTGTTTAGCTCACATTCCAAACATCGCCAATGATTTGTTTGAGGCCCGAACTGCCAGTTTATCTACTGTCATGCCAAGGCACCAACCAAGATCGAACATGGAGATGTGCCAGCATTCACCAAGGGAGTGCTCATGTGGTGGGCATCGAATCACACCAGATTCCGAGTGTGGGCCCAAGCCGCAAGGATCGTCATGTGCCTGTCCCCTAATTATTCCGCCTCATGCGAGCGCGTCTTCTCATTGCTCATTGCTCATTGCTCCAATGTACTTTTGGCGCGAATAGGGCCTCATCCCTGGCCGACCGAGTTGAAGTGTCCATGATGTTGCGCTACAATCGCAACAAGCGAGCCGCCTCCGAGAGCGTGTGAGTGTGTGAGTGTGCAAATATGTGGTAGTGTTTTTGGTGATAGTATCCGTATCGGTATCTGTTTCATGTTTCAGGTTTCATGCATCGTCTAGGCTCTAGGCCTAGGCATCTAGGCATGCAGAAAAGCATTGAAATATTTTTTTGAAATTTGAAATTTTTGTCGAAATTTGGGCAAACTTTTTGAAATTTTGCACATGCTTTTGATCGAAATTTGCGCCGAAAAAAATTGAAATATCCGCCAGGCTTTATCCCGCAGCACTAAGGTTATACTCACACAACAAGAAACCTCTGGCGCACCGATGCCCTGTGCGATGCCAAGATCTGATCCCAGACGGGATCTCGCTGCCAGGGCATGCCTGGCTACGGCCCCTGAGTACTAAGGTTATACTCACACCACACTAGGACTCCGACGCCCCCCCCCCCCCGCCCCCCCTCCCCCGACCCGCGCTGCCGCCGTTTCTCCTTTCTCTTCTCTCTCTCTCTCTCTCTCCCCCCCCCCCCGCCCGCTCTCGAGGGGCCCTCTCGCCCCCCCCCCCCTTCTCTCCCCCCTTCTCTCTCTCTCTACTCTCTCTCTCTCTCTCTCTCCCCCCCCTCTCTCTTTCCCGGGGAGAAGTCTTCTCTTCCCTCTGCCCGCGCTGTCTCTCGTTGTCCCTCCCTCGCCTCGCCGAAACGGGCTGCTGTCCTCTTCTCTGTGGGCCATGAATAGACGAAATCCTTTCCCTCCCCTTCTCCTTCTGGCTTCCCCCCCTCTCCCCCCCCGCGTGCCCTCTCTCTCTACTCACTCTCTCTCTACTCTCTCTCTCTCTCACACACACACTCCTCTTCTCTCACTCTCCCCTTTGAGAACGAGCCGCACAGGGACGCGAAGTATACACAGCGACGGCTGCTGGAATCCACAAATAAGCTACTCACGGCTCTTTATTCATGTCTTTCCTCTCCCTCTCTTCGAGCCGGGCGGTCTTTCGCAGCGCGACTCTCTCTCTCTCTCCCCCCGCCCCCCCGCTCCCCCCCGCTCCCCCCCCGTTGCGGAGGCGAAATCTCGCGCGAGACTCTCTCTCTCGTCAAAGGCTCAGTGCGTCCCACCCCCCTCGGTTTCCCTCCTCGCTTTCTTTCCTTCTCACCGTCCATCCTTTCGCTTCCCGTAAGGTCAACCCCACGATGTCGTCCCCCCCGCGGCTCTCACCCTGCTTCTCTCTCTCGCGCGCGGCACTCCTCGGACCTCCGTCCCGCGCCCCCCTCCCCCCCCCCCCCCCCCCCGCGCGATCTCTCGCTTCCCTCGCCGCCCCCCCCGCCTTTCCCCCCCCAGGTGACACAGCTCTCTCCCTCTCCCTCTCCCTCTCCCTCGCACCCTCGCTCCTTCGCGCGTCTGTGCGGCTGGCTGACAGCCCGTCCCACCAACGCATCGACCCACCTCGCGCCCCTCTCCTTCCCACCTTCCCCCCACGCCTCCCTCCCTTTCTCCTCCTCCCGGGAGAGTCGCGCTTGCCTCCCCTCCTCCCTTTTCTCCTTTCCCCCATCCCTCCCACTCCCTCTTCCTCTGTCAGCTAGCTCTCCGTGGATTCTTCAGCCCCCTCCCCGTCAATCGCCTCCTCATCACCACTCCCTCCCTCTCCCTACCCCCTCCCTCTCATCCCTCTCCCTCTCTCTCCCGTCTGCTGAGAGCAGGTGCTGTCCCGCAGACAGTAGGCGGAGGGCTGCGGGCGCGCCAATGAGCGCACCGCTGAGCTTCACAGCGGCATTCGAAGAGAACGCGCGCCGATTCGGCGACCGCCGCCTCTACTCATGGCTCAAGGCCGACTGCACCGAGGAGGCCTCCCTCACCTTTGCGGAGCTCCGCCAACAAGCGGCTCAGCTCTGCGTGGCGCTTCGCCTCAAGTGGGACGCCAAGACGGGAGACCGCGTGATGCTGGTCTACCCACCCGGCCTCGATTTTCTAGTTGCCTTCTTCGGCGCACAGTACGCCGCCGTCATTGCCGTTCCCTACTACCCACCAATCATGCCGACAAGCCCTATGCCATCGGCGGGCGCCAAGAAACTGCTCGCTGACGGGCTGCAGAAGCTCGCGCGCATTGCACAGAGCTGCGGCCCACACATCTTCCTCTCGACCAAGATGTACCTGCGCGCGCAGTGGCTCTCCAGCATGGTGGTCAAGGACCCCGAGTGCAAGTGGCCGTCGGAGTGGACGTGGCAGGCTACAGACAACCTCGGTCGCCTCAACGGCAAAGAGCAGGAATGGCTCGCTGAGTGGCTTGTCACGCGATGCGAACCAGCTGGCGAGGGCGAATTGGCCTTCCTGCAGTACACATCCGGCTCAACCGGCCATCCAAAGGGTGTGATGGTAGGCACACGCAACCTTCTCGCCAATATTGACGCCATCGCTCAGGTGCGACTGGCAAACACGGACATGGCAACCATTCCTGTCGAGCGCGTCGGCGTATGCTCGTGGCTGCCGCAGTACCATGACATGGGCCTCATCGGCGGCTGTCTCTCTGCCGCGATCTGCGGCTGGCGCGCCGATCTGATGTCTCCGTACACATTTCTCCAGAAGCCCGTCGCATGGCTCAACTCGATTACGCGACTCAAGGATACGCACCTCATCCAGTGCACCGCGCCCAATTTTGGCTACGCGCTCTGCATCCGGCGCGTCAAGTCACAAGATCTTGCCAACCTATCGCTTGCGCACTGGAAGGTCGCGATGAATGGCGCCGAACCCATCCGTGCCACGACGGTGCAAGAGTTTAGTGCGCGCTTCGCCGCTTGCGGCTTCCCGCAAGACGCATGGGCTTGCGTTTTTGGCCTTGCCGAGAACTGCCTTTACGCCGCGGGCCGCAACGAGGAGCTTGTCATCCTGCAGGTGGACCGCAGCAAGCTTGGTGTCGGCGACAAGCCAATGCCGCAGTCCGGGCCCATCGAGACCTCTATCCTCGAGGCATGCGGCCACTACATCCTGCCCGAAGAGCGGACCAAGCAGCGCGTCAAGATCGTGCACAACGAGACTTGTGAGGAGCTGCCCGACGGCACCGTCGGCGAGATCTGGGTGTGCGGCCCGTCTGTGGCGGGAGGCTACTGGGAGCTGACTGACCTCTCCAATGAGATGTTCCGTGCTAAGCTCAAGGGCGGCGCTAAGCCGACCGACGAGCCGCACCTGCGCTCGGGAGACCTTGGTTTCATCTGGGAGAACCGACTGTACATCGTCGGCCGCATCAAGGATGTGCTGACGATCAAGGGCCGCACGCTTCACGCACACGACATCGAGGTGTGCGCGGAGCGCGGCTCTGACATCCTCAGGCCTGGCTGCTGCGCCGCGTTCCCGGTGACCGCCGAGGGCGGCGAGGACTCACTCGTGATCATGTCCGAGCTGCGCCCGGACGCGCCGACGAGCCCTGCCGAGCTGGATCAGGCTCTGCGCGGCGTGGTGAACGAGATCTCCGAGAGCGAGGGCGTCCGGCCCTCGGCGATTGTGCTACTGACCGCCCGATCGATTCTCAAGACGACCTCGGGCAAGCTCCGTCGGCGCGAGTGCCGTGTTGCGTATGCCCAGCTTGTCCTGGGGGACAAGCCTGCGGAGAAGTGGCAGTTCCTCATCCCCGAGTCGGCCGTCGTCCACGTCTGGAAAGACACCGTTGGGGGCACCCCACCCGCGCGCGCGATCGGCGCGCCGGCGGCTGCGGCTTCCGCTGAAGCGTCCGCCGCGCGTGCTGCTCCTATTCAGGCCGCCGTTGGCTACAAGCTCGCGCCGATTAGCAACGGTGTTGAGGATTTTGCGCAAATCTTTCTCCACGGTAGCGGCGACCATTTCACGCCGCTCCGCCTCAGCTTTACCGGTGCTTTCGAGGACAACGCTCTTAGATTTGGCGACCAGCGCCTATACTCATGGCTGCGCGCCGACTGCTCTGAGGAGGGTTCTCTCACATTCAAGGAAATGCGCGCCGCAGCTGTGGCACTGTGCGTAGCGCTGCGGCTGCGGTGGAACGTCAACACTGGCGACCGCATAATGCTCGTCTACCCGCCCGGCCTCGAGTTTCTTGTCTCCTTTTTCGGCGCGCAATATGCCGCTGTGATCGCCGTGCCATACTATCCGCCAATCATGCCGACCAGCCCCATGCCCTCAGCAGGCGCCAAGAAACTGCTTGCCGACGGGCTGCAAAAGCTTGCACGCATTGCACAGAGTTGCCACCCCGTCCTCTTCCTCTCTACTAAGATGTACCTACGCGCGCAGTGGCTTTCCAGCATGGCAGTGCGCGACGCCGAGTGCAAGTGGCCTTCGGACTGGAAGTGGTACGCGAGCGACGACCTCTCGAAGCGTCTGACGGCGCGGGAGGAGGAGTGGCTGAAGGGTTGGCTCGCGGAACGCATGCAGCCAGCTGATCCCAAGGAGGTGGCCTTCCTGCAGTACACGTCGGGCTCAACCGGCCATCCAAAGGGTGTGATGGTCGGCACACGCAACCTGATGAACAACATCTACGCAATCCAATGCATCAAGCTTGCCCACCCCGAAACAGCCTTCCTCGACCAGGATAAGATCGGTGTGTGCTCGTGGCTGCCGCAGTACCATGACATGGGCCTCATCGGCGGCTGTCTCTCTGCCGCGATCTGCGGCTGGCGCGCCGATCTGATGTCTCCGTACACATTTCTCCAGAAGCCCGTCGCATGGCTCAACTCGATTACGCGACTCAAGGATACGCACCTCATCCAGTGCACCGCGCCCAATTTTGGCTACGCGCTCTGCATCCGGCGTGTCAAGTCACAAGATCTTGCCAACCTATCGCTTGCGCACTGGAAGATCGCGATGAATGGCGCCGAACCCATCCGTGCCACGACGGTGCAAGAGTTTAGTGCGCGCTTCGCCGCTTGCGGCTTCGAGTCGAAGAGTTGGGCTTGCGTTTTTGGCCTTGCCGAGAACTGCCTTTACGCCGCAGGCCGCGCAGAGGAGCTTGTCATCCTGCAGGTGGACCGCAGCAAGCTTGGTGTCGGCGACAAGCCAATGCCGCAGTCCGGGCCCATCGAGACCTCTATCCTCGAGGCATGCGGCCACTACATCCTGCCGCAGTCTTTCACGCGGCAGCGCGTCAAGATCGTGCACAACGAGACTTGTGAGGAGCTGCCCGACGGCACCGTCGGCGAGATCTGGGTGTGCGGCCCGTCTGTGGCGGGAGGCTACTGGGAGCTGACTGACCTCTCCAATGAGATGTTCCGTGCTAAGCTCAAGGGCGGCGCTAAGCCGACCGACGAGCCGCACCTGCGCTCGGGAGACCTTGGTTTCATCTGGGAGAACCGACTGTACATCGTCGGCCGCATCAAGGATGTGCTGACGATCAAGGGCCGCACGCTTCACGCACACGACATCGAGGTGTGCGCGGAGCGCGGCTCTGACATCCTCAGGCCTGGCTGCTGCGCCGCGTTCCCGGTGACCGCCGAGGGCGGCGAGGACTTACTCGTGATCATGTCCGAGCTGCGCCCGGACGCGCCGACGAGCCCTGCCGAGCTGGATCAGGCTCTGCGCGGCGTGGTGAACGAGATCTCCGAGAGCGAGGGCGTCCGGCCCTCGGCGATTGTGCTACTGACCGCCCGATCGATTCTCAAGACGACCTCGGGCAAGCTCCGTCGGCGCGAGTGCCGTGTTGCGTATGCCCAGCTTGTCCTGGGGGACAAGCCTGCGGAGAAGTGGCAGTTCCTCATCCCCGAGTCGGCCGTCGTCCACGTCTGGAAGGATACCCAACCCCTACCGCCGGCACCGCCTCCAATGCAGCCTGGTGTGGCAGCGGAAGCCGCACCTGAGGTTGCGAACGCCCTCTCGGCCGCCCCCATGGCGGATTCCGCAGGCACGGCATATCTCTCCAGCATGACGGTTACGCCAAGCCCGACAGACTCCCTCAACGCTCCTGCCACCATCACCCTCGAGGAGGCCGAGGAGCTTGTGGTCGAGGTGCTGGGCTCGTCTGTCTCCGCCGACGCCCCGCTCATGGAGGCCGGACTCGACTCCGCCGCCGCCGTCGAGTTCGGCGCGCTTCTTGCTGAGAGGCTGCAGGTCCCTGACCTACCCGAGACGCTCATCTTCGACTATCCGACCCTGCGCCAGATTGTCGGCTCCTTCCAACAGAAGCCGTCGGAGAGGCAGATGCAGCAGCAAATTTCCGGCCCCATTATAACACCGATCAGCTTGTCCGAGGCGCAGGAGCTGGTGGTTGAGGTGCTCGGACAAGAGATTTCTCCCGATCAACCGCTCATGGAGGCGGGCCTTGACTCCGCTGCCGCCGTGGAGTTTGGCTCGTTGCTCGCCGAGAAGCTCCAGGTTCCTGACCTACCCGAGACGCTTATCTTCGACTACCCCACGCTCCGTGGCATTGTCGATTCATTCGCCACCCAACAACAATCACCAGCCGGCGGTATACGTAGCGCTAGCGCTGATGGCGAGGATAGGCGGCGCGGAATTGTGATGGCCGGCCTCAGCGCGCGCCTCCCGATGGGGCACACCTCACGGCAGTTAGTCCAGCTTATGTCCGCTACTGGCGCCGACGCCACGAGCGAAGTGCCGCCCGACCGCTGGTCCCTGAAGCCCTTTCGTGCGGACGACGGCGAGGCGGCGCGCCGTCCGCGGTACGGTGCTTTCCTTGTGGACGCAGACAGGTTCGACAACCTCTCCTTTTCCATCTCGCCCGCCGAAGCGAGTGCGATGGACCCGCAGCAACGCATGTTACTCGAGGTGGGCTACGAGGCCTTCCACGCCGCGTTACTAGGGAGGACTGAACTGATGAACTCGCTTACGGGCGTCTTCGTGGGCATCGCCGCGATGGACTTCGCGGAAGTAATCAAATCAACTCCCATGGGTACTTCCGTCTACTCCGCAACAGGATCCACCCTCTCCATCGCCTCCGGTCGCATCTCTTATGCGCTCGGCATGCAGGGGCCATGCGTTTCATATGACACCGCCTGCTCTGCCGCATTGGCAGCGTGCCATGCTGCGCTTCGTTCTCTACAGTTTCATGAGTGCATCGATGGTCTGGTGATTGGCGTCAGTATGATGCTCCTTCCGGGAACGGCAGTCGCCTTTGCTACCGCCGGAATGACATCTGCGAAGGGCCACTGCCACACATTCGACGCTCGCGCCGACGGCTACTGTCGCGGCGAGGCAGTTGCAGGCATGACGCTCCGTGCGCGCGAGACTCAAACCCACTACCAGCTTCCACTGCTGGGCAGCTGCGTTCGGCAAGACGGCAAGTCGGCCTCGCTCACCGCGCCGAATGGTGTGGCACAACAGGGCCTGCTCGAGGGCGCCCTCAAGGATGCCGCTACTTCAGCGAATGAGGTGATGTGCATCGAGGCGCATGGCACCGGCACAAGCCTCGGCGACCCCATTGAGGTCCGCTCCCTTTCCGCAGTCGTTTTGTCGCAAAGCGACAACGACTCGCCGCTTGCTATGGGCTCGATCAAAGCCAACTCGGGCCACGCGGAGCCCGCGGCCGGTGCCGCGGGTCTGTTTCGATTGGCTATGGGACTCACCTTCGGGCAGGTCCCGCCAAACGCCCAGCTCCGATCGATGAACCCGCACGTTTCCTCCGCTCTCAGCAAGGCAGCATGCTCCCTACCAACCCAGGTGGCCAAGACACCCTCTGCCTCTCTCAGCAAGCCGGTGGGTGGCGTGAGCTCCTTCGGCTACTCCGGCACCATTGTGCATACGATTCTCGAGGCTGCATCCTTTGATACTGGCGCACTGCCACCGCTGGAGCCTCTCGTCTTCTCTCGTCGGGGCTATCCGTGGCGGGAGACGCCGCACCCGCTCATAGCGACCCGAGTCAAGGCACCCGACGGCGCAGAGGAGAACGTCTTCGTTACCTCTGCCGGCGGCCCTCTCCTAGCGCTTGTGGTCGACCACATTGTGCAGGGGCACGTAATCTTCCCTGGTGCGGGCTACCTCGAGATGGCTCGGGCCGCCTTCTGCGTTTGTGCGAGGCAAACGAGCGCCACGCTCCGCAAGGCATATTTTATGCAACCGCTGATTATGGACGCAACCAATGGTGTCATGGTGACGTGTGATGTGGATATTGCCGGCGGCCGTTTCGAGGTTAGCAGCATAGGCGAAGAGGATGTCCAAAAGGTGGCGCATTGCGCAGGTAGCGTCGGCAACGCCGGCCTCGCACAGCTGCAAGGACCGGCGGCGACAGCCATGCGTGGCTTGAGCTCGTCAATCATTGCTGTTCCTTCGTTGTATGCTGCGTTGCGTGCTGCCGGCCTCGAGTACGGACCCAACTTTCGCACGCTCGCAAGTGCGTGGGCCTCGCGGACACCCGGCCGAGCCTTCGCATGGATGCGCCGCCGCTCAAATATGCAGGGTACTCGTGTGCACCCGGCGGACCTCGATGGCGCACTTCAGCTCTCCGGAGTTCTGATAGGGGCATCAGACGGCGAGACGCGCCTGCCGTTCATGGTGCTTGAGGCGACCCTGGCTCATGCGGCAGGGCGGATTACGTCAATGGTGGAGGCGCAGGACGGTGACAAGATGGGAGTCGCGCTATCCGCTGCTACCGCCGCCGCGCCCGTGACGAAGCTGAATGGCTTCGAGACTCGGGCATTGAAGGCCACGCCACAGGCCCCGTCCAAGCGTGATAGCTGCATGTATATGACGCGCTGGGACGTATGGCAGGGCAAGCGCGAGAGTGCACTTATTTCCACCCTCGCGCTTGGCAGCGCGCCTCGCACCTCAAGTGCGACATCCAGCCGCTCCACGTATGGAGTTTCTACAAAGACGCAGAGCCTCAGCTGGACAACTTCTATTCTGAGTGACGCTGCTTGTCCTAGTTTGCTGCCTGCCGTGGAGAGCGCCTTCGCTTTGGTTCGGCAGCAGATGACTTCGCACGTGCCCCTCTTCCTCCTTACCTCTGGAGCTACGGCATCCAGCAATCGCGCGTCTTCGCGCCCAGCTGTTTCTGGCCTCCTCGGCCTTGCTCGCTCTGCCCGGCAAGAGGCAACCGAAATGTCGCTTACAGTCATCGACTCCGCTTTGAGCGACGCAACGTTCGACGAGAAGCTGTACGTCTTATCGAGGACTGCGCTCTCCAGCGCTGAGACACGCGAGCCTGAGATGTCGGTGTGCGACGACGGGCAGCATCGTGTCCCCCGCCTCTCGGGCGCCGCGCAGTCTCTTGCCGGCCCTGTGCGAATGCACTTCGACACGCGCGGTGCACTGACGAATATGAGCATAGTCGCTCAATTCCCTGAGAAGGGCGAGCCACCTGCTGGTGAAACGAGGCTCACCGTACGTGCAGTCGGCATCAACTTCCGCGATGTCCTCAACATTCTTGGAGCATATCCGGGAGATCCAGGCATGCCCGGAAGCGATTGTGCAGCCTCTGTCTCCCGGCTAGGCGCTGGGGTCAAGCACCTTAAGATCGGCGATGCGGCACTAGGCCACGGTGTTGCCGCCCTTGCGTCCGTCTCTCGGAGCGATTCTCGGCTGCTTGCGGCCATCGATAAGTCGCTCACCTTTGAGCAGGCAAGTACTTTGCCGACCACATGGAGCACCGTGCATATGTCGCTCCTTGCTGCGCGGCCCACGTGTGGTCACCACGTGCTTCTTCACGCTGGTGCTGGCGGTGTTGGTCTTGCTGCCGGCGAGTACGTGCACTGGCTTAGCACATATGCGATGGCGAACGCCGGCCGTCCCTACAAGCACTTCTACTTGAATCGCATGGGCCTCCGTGGCCGTCTCCTTAGTTCTCGCGATCCCTGCGCATTTGCGCTCGGTGGCTGCAACTTGCTCGGCAGCAGACGCATTCGTTTTACTCTGAACAGCTTGTCGGCCGATTTTATTTCGTGCTCCTTCGCTTTGCTCCGAGAGGATGGCTTCCTAGGCGAGATCGGTAAACGGTCCGTGTGGAGCTATGAGCGCCAGCAAGTTGCCTCCGCCGCCCGCTACGTGGCGATTGCGCTCGACTCCACGATGGAGCAGGAACCTGCCTGGATGACCGGCACCCTTCGCATACTTTCCAGCCGTGCCGCGGCCGGTGTTCTGCACGGCCTCCCGCTCCAGACCTTCAACATGGAAACTGGCCTCATCGCTGCCTTCCGCACGCTCCAAAAAGGCGAAAATACAGGCAAGGTCGTAGTTCGCATACCCGACACCTCGGAGCCTCGTGCCATGGGCTCTCACGTCATTTCGGGCGGCACCGGCGGTCTCGGCCTCCTCAACGCCAAATGGCTCGCCAACTGCGGTGCCTCATCCGTAGTGCTGGCCTCTCGCAGTGGCAAGATCGGTCCGGCTGACGTTGCCAAGATGCAACGACTGCCACACTGCGCCGTTCGCGTCGCTACCTGCGATGGCGCCGAGCTCATCCAGGTTCGTCGCATGATGTCGAACATGATGGACGGATCCTACCCCCGATTGACAGGCGTGTGGCATGCCGCCGGTGTGCTTTCTGATGGTCTGCTACGTGGGCAGACGGAAGTGTCAATCAAGCGCGTTTATGCGCCCAAGGCCTTTGGCGCCTTTGCCTTGCAGCAGTCGTGCGCGCGTCTGCCGCTCGACGCATGTGTTTTATTTTCATCGCTTGCCGCCATGATCGGTGGCGGCGGGCAGACTAATTATTCGGCAGCTAACAACACCCTCGATGCACTCGGCGCCTTCCGCCGTAAACAGGGACAGGCGGCGTCGTCTATCCAATGGGGGCCATGGGCAGATGTGGGCATGGCCGCAAACGATTCGATCAACGCTCGACTCCAGGCAAGCGGTCTCGGGCTTGTGACACTACAGGAGGGCGCGGGCGCTTTCGCCGTGTCGCTTACTCCGCGTGGTCCCGCCATCTTGGGCGCCGTGATCCTTAAGTGGGCGCGGTTCTTGGGGCTTATGCCGGAGGTGCCAGCTATGATGACCGAATTTGCATCCTACAAGACGTCGGCGGGCACGGGCCCCGTGGCTGAGACGGCGGGAGAGAAGAAGGCTGTCAGCTTGGAGTTCATCATTGAAGCCCTCCGCCAGACGACAGGTGGCAAAGTTGACCCAGATGCACCCCTCATGGAATCTGGCCTTGATTCGTTGGGCTCCGTGGAGCTTGGCAACCAACTGCAACAAGAATCTGGCCAGTCGTTGCCATCGACATTGATCTTCGACCATCCCACGGCACGGCAGCTTGCACAGTATTTCGAGGCCACTGCTAGCCCGGCGAACGGTGCCAGTACGAAGGCGGCAGCTGTCCCGGTTGCGGCTGGCGCAACAAAGAGCGTAACATCTGCTCTAGTGCGCGTCAGTGGTATGAGCACCATGCTCCCCGCCGGCCCTTCGTCGATCCGTATGTCGCGCCACATCTCCAGCACGGGCGGTGACGGTGTTACCGAGGTACCCATTTCGCGATGGGAGCTGCCTCAGGCATCTCCGGATGACGGTCCACTTGCAAAGCGCATCCGTTGGGGCGCCTTCGTTCATCACGCTGAGATGTTCGACAACAAATTCTTCGCCATCTCGCCCTCTGAGGCCGCGGCGATGGATCCGCAGCAGCGGCTGCTCCTCGAGCGCGGATACGAAGCGATGGTGGGTGCTGCTCTTGAGAAGGCTTCTGTGATGGGCACATGCACGGGCGTGTTCATCGGCATAGCCAACATGGACTATGCCGAGGTGATGAAGGGCCTTCCTGCGGGAAAAGGTGTCTACTCCGCGACGGGTACCACCTTGTCAATCGCGTCCGGCCGGATCTCTTTTGCGCTGGGCATGCAGGGCCCATGCGTGTCCTACGACACCGCATGCTCCGCTGCACTCGTTGCCGCTCACGCAGCCCTTCGAGCTCTGCAGTTGAACGAATGCGTTGCCGGCTTGGTCGCTGGTGTCAGCTTGATGTTGCTGCCCGGCACAGCGAACAGCTTTGGCACGGCGGGCATGACATCGCCAAACGGGCATTGCCATACCTTTGACAAGCGCGCCGATGGCTATTGCAGAGGCGAAGCTTGCTGTGGTGTCGCCTTGCGCACAACTGACGCGGCAGATTCCGTTTCGCTGCCTTTCCTTGGTAGTTGCGTCCGCCAAGATGGCAAGTCAGCGTCGTTGACGGCCCCTAGCGGCCAGGCCCAGACGGCCATGCTTCAGGGTGCCCTCGCCGACGCCGCTACCTCCCCTGAGGACGTCGCCCAAAACGAGGCGCACGGAACGGGTACTGCGCTCGGCGATCCGATCGAGGTTCGTTCGTTGGCGAACGCTGTTCTAGCGTATTGTGAGTCATCTGCTCCGCTTGCCCTCGGCTCCGTCAAGGCCAACGTTGGCCATGCTGAGCCGGCAGCTGGTGCAGCCGGCTTGTTGCGCCTTGCCATAGGCCTCCTTGGAGACTCGGCACCCCCGAATGCTCAGCTCCGTACTCTTAATCCACACCTTGAGGACACGCTCAAGGAGTGCGGCGTAATGCTGCACGTGCAATATGCGATGCTGCCGAGAATTCCGGCAGTATGCGATGGCACAGCGATAGGCGGGGTGAGCTCCTTTGGATATTCGGGTACCATTGCACACACCGTTCTCGAGCAGTACCTTCCTGTCGAGTGCGAGATTAACCCAAGAGCCGGCGTTCGGTACACTCGTAAGGAGTACCTGTGGCGCCCCAAGGTCGACATCTCTATGTCGAAGCAATTGGGGCCGGCCGCCAATCCTGATGACCACACCCGCCAATGGGATCGTAAGATGGGCCCGGAGGAGTTCAAATTCCATGGTGGCCATCAAATCGGCTTCGTGCCGCTTGTTGCTGGCACCTCGTACATCGTTCTCGTGCGTGAGGTCATGTCCACGTTGGCCAAGGGTAAACCCTTCCGCATTGACCAGACGATGTTTCAAGCCTTTTGCTTCCTCGATGACGAGACCTCTAAGATAAGTCAAAAGCTTACACTCGATCTTCGCACCGACATGTTAACCATCGCCTCGTATACGGACGAAAACCCTACGGAGACCGTTCACGCCGAAATGCGCATTCGCGTGTTTGAGCCTCGCCCCGAACAGTTCATCCCTCTTGACGTTGAGGGTGCCATTGCGCGTGCCACAAACATCACCTATAAGGACGAGTTTTACGCAACGATCGGCAACAACTACCAGGATGAATTCCAAACTGTTGAAAAGGCGTGGGTGCGGCGAGGCTTCGACAAAGTGCACGGCCGTGAGCAGGCCCCGGCCCTCGCTTGCTGTCGTGCCTCGGATGGCCCCGAAGTGATTGCTCGCATTGAGTTCGGGCACACTAACACCGACCCATTTTTGCGCGGCGGCGCTTGGCTCGACGCCTGCAACCAGCCGGGTGCCCTGATGACCCAACTGGATGTGAACGCCAAAACCTGCTGGCCAAAGGACATGCTCGGCCGGCCTTATTTTGCTGCGGCGATCAAGTCGTACGAAGTACTCGACACTGACTTCCGACAAACGGCTACGATGTGGGGCCACCACTTCACGCCGACCGAGACGGAGCCCGCGCTCGCCTCCATCTACAACGGCAACCGCAAGCTTGTCGTGCAAATCCACGGCGGTGAGATGGGCACCCTCGAGCCCGGCTTCCTTGAGGCTGGCCGTGGCCGCCGCCACATGTACGAATTTTCGTGGACTCCAGCTCCCGAAGTGACGGAGCCGCCGAAATGGCACACCTCGCTCTGGTTATCTCTCGAGGGCGATTCACTCGCCGGGCTGCGGTGTCTTTGCACTGGTTTTGACTTCACAGCCCCTCGCGTAGAGCCCGATAAGGCTGTGTCTGCAGTGATTTTGTCGGCTTCATACGGCGGGCTTTCGGACATGCACAATGTCAACTTGCTCGAGGCGGCAGGCCTACTTGTGGCGGGATTGATGAATACTGTGGCCGCTGCCTCGAAGGCACCGACGGCATGGTTTGTCTCCTACTTTGTGGACCTGCGTGGACTCTCACGGTCGGCGCGAGGCGAGACGCGTGGTCTGCCTCTCGGATACCTCGGCCTGTCGTCCCGTTGTGAGCTGTCAGAGCATGAGAGCGCCAAGTGTGCAGTACGATCTCTCCTTGCAAGTGCGGACGCGCTCGTAGAGCCCGAGTTTGCCATGCAAAAGGGAATGCTTAAGGTCCCGCGACTCGGAACGGTTTCAGCAAACTCGCTGAAGAACCCGAATACGAAGCGCAGCCACAACATGGGCGCGTTGCAACTGATTACCGGTGGCACAGGTGGCCTTGGTCTCATCACCGCAGAGTGGCTAGCGCGATTCGGCTCTACAGGCGTGGTGCTTACTTCCCGTAGCGGCAAGGTGTCGGTCGCCGCTGCGAAACCCTTGGTGGCCAACCCTAGCACGGAATTTTACGTAACGAGCTGTGATGGATCGCAGGTGACTGAGCTGCGTAGAACTGCTGGGGCCATAACCAGCAGCACGAGCGCACGGCTGCGAGGCGTTTGGCACGCTGCTGGCGTTCTTTCTGACGGTCTTCTCACTGCCATGACCACCAACTCAATCGTTCGCGTCTACTCGCCTAAGGCACACGGCGGCTGGAACCTTCAGCACGTTTGTGCCACGACGCCTCTAGATGCCATGGTCATGTATTCTTCCATCGCTGCTATGATGGGTTCGGCAGGTCAGACTAATTATTCGGCCGCGAATAGCTGCCTCGACGCCATGTCGGTTTGCCGTCGTGAGCATGGCCAAGCGTCGTCCTCGGTGCAGTGGGGCCCGTGGGCGGACGTAGGAATGGCTGCAGGCGGGGGCGTGAACGCTCGCCTACAGGCGATGGGTATTGGGCTCATCACCGTCGGCCAAGGCGTGGCCGCCTTCCGCGCCTCAATGCAGTTCCGCGCGCCTGCGGTGATGTCGATGTACGTGGTCAAATGGGGGCGCTTCCTCGGTATGATGCCGGAGGTGCCAACGATGTTGGCCGGACTGATGCCGAAGAAGGGCAGCGCTGTTGCCGCGTCGAGCGGCGGCGGCGGCGGCGGTAACTCGTCCATTAACGCTGTTTCTCTTGACCAAATTTTGGAGATCCTCCAAAACACGACGGGCGGCTCCGTCGATCCAGACGCCCCTCTCATGGAAGCTGGCCTGGATTCTTTGGGCGCTGTTGAGCTTCGTAACCAGTTGCAGGCTGCCGTCGGCGAAGGGGCGCAACTTCCTGGCACTTTGATTTTCGACGCGCCTACCGCGCGTGCTCTATCAGTGTATTTCAAGGAGCTCGCGGACGAGGAAAACGAGGCAGCGGGCCCGGCTTTGAGTTCCGTCGCCTTTGAAGGCGGCTCAACCTCGCATCATCTTACGGGCAGCAGTATCCGGCTCCCATGCCATGTGAACACCATGGAACGCCTGGCCAAGATGCTGTCGAACGGCCTCGACATAGTCGGCGAAGTGCCCCTATCCCGCTGGGATGTGGAGGAGGCTGTGGCCGCCGCGGCAGCCGATGGCCTTAGCGATGTGATCCAGGCGCGTATGCGTTATGGCGCCTTCATCGATCACCCAGAGCTATTTGATACTAACTTTTTTGGCATTTCGCCGGCCGAGACAATGGCGATGGACCCGCAGCAGCGTGTTTGCTTGGAGCACGGCTATGAGGCGTTGCATGCGGCCTGCATATCGAAGTCCGATCTTAATGGCGTCGATGTCGGAGTCTATCTGGGCTTCTCGTGCCAGGATTTCGCTACGGTGCTGCAGGGCACTTCGGTTAAGACCTCAGTGTACTCTGCGACGGGTAGCTCTCAGTCCATTGCCTCTGGACGCTTGTCGTTCGCCCTCGGTCTTCAGGGTCCGTGCACGCTCATCGACACGGCCTGCTCTGCAGGTCTGACGGCTACCAGCATCGCATGTGGCGCGCTCACCCTCGGAGAGTGTCCAAAGGCCGTTGTGCTCGCTGTGAACGTGATGATGGTTACCGACGTGCACCGTGCCTTCGCCCTTGCGGGAATGACGTCGCCGTACGGACGCTGCCATACTTGGGACGCTCGCGCCAATGGCTACGCCCGCGCCGACAACTGTGGCGCAGCCGTCCTTGAGCGAGCCTCTGTCGAGAAGACCGCTGTCACCGTTCCGGGCACGGCGGTCCGTTGCGACGGCAAGTCCGCCTCGTTGACTGCGCCTAACGGCCAAGCCCAAAAGAAGCTCATCCAAGCAGCGCTCGCCCTGGCTGGAGCTAGAGGCGATATGCTACAGACCATGCAAGCCCACGGCACTGGAACTCCCTTGGGTGATCCAATCGAGATGGGCTCGACCGTTGGTGCCGTGCTCAGTAAGCACAAGGACGAGAACTATGCGGCAACGGTCACTTCCGTCAAAGCCAATGCTGGTCACGCCGAACCAGGTGCGGGCTTCGGCGGCATGATGGCATTACTGATGGCGTTGCGGCACCGCCAGGCCGCTCCAAACATCCAGTTACGCTCCATGAACCCTCATGTGAGCCAGGCGCTTGGCGGAATTAAGTGCAATGTACCAACACAGATGGCGGACACGCCAAAGGCGCCGCATCACCCATCGATGATGGGAGGCATAAGCTCGTTCGGCTATTCCGGAACCATAGTGCACGCTGTGCTACGCGTCGAGGAGGCTACGCCGGCCAAGGTCCAAGCGCCCAAAGAAAAGCTCGTGTACCAGCGCCTTGTCTTTGCCTGGCGCGAGGAGCCCAATGTATTGACTCAACAGCGCGCCAAGGCCGTCGACGGCACACTCGAGGACACGTTCTTCTCGCCAGCCAAAGGACCGTTCGTGCGGTTGGTTCGTGACCACCAAGTTAAAGGCCACATCGTGTTCCCCGGCGCCGGCTACCTCGAGATGGCGCGAGCTGCCTACTGCGCTGTGAACAAGGCGCAGGCTGTCGTTCTCAAGCGCGCCTACTTCCTGCAACCGTTGATGCTGGATGACGTCACTGCACTTGTTGTCGCATGCGACATCGACGGAGACCGCTTCGAGATCACTAGCAGGAAGGACGACGGTGACAAGGTCGTGCACTGTGCAGGCGACGCCTCGGCCATGGCGACGCCGCCTCGTTCCCCCGAGGCGCTAATGGTTCGCGAAGCGTGCATAGATTCTGTCGACCATGACACTTTATACGCCGCCCTGCGCGGCGGGGGATTAGAGTACGGATCTGAGTTCCGCATGCTCGCCAACGTTTTTGCATCTAAGCTTCAAGGAGTGGCCGTTGCCCGACTTTCGCGCCGCCGCCATCTCTGCGGCACCAAGGTGCACCCAGCGGATCTTGACGGTGCCATTCAACTAACCTCGATGCTCGTTGACACTTCGTCTGGCGAAACGCGGTTGCCTTTCATGGTGGCTGAGGCGACGCTCATGGGCGCTACGGGCTCTATGAACGCCGTTTTGCAGAGAGAAGACGGCGAGAAGACCACCGTCATCATGGCCTCCATGGGCAAGAACGACCCTGTGATGGTCAAGCTCAGTGGCTTCGAGAGTCGCGTACTGAAGGCGATGGCGGCCCCGGCCACTGTACGGGAACATCACCTGTACGTCACGCAGTGGGAAGCGGCCGATGAGATCAGGCAGGGCGGAGCACCGCTGCGATCGGCGCTCTCGCTCTCAAGCACTAAGATGCTCCCTGTGCGGAACGACTCGGCCCCGTCGACGAGCACACTCGCGACGGCCTTGGTCTTTTCCATCCCGGTCGAAAGCGACGCTAGCGCGCCAAATGTGCTACCCGCCATTGAAGGAGCCTTCAATGTGGTCCGAGAACTCCTCAACCCGCAGCCCGTTCCTATGTGGTTGCTAACAGCTGGCGCTCAGGCGTGTCACGTAGCGAGCGCTTCCCATCCCAGCCTGGCCGGTGTGACAGGCCTAGCTCGCTCAGCAAGACAGGAAGCGCCGGCAGCTTTCCTGGCATGTGTCGATGTGTCCTATTCGACAGCGATCGCGAGTGGTCTCTTGCAAACCGCGTTAGGCACAGTTGTCATGAGCGGCCCCCATGCTGAACCGGAAATGGCCATTTGCGACGGCGCACTTCGCGTCCCGCGGCTTGCGCCTGCGGCGCAATCCATCGGCGGTCCGATCAGACTACACTTCGACGCACGCGGTGCGGTAAGCAACTTCCGCATCGTCGCCCAGCCTGAGGACAACAGCAAGATGGTTCCCGGCGAGACACGTCTACACGTGCGCGCCGTTGGCTTGAATTTCCGTGACGTCCTCAACATCTTGGGTGCGTATCCTGGCGACCCGGGGCCACCGGGCAGTGATTGCTCTGCGATCGTCACGGCCGTTGGCCCAGGCATTCATCACTTACGGGTGGAAGACGCCGCTCTAGGCCATGGCCTTGCGGCCCTCGCCTCGATCTCCAAGAGCGATTCGCGTTTGCTCGCCTCGATTGACAAGTCGCTTTCGTTCGAGCAGGCCTGCACGTTGCCTACCACGTGGAGCACGGTGCACATGTCACTTTTGGCGGCACGGCCGCAAACTGGCCACCACGCGCTGCTGCATGCTGGAGCAGGCGGTGTCGGCTTGGCCGCAGGGGAGTACTCGTGTTGGTTGCGCATGTGTTCTATGGCCAATGTCGGTCGGCCGTATAAGCACTTCTATTTGCATCGCATGGGCCTCGGAGGCCGGACGCTTAGCTCTCGGGATGGTTCCGCATTTGCTTTTGGTGCCTCGCGCCTTTTAAACTCCTCTCGCGTCAGGTTCACTCTCAACAGTTTGTCTTTGGACTTCATTGCGTGCTCGTTTGCGTTGCTGCGCGAGGATGGTTGTCTAGGTGAAATTGGCAAGCGCGCTGTTTGGAGCTATGAACGTCTTCACGCCGCATCGTCGTCGAGGTATGTTGCCATTGCATTGGACTCGACTATGGAACAAGAGCCGGACTGGATGACGGGCACTTTGCAGATTTTGTCGTCACGAGCGGCAGCGGGCGTCCTGCATGGCCTGCCGTTGCAGACATTCGAGCTGGAGTCGGGTGTGCATGCTGCATTCCGCACTTTGCAGAGTGGCACAAATACGGGCAAGGTGGTCGTGCGCATTCCACCCACAAGCCATTTGCTGGCACGCGGCACTCATCTCATATCTGGTGGCACGGGCGGCCTCGGATTGCTGAATGCCAAATGGCTCTGTGAAGTGGGAGCAAATGCTGTCGTGTTGGCCTCTCGAAGCGGCAAGGTGTCCCCAGAGGCATCGACGAAGTTGAAGAAGTTGCCGGGCTGCGAGGTTAGCACTGTTTGCTGCGATGGTGCAGAGCTTGCCGAAGTGCGGCGCATGATCCGTGGGGCCGCCGGAAAAAGCCTATGTTTTTCGGGAGTGTGGCATGCTGCCGGCGTCCTTGCTGATGGCTTACTACGCGGTCAGACGGAGCATTCCATCAAGCGCGTGTACTCGCCCAAGGCCTTTGGTGCTTGGGCACTTCAGCAGGCGTGCGCAAACTCGCCGCTAGACGCAATGTGCCTCTTCTCGTCCATCGCAGCGTTGGTAGGCGGTGGCGGTCAAACCAACTACGCCGCCGCTAACTACACCCTTGATGCGCTCGGCACCTGCCGGCGCAAGCGCGGGCAGGCCGCCTCGAGCGTGCAATGGGGCCCATGGGCCGACGTGGGTATGGCCGCCGGTGGAACGGTCAACGCCCGCCTTCAGGCTATGGGCATCGGCCTCGTCACCCTCGCGGATGGCGTCGTAGCCTTTAATGCTTCTCTTAGTCCCCGGGGACCCTCCGTGATCGCGATGTACGTGCTCAAGTGGGCTAAGTTCCTTGGTGGGATGCCCGAGGTCCCGCCGCTCCTCACAGCCTTTGCCAAGTATCGTAAGGTTGCAGGCAATACGGGTGTTGAGATGGGAGAAAAGAAGGCTGTCAGCATGGAGTTTATCATCGAGGCCATTCGTCAGACAACTGGAGGAAAGGTGGACCCCGACGCTCCGCTAATGGAGTCTGGACTCGACTCTTTGGGTTCGGTCGAATTAGGCAACCAATTGCAGGCCGAATCAGGACAAAGCCTGCCGTCAACTCTGATCTTCGACTATCCCACTGCCCGCCAACTAGCCGGATACTTCGAAAGCACCGCAGCTCCGGCAGCTGAAAAGAAGTCTGTCGGCGGTCCGACTTCCAGTGCCCCGCCGGCGAGCGCGGCGATGAAAACAGTGTCGTCTAGCGTCATTCGCGTCGCAGGAATGAGCGCGTATGCGCCCGCAGGAGCGACGTCTCTAGCCGATCTCATTGGCATGGCAGCGTGCGGCACACCGGTCACGAGCGAGGTTCCCCACTCACGTTGGTCATTGGAACCTGTGCGACCGGACGACGACTACTTGTCTCGCCGCGTCCGACACGGTGGTTTCGTGCGTGACGCAGAGTTTTTCGACAACAATTTCTTCGGTGTTTCGCCTGCTGAATCCATGGCTATGGATCCTCAGCAGCGTTTATTATTAGAAGGCGGCTATGAGGCAATGCACGCGGCCGGACTGCAAAAGGCTGCCGTCATGGGGGTTGTTGTTGGTGTCTTCGTCGGAATCGCAAATGCCGACTACGCTGATCTCGTTAAGTCGTCACCCATTGGTCGCAGCGTGTATAGTGCGACTGGCAGTAGCCATTCCGTGGCATCCGGCCGCATCTCCTTTGCGCTCGGCATGCAAGGGCCGTGCGTGTCCTACGACACTGCGTGCTCGGCCGCCCTTGTGGCAAACCATGCCGGCCTTCGCGCTCTACAGATGAACGAATGCGTGAGCGGCCTTGTAACAGGCGTTAGCTTGATGCTACTTCCCGGCGTGGCGATCAGCTTTGGCACGGCCGGCATGACCTCACCGAATGGCCACTGCCACACCTTCGATAAGCGTGCTGACGGCTACTGCCGAGGCGAAGCGTGCTGCTCGGTAGTGCTTCGTACGAGCGACGTGAAGGGCTCCGTCTCTCTTCCTTTACTGGGAAGTTGCGTGCGCCAGGACGGCAAATCCGCATCTCTTACTGCCCCTAGTGGAGTCGCTCAAGTCGGACTGCTACAGGGTGCTCTTGCAGATGCAGCTATTATGGCGGAAGAGGTTGCTTGTGCAGAGGCGCACGGCACAGGCACTAGCCTAGGCGATCCCATAGAGGTTCGGTCTCTTGCATCCGTCATCCTTTCTGTTGGCGATCCGTCCTCGCCGCTTGCACTGGGCTCGATCAAGGCCAATGTCGGGCATGCCGAGCCGGCAGCCGGAGCTACAGGGCTATTGCGCCTTGCCATGGGCATGTCAACGTCTACTGCCCCGCCCAATGCCCACCTGCGCATCATGAATCCGCATCTTGAGGGAGCACTGCTAGGCGTTTCGTGCGCGCTTCCAACCCAACAGTCTGCGGTACCGAAACTGCCGATGATCGCGGACGACTCACTCGTTGGCTGTGTCAGCTCCTATGGCTACAGCGGCACAATTGTCAACTGCCTTCTCGAGGCGGAACCGGCTTTGAAAGAGAATATGCCTATTAAGACTTTGTCTCTGGCGTATCAGCGCAAAAAGTTCTTGTGGCGGGACACGCCCAACCCGCTCATTCAGCAACGGTTGGGCACCGCCAATGAAGATGAGGGGTCGTTCGTCTCGCCAGCGCATGGCCCGCTCTATGCCTTAGTTGCCGATCACGTAGTCGGTGGACATGTCATTTTTCCAGGTGCCGGCTACCTTGAGATGGCGCGGGCCGCCCTGATTGCGGTAACCTCTAGCAAAGGCGCCCTCTTGAAGCGCACTTACTTTTTGCAGCCCTTGCTGCTTGACGAGCCGGCCTTTACCATGGTTACGGTATCACTCGATACCGGTGCCAACCGCTTTGAGGTAAATAGTGCGGCGAACGATCAACTTAAGGTGTCACACTGCGCCGGTGATGCATCGGCCCTCACAGGAACCATTAGGGGTGTTGTCGCTAGCACGATACGTGATGACACTAGCGCACAAGCTATCCCGTCTAGTGACTTGTACACTGCCCTCCGCACGGTCGGCCTTGAATACGGGCCACAGTTTAAGCCCCTGCAAGCAACATGGTGCTCGAGGGAGATTGGCGTCGCATTCGCGACGATGCGCAAGCGCACTCGTCTTGAGGGTACGCGTATCCACCCGGCCGATCTGGACGGTGCGTTGCAGCTTTCCACCCTGCTAGTGGTAAACAATACAGGCGAAATGCGGCTTCCGTTCATGGTCGCGGAAGCATCACTCATTTCTGCTTCGGGCCGGATTTGCTCGGTTGCACAACGCCAAGATAGCGATAAGATGGGCGTCGTACTCCTCGGTCTCAATTCGATCGACGTGGTCCTCGCGAAGCTCGGCGGTTTTGAGAGTCGCGTGCTGAAGGCCATGGCGGCTCCCGTCACTATTCGTGAGCACCACATGTATCTCACACAATGGGAGGCTTTCGACGCGCCGGCGACCGGCTCGACTGCGCACACTCAAACTATCGCTATTCATGGGTGCCATACAGACCATCGGCCTTGGGGTGCGAACACATACCCTGGCGCCATGAACAAATGCGCAAATAGCATTATTTTTGGTGCGGGTGTGGGCAGCGTTGCAGCCGCCCCTGAGATGCTAGCTGGCATCGAAAGCGCGTTTGAACTAGTTCGCATGCAGTTGCACTCGCAGCCTTTGCCTATATGGTTGCTTACTTCCGGAGCCCAGGCGTCAAGCCAACGCAGTACAGCTCGGCCATCCTTTGCGGGTCTGATGGGGCTGGCGCGGTCAGCACGTCAAGAGGCCCCTGGCGTCATGCTTGCTTGCTTGGACGTGTCTAATTCACGGCTCGCGTCCAGTATCGAACTAGTGTCCACAGCGTCCCGAGTCGTCCTTTGCGGAGGACAGCCAAATGAACCTGAGCTCACGGTCTTCAACGATGAGCGTCGCGTGCCGCGCCTCGTCGCAGCGCCGCAGTCATTGAGTGGTCCAATCAAGCTTCATTTCGACGCGCGAGGGGCCATCAGCAACCTCCGCTTGGTCGCACAGGAGGATGATCCGTCCGCGCCGGCCAACGGCGAGGTTAAGCTGCATGTTCGCGCCGTCGGGCTTAACTTCCGGGACGTGCTCAATGTCCTTGGTGCGTATCCCGGCGACCCTGGCCCGCCGGGAAGCGATTGCGCGGCCCACGTAGCCGCGACTGGCCCGTCGGAGCGCCATTTGACAGTTGGCGACGCTGCTCTCGGCCACGGCTTGGCTGCGCTCGCGTCGCTCTCACGGAGCGATCCCCGCTTGCTTGCTGCTATCGACAAGTCGCTTTCGTTTGAGCAAGCATGCACACTTCCCACGACATGGTGCACAGTACACATGTCGCTTCTCGCGGCGCGCCCACATTCCGGCCATGGAGCTTTGCTTCACGCCGGCGCAGGGGGTGTTGGGCTAGCGGCAGGCGAATACGTGCATTGGCTGTGCTCCAGTGTAATGGCGAATGCGGGCAAGCCGTACAAGCACTTCTATTTGTATTGTCTTGGCATGGCCGGCCGGACCTTAAGTTCTCGAGATGGCAGCGCTTTCGCGTTTGGCGCAGCCAAGCTACTTGACCGCCAACGCATCCGCTTCACTCTTAACAGCCTTTCTGCAGATTTCATCGCTTGCTCTTTTGCCCTCCTTCGCGATGATGGCTGCTTAGCGGAGATCGGCAAACGGGCCGTCTACAGCTACGAGCGTCTGAGGGTCGCATCCTCGGCCAACTACGTAGCAATCGCACTTGACTCCACGATCGACCAAACACCAGTATGGATTCGGCGGACACTACAGATTCTCTCTGCCCGTGCAGCATCTAAGGTTCTTCACGGCTTGCCTCTCCAGGTATTCGAAATGGAGCGTGGCATGTTTGCAGCCTTCCGATGCTTGCAGGCGGGCCACAACACCGGAAAAGTGGTGATTCGCATCCCAAACACCCGTGCTGCTGCTGCTAAAGGCACCCATATGCTCTCCGGTGGCACGGGTGGTCTCGGCCTGCTTACCGGTAGATGGCTCGGCGAGAACGGCGCCGCCTCAATTGTACTTGCGTCACGTAGTGGCAAAATTGGCTTTGTTGAGATCGGAAAGCTCAAGAAGCTGACACAGACCGTGGTGCGAGTCGTCAGCTGCGATGGTGCCGAACTTGTTCAAGTGCGCCGCATGCTTAGCGGCATCGGCGCCAGCGGTGGTCTTCTCGCCGGCGCTTGGCATGCGGCCGGAGTCCTGAACGACGGCTTGCTTCGAAGCCAGACCGAGCAGTCCATCAAGCGCGTTTACGCTCCGAAAGCGTCGGGGGCGTTCTTGCTACAACGAGCGTGCGTGATTTCCCCTCTTGACGCGATGGTGTTTTACTCATCGCTCGCTGCAATGATCGGCGGTGCCGGTCAGACGAATTACTCAGCGGCGAACAATACGCTTGACTCCATGGGCGCATACCGGCGAAAGCATGGTCAAGCCGCCGCCTCCGTGCAGTGGGGGCCGTGGGCCGACGTCGGCATGGCGGCCGATCCTGCGATAAACACGCGCCTACAAGCCGGTGGTATCGGCCTTGTCACTCTCGGCGAGGGCGCAGCTGCGTTTGCCGCATCCCTGACAACTAGGGCGCCCGCCATCCTCGGTACCGTCGTACTGAAATGGGCGAAATTCCTCAGTGTTATGCCGGAGGTTCCTACCTTGATGTCCGCATTCGCCTCCTACAAAAAGCCGGACGGAAACACTGTCACCGAGGTCTCGGGCGAGAAGAAGGCGGTGAGCATGGAGTTCATTGTCGAGGCAGTTCGGCAAACTACCGGCGGCAAAGTCGACCCTGACGCACCCCTCATGGAAGCTGGTCTCGATTCGTTGGGGGCGGTTGAGCTGGGCAACCAACTTCAGGTCGAGTCCGGCCAGTCGTTGCCATCGACTCTCATCTTTGATTATCCGACCGCACGACAACTTGCGGGCTACTTCGAGCGTATATCATCGCCAGCAAGTGAGAACAAGCCATCAAAAAGCGCTCCCACAACTTCAGCCGGCAAGACTCCTCTATCTTCAAGCGTGGTCCGCGTGGCAGGGATGAGTGTTATCGCGCCTGCCAGTACCGTTGGCATGGACGCTCTATCAAGGATGTCGGCGTGCAGCACGGATTGCACAAGCGAAGTTCCTGCCGCTCGTTGGATACTGCCCCCTGGGACCACCAGCGACCCAGTGGTTTTGAAGCGCGTAAAATTCGGCGGCTTCGTAAGCGACATGGAATTCTTCGACAACACTTTTTTCTCCGTCTCCCCGGCCGAAGCAGCGGCCATGGATCCACAGCAAAGGCTACTATTAGAGGGCGGCTACGAGGCCTTGCACGGCGCTGCTCTTGAGCGGGCCGCTATCATGGGCTGCGTGGTTGGCGTATTCATAGGCATTTCCGCTAATGATTGGGCGGACGTGATTCGCAGCACGCCGATGGCTCGCAGCGTGTACTCCGCCACTGGTAGCGCTCACTCTATTGCATCCGGCCGAATCTCGTTCGCCCTCGGCTTAATGGGGCCTTGCGTGACGTACGACACGGCTTGTTCGGCAGCGCTCTCCGCCAACCACGCTGGTCTACGCGCCTTGCAGATGAATGAATGCGTCAGCGGTCTCGTCTCCGGCGTGAGCTTGATGCTATTGCCTGGCATGTCTGTATCTTTCGGCACGGCCGGGATGACCTCCCCCAATGGTCATTGCCACACCTTCGACAAGCGCGCTGATGGATATTGCCGTGCCGAGGCATGTTGCTCAGTCGCCTTGCGCACGAGTGACGTGCGCGGTGGAGTCACGCTCCCTGTCCTGGGGAGCTGTGTTCGGCAGGACGGGAAGTCTGCATCGCTCACCGCGCCTAGTGGATCGGCGCAAGTTCAACTTCTCCAAGCTGCTATGGCCGATGCTGCCACCATGGCAGAGGAAGTCGCGTGCGTAGAAGCCCACGGTACAGGTACCGGCCTAGGCGACCCAATCGAGGTGCGGTCTCTTGCTTCCGTGGTACTTTCCGCCAGCGACCCCTCGGCGCCTCTCGCATTGGGCTCTATCAAGGCGAACGTTGGCCATGCTGAGCCCGCCGCCGGCGCCACCGGGCTACTTCGCGTCGCCATGGGCATGGCTAGCGGCACTGCCCCACCAAATGGCCAGCTGCATGTGATCAACCCCCATTTGGACGAGGCATTGATGGGCGTATCTTGCGCTCTACCCACACAGCTTGCCACCTTGCCAACTCTGCCAGCCATCGAGGATGGCTCGTATGTGGGCGGTGTCAGCTCATTTGGCTACAGCGGCACAATTGTGCATTGCTTGCTAGAGGCCGAACCGTCTGTTAAGGAGAACATGCCTTACAAGGAGACTACCCTCCGATTTGTTCGGAAGGCCTTCCGTTGGCAAGTAGAGACCAATCCGCTTATCCAGGCACGGTCCATCCTCGGTGGAGTGGAGGAAGATGCTTTCATCTCGCCTGCATCCGGGTCACTGCTTGCTCTTGTTGCCGACCACGTAGTAATGGGTCAGGTTGTATTTCCTGGTGCCGGCTACCTCGAGATGGCGCGAGCTGCATGTGTAGGTGTCAACAAGGGCTCTCTTGGCGCAATTCTGCGGCGCGCATATTTCCTTGCACCCCTTGTCCTCTCTATTGTGGATGGCCTTGTTGTTCGCATCGATTTGGGCGCTGGTGCCGACCGTTTCGAGGTGAGTAGTGTGAGTGAGGACGAACAACGGGTCATTCACAGCGCTGGTGATGCGGCTCCGATAAGCGCCGCGTCATTTGGGCCGCTGGCCATCGGCGCTCGTCGATGTTGTCCACGCGCTGTCGATCCTGCGTCCCTATATCACGGTTTCCGCTCGATTGGCCTACTCTACGGCTCAGCATTCCGCCCACTCCAGCGCATTTTCGTAAATCGCGATAGCGGCTTTGCAGCTGCGGTTCTTCGCAAACGCAGACGGCAGCATGGCACGCGAGTGCACCCTGCAGACTTAGACGGCGCGCTGCAGCTATCCGGCCTTTTGTTACCGTCGTCAGAGGAGCTTCGTCTCCCTTTCACGGTTGGTGAAGGAACGCTGATTGCGGCGAAGGGGTGCATTTGTTCCGTCGTAGAACGACGGGCGAATGATAAAATGAATGTGTTCCTCACGAGTCAAGGTGCCATCACCACTGCGCTAGGCAAGCTCGACGGTTTTGAAAGCCGCGTGTTGAAATCCGAAGTGCAACCCATCGCACCTCGATCATCGCACATATACATCACCGGATGGGAAGTTTTCAAGAATAACGACTTCAACCTTGTGCCCACCGCTCTCCTCATGGGAGGTGCGGGCGTCTCGCCATCATCCCGCTCTCCCGTCTCGATAGCAGCCTCGCCATTCGAGAAGGCGGCTGCAGCGGTAGCCTTTTCGGCGGCGCTCCGTTCCTCGTCGAATGTTGGCGCTCTTCCTGTGGCCGAGGTTGCACTACGCTTGGCAAGGCAACTTCTCACTGCTCGGCCAATCCCTTTGTGGATCCTGAATGTGGGAACGCAATCTTGCAATGTTGGTGACCCGATACGCCCCGCTCACGGGGGTCTACTCGGGCTATCACGCACTGTGCGCGCGGAAGCGCCTAGCGCAGTCGTGTCCCACCTTGACAGCAGCTCCTCATCCCTGAAAAGCTTCGTTGAAGTAGCATCGACTCTGCCGAAATCGGAACCAGAAGTTGCGCTCGCGCCTAGCGGAGCCGCTTCCGTGCCGCGCTTGCAACGCCTCGCGGCATTGCCCGAGATGGAGCCTGAGTTCGGATCCACCCACTTGCTCTCCGGCGGAACCGGCGGCCTTGGCTTGCTAACCGGAAAGTGGCTCGCCGAGAGCGGCGCCAAGGGTTTGGTGCTCGCAGCTCGAGGCGGCAAGGTTATGACCTCTGAAGCCGCGAAACTAAAGAAGTTTAACGGATGCGATATTCGTGTAGTAAAATGCGACGCCGCTGAGCTTATCGACACACGACACATGGTCGGCGCTATCCTTCCCGGCTGCAAGCCTAGATTGGGTGGTGTGTGGCATGCAGCTGGCGTCCTCTCCGACGGACTACTTCACTCGCAAAACGCTCAGAGCTTCAAGCGTGTGTACGCACCAAAAGCCTACGGCGCATGGGCGCTGCATGAAATGCTTGCCACGTCGCCACTGCATGCTTGCGTGCTCTTCTCTTCAGTCGCTGCGTTGTTGGGAGGCGCGGGCCAGTCAAATTATAGCGCTGCCAATTGCTGCCTGGACGCAACCAGCTCTCTGCGCCGGTCCGTTGGCTTGGCCGCGTCCTCGATACAATGGGGGCCATGGGCCGATGTCGGTATGGCCGCAGAGGGGTCCATCAATGCTCGCATGCAGGCTAGTGGCATCGGTCTCATCACCCTTGCAGACGGAGCCAACGCCTTTGTCTCCGCCATGTCACCCGGCGGGCCAGTGGTCCAAACTATGGTCCTCATGAAGTGGGGCAAATTCCTTGGGATGATGAAGGAGGTTCCGTCTGCGCTTAGCAACTTCGGTTCGACCAAAACCAAGTTGGCCGGTGCCGGCAACGCAAAATCAATCGCAGCACCGAAGGCGGTCAGTCTCGACTTCATCCTCGATACTCTGAAGAGTACGACAGGTAGTGACGTTGATGCGGACGCTCCTTTGATGGAGGCCGGCCTCGACTCTCTCGGAGCGGTGGAACTTCGCGATCGCCTACAAGCCGAGGCCGGTGAGGGATTTGAACTTCCGTCGACCCTTATCTTCGACTACCCGACCGCCCGCGGAATTGCAGGGTTTCTGGCGTCGGCCGGCGAGGAGGCTGAGCCTGAAGAGTTCATCGCTCGCTCTCAAGGCGACAACCGCTCCTTGTTGACGTCAATTACGTGCATGGCTGCGCATGGCCCCGACGGTGCGCACGGGTTCGGTCCATCGAAAGTGTGGCATATGGCTTCCACGGGTAAGAATGCCATCATTCCCGTACCGATGACGCGCTGGAATCCAGACGACATGACGAATACGGTTTACGACACGATTTCGGACGTGGTTATTGATAGGCAGCGCAATGCTGGCTTCTTGCTCGACTCCGAACTGTTCGACAATGGTTTCTTTGGCATCTCACCGTCCGAGGCGTCGGTGATGGAACCCGCTCAACGTCTGACGCTCGAGAAAAGTTACGAGGCACTCCACGGAACCGGTCTCACGAAGTCAGAATTGTTGGGCAGTCTAACCGGCGTCTTCGTCGGTATGTGGGCATCAGAATACACCGAGGTACTGCGCACGAGCAAGGGGGCTGGTACGGTCTACGCAGCGACGGCGTCCACTTGCTCTGTTGCGGCCGGCCGTGTGTCATTTGCACTAGGCCTGCAAGGTCCATGCTTAGCAATCGACACGGCCTGTTCCTCTGGCATCGTCGCCGCGCACGACGGCTTACGCGCTGTGCAGAATAACGAGTGCAAGACCGCCCTAGTCGTCGGCGTGAACATGATCTTCAGTCAATGGACTAGTATGATGATGGCAACTGCGGGCATGACCTCTCCCAAGGGCCGTTGCCACACCTTCGACGCGCGCGCTGACGGATATGCACGCGGCGAAGGCTGCTACGCGCTTACACTGCAAGCCGTTGGAGCGCCAGCCAAGCCACTTTTCCACGGATGCGCCGTACAGCAGGACGGCAAGTCGGCTTCGTTGACCGCGCCGAATGGCCAAGCGCAGCAGCAACTCCTTCGTGCCGCCATGTCGGACGCCGCTACGCCGCCATCTGAGATGAGTTGCCTCGAGGCGCATGGCACCGGTACTCCTTTGGGCGATCCGATCGAGGTCCGATCCACTAAGGCAGCCATCATAGCCTCTCGCGGCGATGCGGAGCCATTGCAAGTTGGCAGTATAAAAGCGAACTGCGGGCACGGTGAGCCAGCTGCCGGCGTCTCGGGCATGGTTCGCTTGGCAATGGGCCTAATGGCAAGCCAGGCCCCTCCGAACGCGCAGCTTCGCGTGATGAATGAGCACGTTCTTTCTGCCATTGCCGGGACACAAACGGGCATGCCCACGCAGCTCGCAGTTCTACCCGTAATTGAGCAACGAGCGCCTAATTTTGCTGGTGGTGTCAGCTCGTTCGGCTACAGTGGTACGATCGTGCACGCTGTTTTGGAGGCCCCCGTGGTACATGCGGCAGCCAAGCCCTCCACAGAGGCTGGCCCGACGTTCGTCCGCAAGCGCTACACTTGGATGGACGCACCGAATCCGCTGACACACACTCGCGTGAAGCACGAGGATGGACAATTATCGGACGCGTTCACTTCACCGGCGAAAGGCGATCTACAAGCCCTCGTTTCTGATCACATTGTGCAAGGGCGTGTCATCTTTCCCGGTGCCGGCTACCTCGAGATGGCTCGCGCCGCGTTCTGCGCGGTGACCGGGTCCAGCGGCGCTCTCCTCAAGCGCGCATACTTCTTGCAGCCCTTAGTGCTCGATATCGTGGAGGAACTCAAAGTGTCAATCGAGATTGACACGAGCGCCGACCGCTTCGACCTCAGTAGCAAAGGCGAAGATGGGCAGAAGGTCGCCCACTGTGCTGGCGACGTAATGTCGATTGGTGTGGCACTTCGCGGCCCTGAACCCCTTATGGCTCGAGCGATGAGCGCCTCTGCGGGAGACATCGGTAGCTTCTACGCCGCCTTCCGCGCCATCGGCCTTGAGTATGGCCTTGCGTTTCGTCCATTGCAATCCGTGTGGGCGAACCGCCAGGATGGAGTCTCACTTGCCTTCTTGCGCCGCCGCACCAACCGGTTCGGTACCCAAGTCCACCCCGCAGACCTTGATGGGGCGCTTCAGTTGACCGGGCTTCTTGCCGAGGCGTCTTCTGGAGAGACGCGATTGCCATTCATGGTCGGTGAGGCCACTCTGACGTCGGCCAAGGGCCGCATGTGCTCGATCGTCGAGCGTCAAGGGACAAACCTTGCTGGGGTGTGGCTGGCGGGAGTTAGCAAACCAGGTTACCCCATGGTTCGGCTGAACTCTTTCGAAAGCCGCGTGCTCAAGGCCATGGTGGCGCCCATTGCGAGTCGCCCACAGCACATGTACGTCACGCAGTGGGAAACACAGACGAGACCCTCCGGCGAGGTTGTGCACGTTCCGGCTCTCGTGCTCGGCCGTGGGCAGTTACGTTCCTTGGCACCGTCACCGATGGATAAGCAAGCGTTAGAGCGCCAGGCCAATAGTCTGATGTTCTCCGAGTCCATTTCCGGCTCGCCGACGGGCACCGGCGTCTTGGCATCTATTGATGGGGCTCTTGACCTCGCCAAGCAACAATTGCTTCCCCGGCCCGTGCCACTTTTGATCATCACCAACGGAATCCAAGCATCGAGCTTTGGTTCCGCATGTGCTCCCGGCCATGCTGGTGTGCTCGGCCTTTCTCGAACGGTGCGCTCTGAGCAGCCGAACGCGGCTTTGGCTTGTGTCGACGTAGTTCGCACGCACCGAGGCTCAGTATCGCAAACTATTGCTATAGCAGCTAAGAGCGGGCTTGTCGGTGAGGCTGTCGAGATTGAGTATGCGGTCGGAGAGGACTTCCGTCGAGTGCCGCGCCTGATTGAGGCGCCTATGTCAACCACCGGACCTATTCGCCTCCATTTCGATGCACGTGGTGCCATCAGCAATCTAAGGATCGTTGCCCAAGGCGAACTCCCAGCCATTGAAATGCCGCAGGTTGAATTGCACGTACGCGCAGTGGGCCTCAACTTCCGAGATGTGCTAAACGTGCTAGGCGCGTATCCTGGAGATCCCGGACCACCTGGAAGCGACTGCGCTGCCCACGTGGTTGCTTTCAGCTACAAGTTCAATCACTTGAAATTGGGTGATGCCGTTCTCGGCGAGGCAGCTAGCGGGTCGCTCGCCTCGATCGCTCGTACGGACGGTCGGCTGACTGCAGCGATCGATACGTCTCTCTCCTTCGAACAAGCATGCACACTCCCAACGACATGGAGCACTGTTCACATGTCGCTCCTCGCGGCGCGGCCAAGAACCTCGCATGAGGTGCTTTTGCATGCCGGTGCCGGAGGGGTCGGATTGGCGGCGGGGGAATACTCACATTGGCTCGGCACGTACGTCATGGCAAACGTCGGACGACCGTACAAGCACTTTTATCTCCACCGCATGGGACTTGCTAGCCGCACATTAAGTTCGCGCGACGCCACCGCTTTTATTCTCGGCGCTCTCAAGCTACTCAACACCGGACGGCTCAATTGGATCCTCAACAGCCTGTCCGGCGACTTCATCGCCGGGTCATTCGCCATGCTCTTAGAAGGCGGGTGCCTGGGAGAAATCGGGAAGCGCGCTGTGTGGAGCGCCTCTCGTCTTCCTGCAGCATCAGCTAGTGTCCAGTACGACGTCATCGCCCTCGATAGTGCCATGGCCATTTCACCGCCGTGGATGTGTTCGGTGTTGCAATTGCTTTCCGCGCGCGCCAAAGCAAGCGTGCTACATGGCCTGCCGCTGCAAACTTTCGACGTGGAGAGGAATGTGCTCGCTGCGTTCCGCAGCTTGCAGGGCGGTACCAACACGGGCAAGGTGGTCGTCCGTATCCCTATGACCATCAACCCCGCTCCTTTTGGCGCACACCTTCTTTCCGGCGGCACGGGTGGTCTAGGTCTACTAACAGGAAAATGGCTCGGTGAGAATGGGGCATCGGCGGTGGTGCTTTCGGCTCGAGGAGGCAAGGTGGCTCCAGCCGACGCAGAGAAAATGATTAAGTTGGCCACTGATTTCAGGGTTGTTAAGTGTGACGCGGCTGAGCTCGTTGACACGGCCTCAATGGTAGCTGCAATAGCGGCTACCTCCAAAGCTCCGCTTCGGGGCGTGTGGCATGCAGCCGGCGTGCTTTCGGATGGTTTGCTTGGCTCACAAAACGCTTCTACCCTGCGGCGAGTCTACGCTCCCAAGGCTTTCGGGGGCTGGGGTCTACACGCTGCGTCTGCTACACTTCCTCTATCCTCTTTTGTGCCCTTCTCGTCCATCGCAGCCCTCCTCGGCGGCACGGCGCAGTCAAACTATGCTGCGGCCAACACAAGCTTGGACTCGCTTGGTGCCTGCCGGCGGACTCGCGGTCTTTTCGCCTCAGCCGTTCAATGGGGTCCATGGGCCGATGTTGGCATGGCCGCAGGAGGCGCCATCAACACACGCATGCAAGCCGGCGGCATTGGCCTCATTACCATGGTGGAGGGAGTGGTCACTTTTAAGGCCACGTTGTTGCCTCATGCTCCAGCGGTAGTTGCCTTGTGGATCGTGAAGTGGAGCCGTTTCCTTGGCATGATGCGCGAGGTGCCGGCGCAGTTGACCAACTTTGCGTCCCGTCGCGCCGCCAACGCAACTGCGAGTAGCGGCGCCGACGGTGGCTCAAAGCTCGTCACTCTTGAGCAAATCACGGAGACACTCAAATCGACCACCGGTATGGATGTGGACCCCGATGCTCCGCTTATGGAGTCCGGCCTTGATTCGTTAGGTGCCGTGGAACTTGGAAATCAGCTACAACAACAATCCGGCCAGACGTTGCCGTCCACACTGATTTTCGACTATCCCACTGCTCGCCAACTCGCCGGCTACTTCAAAGAGACGGCCACTCCAAATGAAGGTGCCGAACGGCCTGCTGAGGTAGAGATCACAAAGTCGTCCGTCAACTTCGAGAACTTGATCCACGCGTATGGCATGAGCTGTCGTCTCGCAGGCGGTGAAACAGTTCCTGCCAAATTAGGTATGCTGGCTGCTTGCAACGCGGACACCATCACCGAGATCCCGGCTGATCGATGGATCGTCGACCCGACCATTGTGGACAACGAGATGATTCTAAAGCGTACTCGATACGGCGCCTTCCTTCGCGACTTGGAGCTATTTGATAACAAGCGATTCAGCGTGTCCCCGTCCGAGGCGGCTGCCATGGATCCGCAGCAACGAATCATGCTTGAGAGTAGTTACGAGGCTCTACATGCCTCAGGACTACAACGCTCGGATCTTCTCGGCAGTGTCACCGGCATGTTTGTGGGTATCGCTGCCAATGATTGGACCGACATCATCAAGTCGTCGCCGATGTCGCGGAGCGTGTATGCCGCAACCGGTAGCAGCCACTCGATTGCGGCGGGCCGGTTGCCGTTCGTGTTGGGTCTGCAGGGCCCATGCGTGTCGTACGATACCGCGTGCTCCTCGGCACTCACTGCAAACCACGCCGCACTTCGGGCACTTCAGCTGAATGAGTGCGTTAATGCACTCTGCGTCGGCGTGATGCTCGTGCTCTTGCCTGGCGTTGGCATCACTTTTGCTACTGCGGGCATGACCTCGCCCAACGGCCGCTGCCACACTTTCGATGCTCGAGCGGACGGATACGTTCGCGGAGAGGCACTCTCATCCACCTTACTCGCACCTGCCACCGCGACGGACAAAAGGGTCAGTTACACACTTCTTGGCAGCTGCGTGCGTCAAGATGGGAAGTCTGCCTCGCTAACTGCACCAAATGGCCAAGCGCAGACGAGCTTGATCAAGGCAGCGCTCCAAGACGCCTCCGTGCCGGCTCGTGAGATCGCAGCCATCGAGGCCCATGGCACAGGCACTGCCCTAGGCGACCCAATTGAGATGCGTTCCATGAAGGCTGCGATTCTTGCCGCGCAAAGTGAGGCGGACTATTCACTGATGGTTGGCTCAATCAAAGCCAACTGCGGGCATGCGGAAGCTGCTGCAGGTTCGTCAGGGCTGCTTCGACTTGCCGTCGGTGTCGCTGGAGCTCAGGCGCCACCGAACGCTCAACTGCGCATCATCAACGAGCACGTACTCGCAGCTGTCGAAGGCACCTCCTGTGTGTTGCCAACGCAGCTTTCTTCTTTGACTAAGGTGAAGGAGCGTGAACCCAAGTTTGTGGGCGGCGTGAGCTCTTTTGGCTATAGCGGAACCATCGTGCACACCGTGATTGAAGCGGTTATCTCGACCCCAATGGACAAGTTCACAGTTCCGGGTCTTTCATTCACCCGCAACAAATTCTCTTGGCGCGAAGCTCCACATCCTCTCATTCAGACTCGCAAAGTGGGTGCTGACGGCGTCGCGGACGATGCCTTCACTTCACCGGCCTATGGCCCATTCTTGTCGTTGGTTGCTGACCACATCGTTGCCGGTCGCGTGATTTTTCCAGCTGCAGGCTACCTCGAGATGGCCAGTGCTGCCCTCGTCGCTTGTTCGAAAGGGGTGAAGGGTGCTGTGCTCCGTCGTGCCTTCTTCCTCCAGCCTCTAGTGCTCGACGCGCCCGACGGTGTTGTTGTCTCTCTAACCCTCGATACTGGTGTCAACCGCTATGAGATTTGTAGCGTCGACGACGACGGAGAGAAAGTCACACACTCCGCCGGCGATGCTGTAGCTGTAGATGAGCCACTCAAGGGACCGGTTGTCCGTAGTGCACGTACTACATGTGCCACCATCGGCGATGTGGATGTTCTCTACGCTAGCTTCCGCAGTGTGGGCCTTGAGTACGGCCCTACATTCCGACCGCTCGTTAAGTTGTTCGCCAATCGTATCACCGGCGTCGCCTTCGCGCCGATGATGAAGCGCACTCAGCGTCAGGGCACACGAGTCCATCCCGCCGACCTCGATGGGGCTCTGCAGGCCTCCGCCATGCTGGCCCCCGCTACAAAGACTGGCGAGCTCCGTCTCCCCTTCTCCATTGCTGAGGCTGCACTCACGAGCACCGCAGGAAAGATTTGTGCTGTACTCGAGCGACAGGGTGAAAAGACAGGTATATACATGACGGCTCCCGTTGAGCTCGACAAGCCCATGGTTCGCCTAGCTGGCTTTGAGACCAAGATGCTGAAAGCGATTGCGACGTCTGTGCAGCAACGGCAACAGCACATGTATATCACACAATGGGAGTCAGCCGGCCCTCTCGTAGGTGATTCCCACACACCTCCGGCTATCGCTCTTCGCAGCCGTTCACTTGTCAGCCAAGCCACTGAGTCCAAAGGTGCAATTTGCAAGCTTGCAAGTAGCATTGTCTTCTCTGTGCCGCTAGCTGAAAGAGTTGGCGCGAGTCCTAGAGAATTGCCAATCATGGATGCAGCCTTCGACTTGGTGCGGCTGCAATTAACGGCGCGCTTAGTGCCGATGTACATCCTGAGCCCGGGTGCTCAACCTGCGAGCCCTTCTTTAGCTATGCATCCATCGCATGGAGGTTTGCTTGGTCTTTCGCGTACAGTCCGTTCGGAGCAACCGACTGCTCAGATCGCATGTGTCGACATTTCCTTGGTGGAGAAAACCTCCGTTGACGCTGCGTTGCGTGCGGCAGCTGCCGAAACCCTTTCCGGGAAGGTGGACGAGCCCGAGCTGGCCCTGTGCGGTGACCAACGTCGGGTCCCGCGGCTCGCTGAAGCCGCACAATCTCTTGGTGGTCCAATTCGCATGCATTTTGATGCCCGTGGTGCAGTTGGTAATTTGCGAATCGTTTCGCAGGAAGATTCGGGCGACGAGCCGGTTGCTGGCGAGACTCGCCTTCACGTGCGTGCAGTTGGGCTGAATTTCCGCGATGTGCTCAATGTGCTCGGCGCCTATCCCGGCGACCCAGGACCGCCTGGCAGTGATTGCGCTGCGCACATCGCTGCGCGTGGAGAAGGAGTCAAGCACTTGCAAATTGGCGATGCCGCACTTGGTCATGGCCTAGCAGCGTTGGCTTCGATTGCTCGCAGCGATTCCCGGCTGATGGCGTCAATCGACAAGTCCCTCTCCTTCGAGCAGGCTTGCACTTTGCCTACGACTTGGGCAACTGTTCACATGTCCCTCCTCGCGGCTAGTCCGCGTGCCGGTCATGAGGTTCTCTTGCATGCGGGCGCGGGAGGTGTTGGTCTTGCTGCCGGTGAGTACGTGCACTTGCTCGGGACAACAGCGATGGCCAATGCCGGCCGTCCATACAAGCACTTCTACTTGCAAAGAATGGGCCTTGCGGCCCGCACGCTAAGCTCGCGCGACGGAAGCGCATTTGCTTTGGGTGCGTTGAAGCTTCTCGATCGGAAACGGATTCGCTTCACGTTGAATAGCCTCTCCGCCGACTTCATCGCGTGTTCTTTCGGCATTTTACGCGAGGACGGCTGGCTTGCGGAGATCGGCAAGCGCGCGGTGTACAGCTACGAACGGCTTGCGGCCGCGTCCTTCGCACATTACGTCGCAATTGCACTAGACTCAACAATCGATCAGACGCCAGTGTGGATGCGCGACACTTTGCAACTGCTCTCGCGACGAGCACAACATCACGTGTTGCATGGTCTTCCTCTCCAGATTTTCGAGATGGAGCGGAAGCTTCTTGCAGCCTTCCGAACCTTGCAGAGCGGCACCAATACGGGTAAGGTGGTCGTGCGCATTCCTGTCTTCTCGCATATCCCACCACGTGGAACACACTTGATATCTGGTGGAACCGGTGGCTTGGGCTTGCTAACTGGAAAGTGGGTTGGCGAGAATGGTGCACTTTCTGTGATCCTCTCATCTCGTGGCGGCAAGGTCTCAGCCGCCGATGTGGATAAGATGAAGAAGGTCACTCGATGCGAAATTCGTGTCGTGAAGTGCGACGCCGCGGAAGTGATAGAATCCAGCGTCATGGTCAATGCGATTCTTTTGGACGGTCATGCGCCTTTGTTTGGCTTGTGGCACGCGGCTGGCGTTCTCAGCGATGGTCTATTGCGTGCGCAAACAGCAAGCACAATCAGGCGAGTCTATGCCCCGAAGGCGTTCGGAGGGTGGGGCATGCATCTAGCGGTGGCCTCGTCACCACTAGACGTGTGCGTTCTTTTCTCGTCCGTCGCTGCGGTGCTCGGGGGCGGTGGCCAATCCAACTATGCTGCTGCGAACGGCTGTCTCGATTCCCTTGGAGCCTGCCGGCGGGTAAGCGGTATCGCAGCCTCGTCTGTCCAATGGGGTCCATGGGCCGACGTGGGTATGGCTGCTGGCGGCGCTGTCAATGCGCGAATCCAAGCCTCGGGCATGGGATTGATCACCCTTAGCGAAGGTGTTGCCGCCTTCAATGCGTCATTGATTCCTCATAATCCGGCTATTGTCACTCTAGTCATCTTGACATGGGGAAAGTTCTTGGGCATGATGCCCGAGGTGCCGCACCTCCTAAAGGGCTTCGCTTCGCGCAAGGTGACGAAGATGACGGAGTCTTCAGCCGGAGTGAAGAAGGTGGTCACGCTCGAAATGATTCAGGAGACGCTAAAGCAAACGACTGGCTCTGACATCGACCCCGACGCCCCGCTAATGGAGTCGGGCCTTGACTCGCTCGGCGCTGTAGAGCTTGGCAATCAGCTGCAAGCACAATCAGGACAAAAGTTGCCTTCAACCCTTATCTTCGACTATCCCACCGCTCGTCAATTATCCGGGTATTTTGCTGAGACAGCTGACGCGAGTGGCGTAGAGCAAACTCTTGCGGATGCCGTTCCCGTGAAGTCTGCGTTGAGCCTCGAGCAGCATGTGAGTGCATGTGGGCTAAGCGCAATCTTGCCGATGAGCACAACTACGTCTCAACGTGTGCAGCACATGGCGGCAACGGCTGGAGACATTATCAGCGAGGTCCCGCTCTCCCGTTGGGGTCTCGCACAATTTGCCGAGCTTGGCGGTGCCCTTGCTCAACGTGTCCGCCACGGTGGTTTTATCCGAGATGAGGAGTGTTTCGATAACAAACGGTTTGCGATCTCTCCTGCTGAAGCTGTTGCCATGGATCCCCAGCAGCGCTTGCTCATGGAGAGCGGCTATGAAGCATTCCATAGTGCGGGCTTTACCAAGTCGTCACTATCCGGCTCTCTAAGTGGAATTTTCGTGGGCATCGCACTCAACGACTTCTCGCATATCGTTGCGCAATCCACAATGGCCCGTAGCGTATATGCGGCCACGGGTGCTTCACTCTCGATAGCATCTGGCCGTCTCTCCTTCGTGCTTGGCCTACAAGGCCCGTGTGTCTCGTACGACACTGCTTGCTCAGCGGCGCTTGCTGCGAATCACGCTGCGCTACGGGCTCTTCAGCTGAATGAATGCTCGAGTAGCTTGGTGAGCGGAGTCTTTTTGATGCTCTTACCGTCTGTAGGAGTCACCTTTGCCACCGCGGGTATGACGTCTGCTGGTGGCCATAGCCACACATTCGATAAACGCGCTGACGGCTATGCACGCGGTGAAGCATGTGCCTCGATGACGCTACTTGCGACTGACAAAGATGCGCACTACGTCGTCCTCGGCAGCTGCGTCCGCCAAGATGGAAAATCTGCCTCGTTGACTGCGCCCAACGGCCAAGCGCAAGGAGGGCTCGTTCGTGCCGCCTTGGTAGATGCCGCAGTGACGCCCAAGGACGTCTCGAGCCTTGAGGCCCATGGTACTGGCACTCCGCTCGGAGATCCCATCGAAGCGGGTTCGATGGCCGCAGCCATCCTCAACCATCGGGGCGACCTTGTACCTCTGCCAATTGGAAGTGTGAAAGCCAACTGCGGCCACGCTGAACCCACAGCCGGCGCCTCGGGCTTGCTTAAGCTCGCTGTCGGAATGGCAGGGGTCCAAGCGACGCCCAATGCGCAACTGCGGATCTTGAACGAGCACGTTGGCGCGGCGTTACAGGGCGCGTCGTGCTCACTCCCCACGCAACTTTCGCCGTTGCCAGCGTCCTCGCGTGCGCCCTATCACATCGGCGGCGTCAACTCTTTCGGCTACAGCGGCACCATCGTCCACGCGGTCATCGAGACGAAACCAGCGGTGCTCATGGCTGGGGAGGCGAAAATGAGCCCGCGATACCAACGGCAACGCTTCATCTGGCGTGAGACTCCGCATCCGCTCATTCAAGAACGTTTTGATTCTGCGGTAGAGAACTTAGATACG
>CM030941.1:3214366-3229793 GCA_018136815.1 Isochrysis galbana | reverse complement strand
GGGGGGGGGGGGGGGAGAGAGAGAGAGAGAGAGAGAGAGAGAGAGAGAGAGAGAGAGAGAGAGAGAGAGAGAGAGAGAGAGAGAAGAGAGAGAGAGAGAGAGGAGAGAGAGAGAGAGAGTGTGTGTGTGTGTGTGTGTGGCACCGCTGGGCATCTCAGCGGAAAAGTCTTTGAGAGGGATATCTCTTCCTTTTGTTCTGCTCGCGGGCCGTCGGTGAAGAGAAAAGTTCTAGTGGTACGAAGAGAAGAAGGAAGTGGTGGGGGTGGGCGTGGGGGTGGAACAGAGGGGAGCATAAGAGAATACGTGGTCGATCTCGAGAGGAGAGGAGAGCGGCGGGTTCTGCTTCCTCATCTGACTCTCATCTCGCTCTCTTCTCTCGTAAATCGACCTCTTCATTCTATTCTTCTCCCTGCGGCCAGCGCCACACCGCTGAGTGTCGCGCACTCCCTCTCCTCCCCCCCCCCCCCCCCCAAGAGAGGCGACAGAAGATAGGAGCGGCTCTCAACACATGAGATAGAAGAGAAGAAGAGAGAGAAGTGAAGAGAGAGAGGGAGAGGGAGAGGGAGAGAGTTCGCTCCCCCCCCCCCGCGCGCGCGCTGGAGGGCCAGCGAGTCCTCCCCCCCTTCCGGTATCATCTCCTGTGAAAGAAGGCGAGGGTCATTCCCCCCCGTTGCTCTCTCTCTCTCTCCCCCCCCCCCCTCCCTCCCCCGCTCCTGGTCTCACCTGCTTCTTCCCTACCTCTCTCCTCCTTCCGCTCCCCCCTCCCCCCTCCCGGCATCCTCCGTCCTCGCGGCCCGCAATCCTTGCCCACCCCTTCCCCTCCCCCAGCTCCTCCCAACTCGCTCGACACTCACCCCCTGCCTCGATGGTGAGAGGTCACGCAAAGGAAGTTGCGCAGCAGGTGTGCTTCCCCTGCCGAGGAGGGAGGGAGGGAGAACTTGTGTGAGAGAACGAGGCGTTGGAGAGCGCGCGCGCGGGGGGGGGGGGGGGGGGGGGCGTCGCCCCCGGGATCACCGGGAAAGTCTGGGTGGCAAGCATCACTGCCCACATCTCCTCTCCCTCCCGTTTGTTGGCCCGATAGAAAAATGCCGCCAAGGCCGCAGCCAACGCTAAAAAGGGCTCGCAGCTAAGTAAGTGCCTACCGTAGCAGTCGGCCATACTTCGATTGCGTACGCTTGTTGCGGAGCTCTAGAGGCCACTTGCTTTGCTTCAGAGTGAGATGCTGTTACGTGCTTGTCTGGTAGGCGATCGAGGAAAAAATCACACCTTCAGCTGCCCGATCTGCAAGTCGTCGATGAGTTCATATAAGCTATTGACACAACATTACGATTGTGCGCAATTCCCCTGTGCTGTCTCACAGCGCACGCTAAGCACGTGGCTAACCTGGATGCTATCCTGCCTCACACAGCCAAACACCCAAAGGAGGCCTATCCGCCGGATCCCGCGGCGTAGACATGAATCACACATCATTGAGGACTTCTGAAAGGCATGGCATGGCTTTAGCGATGCCGGGCGGCTTGCATGACGCGCCGCAACGAGCAAAGACTTTCTTTTATTGAAGTCCTACAGCATCATCTAGGAACAATGATAGCCTACACAGAACAATATGATCCCGAGCTTGTGGTGCTGCACCTTCTGTGCTGCGGCGCATGCCATAGCCGACCGTTGTGCGCGCTTTGCTTTCATTGCTCGAATCTACTGTAGTCCAAGCGTGCTACCTAGGTTCCACAGTGTGCCCCACTCAGGCTACGCGTCTTCCACAACATCTAGGGGAACAGTGATCCGTGACCGTGATAGTACGGTAGAGGTCAAATTGTTTTCATACTAGTAATTTATTATATGTTACCCCCCAGGAGCCAACGCCCCCCAGGAGCTCTCGGGGGCCCCCAGGAGCTATCGGGGGGAAATTTTCTCCCGATCGCCAACAGCCCCGCCGAGAGCTATCGGGGGACCGAGAAAATCCCCCGAGTAGGGGTAGGCCATAATATGTACATATCGTACTACATATTTGGGTACGATTCTGGCAAACTGATATGTCGACATATTTACTACATATTTGGGTGGCACGGGCCCGGGCGCCGGTACATATTTGGGCGGGAGCCAGCGCCAGCGGGATGAAGGGGGGTGCGCGGGCGGGGGGGCGCGAGGGGGGGGGGGGCGGGGGGGCGAGGAGCGAGGAGCGGGCGAGAGAGCATGCCAGGCGAGGCTCTCCCCCGGCTTGCCGGCTTGCGCTGCCACGCCGGCCCGCGCGTCACGAATGCATTTGTGACATGCCACTCCGCCCCACCCTCGCCTTCAGGTGCCTAGCCAGCAAGCGTGCAAGCGTCGTCGCTCGGGCCGCGCCACGTCGCCCACGAACAGCGCAAGCAGTTCCCCGGCGCGCGCGCTTGAGTGAGGGCTTCAAATCATTCTCTGTTCCCAACTTGGGCCATGGCTGCTAGGTGTCATGTCTCTCTCTCCTAATTAATTCGGCATCGTGTTAGCGTGTGTTTTCCTTGCTTGCATGCCTTTTCCCATCTGATCGGTCCACTACTTTGGCCGATCAGGTGCAATCGTCTGTCATGATGCGTTACAATAGCAACAAACGTCGTGAGAATGAGCGCTGCATGTGAGAGCGTGAAACGTGAGAGCACCCTTGGCTATGAAATGTGCAGTACAACATAATATGCGGATGCTATTTCTATTTACTAACACTCACTATATCTATATATATACGCTATGACTAATTACTATGACTATCTATATGACTATGACTATCGTGCCTATCTGCCGCGGCCGCGGCGACGGGCGACGGGCGCATATCTACATATTTCCTACATATTTGGGTGAGAGCCTCGCATATAAACGACATATCGTGACCACATATTTGGGCACTTTTTTCTACATGTTATGGCCTACCCCTACCCCCGAGAGCTATCGGGAGATTTTACGTCCCCCGGGGAGCTATCGCGTTTTAAGGTCGGCCCCCAATAGCTATCGGGGGCGAAAGGCGGCCCCCGATAGCTATTGGGGGGAAAACGACGGGCGCCGATAGCTATTGGGGGAAAACGACGGGCGCCGAGAGCTATCGGGGGGCTGTCCTCGAGCCCCCAGGCGCTATTCCCCCCCGTAAGCTGTCAGGGTGCCTGTCCCATTGTCCCATTTCGCTGGCAGTCACCTCGTACGCTGTCTCTGCTCATACCTCAATCTTACAGTGCTGTTACGATCGTTCTTATGGCGGTGCCTTGCGACTTTTCGACACTACAACGAAACTCTCGTTGGTGAGAGTATGGAGATAAGGGTGTTTATTCAAGAAAACGGGTGTTTATGGAAGAAAACGCTGGCGGCAACTCACCCAGGAAATCCTTTCTTCTTCTTCATATCGCACTCTCTCGCTCCCGCACCGCATGTCACAGATGACGCCCTCACCCCTTCTCAATGCCCCTTCCGCTGCTGCAGGTGTGACACCGCAGCAGTGGGAGGAGGCAAAGAGACTCTTTTATCAGCTGGTGGCTGATTTCAAGAGCCGCGCAATGGATGCCGCAAAACGTGCTGAGATCGTCCACCTTCTCAAGAACTGGGACGTGCTCGATGCCAAGCAGCGGCGTCTCTACGGGGGGGGCAACCACAACTATTGGAAGAGCAAGTACGAGCTCGCGCCCACGCTGCCCAACAAGCCAGCAACTGATTTTTAAGAAGATTTTTTTTCCAACCACGTACCCACTCGTCGACACCTGCTGGTGCGCACTGATGTGCGCAAGCGCTTACCTAGGGCTGCGTATCACACACCACGCCCATACCCATGGGTGGTAGCCGCCCAGGATGCTTACCCATTGCCCAACCATAGCTTTTTTCGTATGGGTTGAACTTGAAATATGGGACTTGGGGACCTTGAAGAACAAAATGACAGGGATTGAGGTTTGCCCGATATTGACAGTCCGTACAGGCTCCGGCACGTGGTGCGTTAGCAACACAACTCTCTTCAATGCCGCCCAACCCTTTGGTTGCAGGCCTAGCAAGTACATGTGGGCTGAGCAGAATGCCTGACTCAGGGCCCTAAAGCCTCAAGGGGCCAAAATACTGAGGGGGAGAACAATTATGCTAGGAATTGGCTAGGCACGGAGTACAAGAGTACAAGAGCAAGGAGCAAGATCTTGCGCTTGGCGGCAAGAGGCACGACTCGGTCTCATCCAGCTCCAGGACGTCCGAGTAAGCAGGATTCAAACGTCCGAAAATAGGAAATCGGCGGGCAGTGTGAGTTCCGCCTGGGTTGTTTTGTAACGTTTGGAAAGATAGAGAGAGAAGGGGGGGGGGGGGGGGGGGAGTAGCCAGACGAACGAACCACAATGATAGAGAACACAGAGAACACTTGAGAGAGAAAAATTTGGAAGAGCAGAGAATGATATAGAACGCTGGAATCAGGAAAGTGAGAACTACCTCTAGAAGCCGAGGAAGACGGAAGGAGGACTTAAGATTATATGCTAGACAAGCCGTAGAATAAGAGGAGAGAGGAGAGAAGAGAGCGGAGGTCGAGGCGACGTTCGTTGCGGAAGCCGATTTGAAAAAAGAAGAGACCCCCCCGGGGGCTTCCCTTGTCCAGGCCATCTCCCCTCCCTCTCCCCCTCTCGCCCTCCTCGCAGACAACTGAGAAAGGAGAGATAGAGGGAGGGAGAGAAGAAAGAAGAGAGAGAAAGAGAGAGATGGGGGGGGACAGGGAGGGAGGGGAGGGAGAGAGAGGGAGGGAGAGAGAGAGAGAGAGAGAGAGAGAGAGAGAGAGAGAGAGAGAGAGAGAAGAGAGGAGAGACGGGGGGGGAGGGGAGAGAGAAGAGAGAGAGAGAGAAGAGATAATAGAGAATGAGAGAGAAGAGAGAAGAGAGTATAAGAGAGAATAAGAGAAGAGAGAAGAGAGAGAGACCGGAGTCCGTAAGCGAAAGGCTTCGCTGCCCAACACAACTGACAGCGCGCCCTAGGGCGGGGCCCTCGAGGCAGCAGCGAGCGTGGGCTCAAGGGGGGAGGGGTGCCTTGGCTCTTTCTGTCCCCTCCTCGTGGTCGAGGCTAGTCGAGCGTCGACGAGACTGGCGTCGAGGGCGGTAGACCATGGCACCTCGAGGCATCGCGCTCGTAGGTATTCTCGTGCTGACTGGCGGGTTCTTCTGCTGGCTGCGCCTCCCCGGCGAGGCTCGCGGGCCCTCCACTGGCAACAGCCAGCTATTGCGCGACCTTGTGCTGCACCAAAGAATCTCTGGAACAGGACAAATACTGGAGGGTCCGCCTTATCAGGAGGCGATGGGTGTCGTGCATCACAGGCGTTACAGCAGCCACGCAGCGGAAGAGATCACGATTGACGCCGCAGCTGCAAGGGTGACAATTGACGGACCGAGAGCCAATGGGCCACCACGAGCAAGTCCGCTGACCGCTCGCCAGCACGGATGCTCAATTTGCATCGATGGTGAGCGAATACGCGACCTCACGCTTCCGGTGGGCGAGGCCTGTGTCGAACCAGCCACAGGCAACGAAGTCGGCAATTCAGTCTACTGGCCCCTCCGTACTCCAAATCTTCACGGGAAATCTTGTGTCGAGAAAGGCCATGCCCGGGTCACGATCACCTGTGGTGACATCGACAAGATGAGTAACCTAGGCGTCTTGCCTGATGACACGGACTGTGCTGCTCTCTTTTCACACCTGGGCTGCTGCGGCCCTGATACAATGGCTCGAATCGCTCGGCATTCAGTCAAGAACATGCTGTCATGGAGCAATGCGCCTTCGCTGCCAACACTGCCACAGGATCTGACGAAAGCCGCATTCAACTCAAGACTGCATGGTGCGCGCAGCTGTGCACATCCGCCAACCCATACCAGCAAGCAAGTACCCCAAGGCCACAAAGCCCCCAAACGACCCAGGGAAAGGGCCGGGTCGTTGGCATTGCCCAGTTTAGCTACGACTGAACGGTTTGGCTTCGACTGATCATGAAGCCCCTTCCTCCTCACTACAGCCATTGGTCGCGCAACATTAGACTCGCTTGAGAGTATTGCGTATGCTCTCAAAGGTGTCTCATGGGCACGCATGTCCGATATGCTGGCACCTCGCACGTTCTTGGCCGCGGCAGTGCTGGGCTCGAACTTATATAGTACGTTATGTGCGCGCTTGTTCCTCCTAGCCCGGATGTGCCTGCGTACTCGCACTTGGCCGCATCGCACATCTCGCCCAAAGCACGGCGCAGAAGGCCTCGTCACCGACCGCTTGGCTTTTTACGCTGTCCTTGCTTGGTGATTGGTCTTTCAGTTAGAAATGGATACAACGCGTCTGCCGCGTCCCGGACTGGCGCTTATGCAATACCACCACCACAGCCATCATCGCCATCCTCCTCGCCCCCTGCTTCGTTGCTGCCGCCGTCGTCCTCGTCGCCACAGCTGGCTCAGCCACCGCTCTCATCGCTAGTGCAGCAGCTGCGCTCCACACATAGCACATCACACCCGTCACCCCTATCGCCGCTCTTATCGTTGGTATCATCGCCGTCACCGTCGCTGTCGTCGACTTCATCACCACCGCCACCACCACTAAAGCCGGCATCGCCCAGGGCAGGGACGCGTGGGTCAGGCCGCCAACGCCATTTAGCACAAGCTCTACCGCCGCCTTCGCCTCCGCAGCCGTTGTCACCCGAACCGTCACCTCCACCGCCGCCCTCCCCGTTCTTTCCGGGGCCTTCGCCTCCACCGCCGCCCACCCCGTTCACTCCGGGGCCCTCGCCTCCACCGCCGTTGTCACCCGAACCGTCGCCTCCACCGCCGCCCTCCCCGTTGACTCCTGGGCCTTCGCCTCCACCGCCGTTGACACCCGAACCGTCGCCTCCGCCGCCGCCCTCCCCGTTCTCTCCTGCGCCTTCGCCTCCACCGCCACAACTGCCACCGCCGCCTTTTTCACCCGAACCGTCGCCTCCACCGCCGCCCTCCCCGTTCACTCCGGGGCCCTCGCCTCCACCGCCGTTGTCACCCGAACCGTCGCCTCCACCGCCGCCCTCCCCGTTGACTCCTGGGCCTTCGCCTCCACCGCCGTTGACACCCGAACCGTCGCCTCCACCGCCGCCCTCCCCGTTGACTCCTGGGCCTTCGCCTCCACCGCCGTTGACACCCGAACCGTCGCCTCCACCGCCGCCCTCCCCGTTCTCTCCTGCGCCTTCGCCTCCACCGCCATATATGCCGCCTCCGTCACCAGCCCCCCCCTCGCCGCCGCCGCCATCGCCTCCGCCTCCATCGCCGCCGCCGCCATCGCCTCCGTCGCCCTCGCCTCCGCTTCCGTCGCCGCCCCAACCGCCACCCCCACCTTCGCCACCTGCCCCGTCACCACCACTCCCCTCGCCGCCGCCGCCCTTGCCACTAACACCCTCGCCGCCGCCGCCGTCGCCGCCGCCGTCGCCGCCGCTTCCATCACCACAGCTCCCATCACCGCCTCCCCCCTTCCCACCGCCGCCATCACCACCGCCGCCGTCGCCGCCGCCACCGTCGCCGCCCCCCCCTCGCCACCGCCCCCGTCACCGCCACCCCCCTCGCCACCGCCTCCGTCACCGCCACCCCCATCGCCGCCACCTCCGTCGCCGCCCCTCCCCTCACCGCCACCGCCCTTGCCGCCACTATCGCCGCCGCCATCACCACCACAACCATCGCCACCACCACCATCACCGGCCCCGGCCCCCTTGCCGCCACCATCACCAGCTCCGGCCCCCCTGCCCCCACCGTCCCCGGTGCAACACCCTTCCACTCCCCCGCCTTATATGCCGCCTCCGTCACCAGCCCCCCCCTCGCCGCCGCCTCCATCGCCGCCGCCGCCATCGCCTCCGTCGCCCTCGCCTCCGCTTCCGTCGCCGCCCCAACCGCCACCCCCACCTTCGCCACCTGCCCCGTCACCGCCACTCCCCTCGCCGCCGCCGCCCTTGCCACTAACACCCTCGCCGCCGCCGCCGTCGCCGCCGCCGTCGCCGCCGCTTCCATCACCACAGCTCCCATCACCGCCTCCCCCTTCCCACCGCCGCCATCACCACCGCCGCCGTCGCCGCCGCCACCGTCGCCGCCCCCCCCTCGCCACCGCCCCCGTCACCGCCACCCCCCTCGCCACCGCCTCCGTCACCGCCACCCCCATCGCCGCCACCTCCGTCGCCGCCCCTCCCCTCACCGCCACCGCCCTTGCCGCCACTATCGCCGCCGCCATCACCACCACAACCATCGCCACCACCACCATCACCGGCCCCGGCCCCCTTGCCGCCACCATCACCAGCTCCGGCCCCCTTGCCCCCACCGTCCCCGGTGCAACACCCTTCCACTCCCCCGCCTTATATGCCGCCTCCGTCACCAGCCCCCCCCTCGCCGCCGCCTCCATCGCCGCCGCCGCCATCGCCTCCGTCGCCCTCGCCTCCGCTACCGTCGCCGCCGCAACCGCCACCCCCACCTTCGCCACCTGCCCCGTCACCGCCACTCCCCTCGCCGCCGCCGCCCTTGCCACTAACACCCTCGCCGCCGCCGCCGTCGCCGCCGCCGTCGCCGCCGCTTCCATCACCACAGCTCCCATCACCGCCTCCCCCCTTCCCACCGCCGCCATCACCACCGCCGCCGTCGCCGCCGCCACCGTCGCCGCCCCCCCCCTTGCCACCGCCCCCGTCACCGCCACCCCCCTCGCCACCGCCTCCGTCACCGCCACCCCCATCGCCGCCACCTCCGTCGCCGCTCCTCCCCTCACCGCCACCGCCCTTGCCGCCATTATCGCCGCCGCCATCACCACCACAACCATCGCCACCACCACCATCACCGGCCCCGGCCCCCTTGCCGCCACCATCACCAGCTCCGGCCCCCTTGCCCCCACCGTCCCCGGTGCAACACCCTTCCACTCCCCCGCCTTATATGCCGCCTCCGTCACCAGCCCCCCCTCGCCGCCGCCTCCATCGCCGCCGCCGCCATCGCCTCCGTCGCCCTCGCCTCCGCTACCGTCGCCACCGCAACCGCCACCCCCACCTTCGCCACCTGCCCCGTCACCGCCACTCCCCTCGCCGCCGCCGCCCTTGCCACTAACACCCTCGCCGCCGCCGCCGTCGCCGCCGCCGTCGCCGCCGCTTCCATCACCACAGCTCCCATCACCGCCTCCCCCCTTCCCACCGCCGCCATCACCACCGCCGCCGTCGCCGCCGCCACCGTCACCGCCCCCCCCCTCGCCACCGCCCCCGTCACCGCCACCCCCCTCGCCACCGCCTCCGTCACCGCCACCCCCATCGCCGCCACCTCCGTCGCCGCCCCTCCCCTCACCGCCACCGCCCTTGCCGCCACTATCGCCGCCGCCATCACCACCACAACCATCGCCACCACCACCATCACCGGCCCCGGCCCCCTTGCCGCCACCATCACCAGCTCCGGCCCCCTTGCCCCCACCGTCCCCGGTGCAACACCCTTCCACTCCCCCGCCTTATATGCCGCCTCCGTCACCAGCCCCCCCCTCGCCGCCACCTCCATCGCCGCCGCCGCCATCGCCTCCGTCGCCCTCGCCTCCGCTACCGTCGCCACCGCAACCGCCACCCCCACCTTCGCCACCTGCCCCGTCACCGCCACTCCCCTCGCCGCCGCCGCCCTTGCCACTAACACCCTCGCCGCCGCCGCCGTCGCCGCCGCCGTCGCCGCCGCTTCCATCACCACAGCTCCCATCACCGCCTCCCCCTTCCCACCGCCGCCATCACCACCGCCGCCGTCGCCGCCGCCACCGTCACCGCCCCCCCCTCGCCACCGCCCCCGTCACCGCCACCCCCCTCGCCACCGCCTCCGTCACCGCCACCCCCATCGCCGCCACCTCCGTCGCCGCCCCTCCCCTCACCGCAACCGCCCTTGCCGCCACTATCGCCGCCGCCATCACCACCACAACCATCGCCACCACCACCATCACCGGCCCCGGCCCCCTTGCCGCCACCATCACCAGCTCCGGCCCCCTTGCCCCCACCGTCCCCGGTGCAACACCCTTCCACTCCCCCGCCTTATATGCCGCCTCCGTCACCAGCCCCCCCCTCGCCGCCACCTCCATCGCCGCCGCCGCCATCGCCTCCGTCGCCCTCGCCTCCGCTACCGTCGCCACCGCAACCGCCACCCTCACCTTCGCCACCTGCCCCGTCACCGCCACTCCCCTCGCCGCCGCCGCCCTTGCCACTAACACCCTCGCCGCCGCCGCCGTCGCCGCCGCCGTCGCCGCCGCTTCCATCACCACAGCTCCCATCACCGCCTCCCCCCTTCCCACCGCCGCCATCACCACCGCCGCCGTCGCCGCCGCCACCGTCACCGCCCCCCCCTCGCCACCGCCCCCGTCACCGCCACCCCCCTCGCCACCGCCTCCGTCACCGCCACCCCCATCGCCGCCACCTCCGTCGCCGCCCCTCCCCTCACCGCAACCGCCCTTGCCGCCACTATCGCCGCCGCCATCACCACCACAACCATCGCCACCACCACCATCACCGGCCCCGGCCCCCTTGCCGCCACCATCACCAGCTCCGGCCCCCTTGCCCCCACCGTCCCCGGTGCAACACCCTTCCACTCCCCCGCCTTATATGCCGCCTCCGTCACCAGCCCCCCCTCGCCGCCGCCTCCATCGCCGCCGCCGCCATCGCCTCCGTCGCCCTCGCCTCCGCTACCGTCGCCACCGCAACCGCCACCCCCACCTTCGCCACCTGCCCCGTCACCGCCACCCCCCTCGCCGCCGCCGCCCTTGCCACTAACACCCTCGCCGCCGCCGCCGTCGCCGCCGCCGTCGCCGCCGCTTCCATCACCACAGCTCCCATCACCGCCTCCCCCCTTCCCACCGCCGCCATCACCACCGCCGCCGTCGCCGCCGCCACCGTCACCGCCCCCCCCCTCGCCACCGCCCCCGTCACCGCCACCCCCCTCGCCACCGCCTCCGTCACCGCCACCCCCATCGCCGCCACCTCCGTCGCCGCTCCTCCCCTCACCGCCACCGCCCTTGCCGCCATTATCGCCGCCGCCATCACCACCACAACCATCGCCACCACCACAATCACCGGCCCCGGCCCCCTTGCCGCCACCATCACCAGCTCCGGCCCCCTTGCCCCCACCGTCCCCGGTGCAACACCCTTCCACTCCCCCGCCTTATATGCCGCCTCCGTCACCAGCCCCCCCCTCGCCGCCGCCTCCATCGCCGCCGCCGCCATCGCCTCCGTCGCCCTCGCCTCCGCTACCGTCGCCGCCGCAATCGCCACCCCCACCCTCGTCACCTGACCCGTCACCGCCACTCCCCTCGCCGCCGCCGCCCTTGCCACTTTCACCCTCGCCGCTGCCGCCGCCGCCGCCGCCGTCACCGCTTCTCCCCTCGCCGCCACCGCCTATGCCGCCAACCCCCTATCCGCCATCACCACCGCCGCCGCCATCGTGGCCGCCGGCGACGCCGCCGCTTCCATCACCACAGCTCACCTCACCGCTTCCCCCCTTTCCACTGTCTCCATCACCACCGCCCTTGCTGACGGTGCCCGTGTCGCCGCCGTCCACGCCACCATCGATGCCACCATTCGCGCCGCCATCATCCCCGCCGCCCTCGCCGCCGCCGCCCTCGCCCACTCTTCTATCACCACAGCTTCCATCACCAACTCCCCCCTTCCCACCGCCGCCATTACCGCGGCCCCCCTCGCCGCCGCCGCCATCTCCACCTCCGCCATCGCCACCTCCCCCGTCACCCCCCCCACCTTGACCGCCTCCGCCATCGCCCCCGCCGCCCTCGCCGCCGCCTCCGTCACCGCCACCCCCTTCGCCGCCGCCTCCGTCACCGCCACCCCCCTCGTCACCGCCTCCGTCACCGCCGCTCCCCTCGCCGCCGCCGCCCTTGCCGCCGCCGCCCTCGCCGCCGCCCTCGCCGCCGCCGCCCTCGCCGTCGCCACCATCACCACCCCCACCCTCGCCACCTCCCCCGTCACCCCCACCACCTTCACCGCCTCCGCCATCACCCCCGCCGCCCTCGCCGCCGCCTCCGTCACCGCCACCCCCTTCATCGCCGCCGCCGTCGCCGACACCCTCCTCGCCGCCGCCTCTACCACAGATCCCATCACCGCCTCCCCCCTTCCCACCGCCACCATCAACTCCGCCGCCCTCGCCGCCGCCGCCATCTCCACCCCCACCGTCGCCACCTCCCCGTCACCCCCACCACCTTCACCGCCTCCGCCCTCGCCGCCGCCGCCCTCGCCGCCGCCTCCGTCACCGCCACCACCTTCGCCGCCGCCTCCGTCACCGCCGCCGCCCTCGCCCCCGCTTCCCTCACCACCGCCGCCCTCGCCGCCGCCCTCGCCGCCGCCGCCCTCGCCGCCGCCGCCCTCGCCGCCGCCACCATCTCCACCCCCACCCTCGCCACCTCCCCCGTCACCCCCCCCACCTTCACCGCCTCCGCCATCACCCCCGCCACCTTCGCCCCCGCCCCCATCACCACCGCCATCCTCGCCGCCACTCCCCTCGCCGCCACCCCCCTTGCCACCGCCCCCGTCACCCCCTCCCCCCTCGCCGCCGCCGCCATCTCCACCCCCACCCTCGCCGCCGCCGCCGTCCCTACCACCTACGTCACCGTCTCTCCCCTCGCCGCCGGCGCCCTTACCGCCACCGCCCTCACCGCCTCCGCCCTCACCGCCGCCACCCTCGCCGCCGCCACCCTCGCCGCCACCACCCTCGCCACCGCCTCCGTCACCCCCGCCACCATCGCCGCCGCCGCCGTCGCCGCCGCCGCCGTCGCCTCCTCCCCCCTCGCGACCGCCGCCGTCGCCGCCTCCTCCGTCACCGCCCCCCCCCTCGCCACCATCTCCATCACCACCGCCTCCGTCTCCGCCTCCCCCGTCTCCGCCACCGCCTTCTTCGCCTCCTCCAGCAACACCGCCGCCGTCGCCGCCACTGCCCTCGCCGCCCCCGCCAGCGCCACCACCGCCATCGCCACCACCGCCATCGCCACCACCCCCGTCACTCCCGCCGCCCTCGCCGCCTCCACCTTCGAACCCACCTCCATCACCTCCTCCAGCCTTGCCCCCACCCTCGCCGCCTCCGCCCTCGCCACCTCCGCCCTTAACGCCTCCGCCTTCTCCGCCTCCGCCGTCGCCTCCGCCGCCCTCGCCGCCACCGCCGTCACTGCCGCCTCCCGTCTCGCCGCCGCCCTCACCGCCACTTCCAGTTCCACCCCCGCCCTCGCCGCCGCCCCCATCGCCGCCCCCTCCCCTGCCGCCACCAAGACCACCGCCATCAGCCCCGCCGTCGCTCCCGCCGCCTGCCTCACCTCCTCCAGCACCGCCCCCACCCCTCTCGCCCGGTGGACAAATTGTTCACCGTGTGCTGTTTTCCATGAGCACCTTGAGCGCGGAGCCAACTTCTCGCCGCGCGTTGGCCAGTTCCGACGGCGGGGACTTATCCGTCCTCATCGCTTCCGTTTGTAGCGAACTACTCTATGGTGTATCTGATGTCCGGGCCGAAAAGACATCGAGCACTTCCTATGGAATCGAAGTGACCCTCGGCCCCTCTTCCACTCTTCAGACGGAAGACATTGTCGCGATCGTCGTCGCCCCACAATTTACTGAGAGCATGTCCACGAGAATCGGCCAGTCGTTCTCCGAGCCGTTCAATATCGAGTCGTTTGCAGAGAGTACTGCTGCCCCGTCTCCTCCACCCCCTCATCCATTGCCGCCACCAAATGAGCCACCGAGCCCTCCACCGAGCCCTCAGCCCCGCACACCGCCCAGCCCCTCTCCGCCCCCGCCGTTCAAGCCAGCACCTCCCGGTGGATACGACCCCCCGCCGCCCTCCCCACCTCCACGGCCGCCTCTACAACCGCCATCGCCGCAGCCGGCACCGCCGCCAACACCACCATCTCCACCTATGTCGCCTCCAATGCTGCCGCCGAGCACCATCGACGCGCCTCGACTGGTGCTGACACAAGTAGGGGTTCCCACTACGGTCGCCTTTGCAGGACAGAATGTCGAGGATGGCGACTGGGCCAAATGGATATCTGGGTCGGCAGATGCCATTTCATGCAGTGGACAGACTTCGGCCTCCAACCGGATACTTTCATCAGCAAGCGCCCGCTTCACCTTTGTTCGCCCCGGCATTGCGACGTTGTGCTACAAGTACAACTTCCTCTCTCACAATGGCTTGTACAACTCACCATCATATAGCGTCATACATACCAGCCAGGCGGTTGTGTTGGCCATCGATGGAGCATCTCCCCGCGGCACTTCCATCGGTTGCATCAGCGTCCTCACCATCGCCGGCGCAGGATTCTCCGCTCTTCTCGAGGCAGGGCTGGCAATCCAATGCAGGTTTGGCATCCTCGGGGTCACCGCTGCCAACGTGACGAGCGATGGCACAATTTCTTGCGAGACCCCGAGCGCGGTGGTGCCGGCGTCATATCCGCTCTCTCTCGTTGTTGCCCAGGAGTGGGACATGCAAGTGCTGAGTAGCTTCACTGTCTACGGCGACGAGGCCACAATGGCAGGCGCCGTGTTTCCTGAGGGTGGTGCCTACAACCTGCAGACGTCCCTAACGCTCAGTGCGGGCAGCTTTCAAGAGTACGGACCCATCCTTTGCCAGGTTGGTGGCGTTGTTGGCTCGATTGGTGGAGTGGTTGATGGTGGCCGCTCGGTGGCGTGTAACAAACCCGCGCTTCCGGACACCTTTCGCTACTCTACTGGCATCTACCCGATCGAGCTCTCGCTCAACGGGCAGTGTTTTACGCCGACCAATACAAGCTTCACCTTGTACAACGCACTCATAGAGAGCATTGACACAAAAGGCGCGCCTGCTTCAAGCGAGGTCTCAATCGGAGTCCGGGGGGAAGGCTTTCCGAACCCTGCGCTTGAGGGTGGTTCGTGTGAGTTTGTACTCGAAGGCTCGGGCGGAGCCGTGCGCGTCTCCAAGTCGCTCGTGCCGGTGAATTCGACTTACTTACTCACCGCCTCTCCTGGCATCGGCGTGATTGGTACATGGCTCATGTCGTGCAAGCTCAATGGAATGACGCCGGAGCCGGCACTTTACGGAGCTCCTCGCTTCGTTGAATACGATCTGGCCTTGGTGCACATCTCCTCGGTCGAGCCCGTCGGCGCACCGGAGCGCTTGGCAACCTCCATCACCTTGTACGGAGAGAACTTCGCCGACTTCGGCCTTGTGTGCCGTGTGGCAGGTGTGCTTGTGCCGGCGCGGCTTTTGGCTGCCACTCGCGTGCAGTGTGATCTTCCGGCCCTGTGGGACGCTCAGACCGTCGATATCGGCGTGAGTTTGAATGGCGGTGCCGAAGGGACGTTCGCCGCAGACGTGGTCTCCTTCTCCTTCTATTCTCAGCCGACACTCACGTCCATATCTCCACAAATGGGGGAGGCTACAGGCGGCACGGAGGTAACGATTCGTGGGAGCGGATTCAGGGCTTTGCCATTCGACCTTGCCTCGCAGCGGTCACGTTT
>CM030941.1:3189799-3214266 GCA_018136815.1 Isochrysis galbana | reverse complement strand
TCTTGTGTCACAGGCGTTCTGGAGGCGACAGTATGCCCCGTACGATTGTCTAATCCTTGCGAACCGGCGGCTTTTCGAATAGCCATGTCTCATACATGTTCATATTCATATGTTTAGCTCTTAGCGCCATGTCTCATACATGTTACGAGCTTACACGTGCACGTGCACATATTTCACTCATACATTCGTTTCCCCCCGCCCCTGCCCCTGCCGGCTCGGAGCGATGGCGTCGCCGCGCCCGCCACTCCCGCCTTCCGCCACTCCGACAGACAGAGTAAGAGGATGGGGGGAGGGTGTCGCATTCGCGATGTCTCAGAGGCAAAAAGAAACAACAGTAAAGAAATACAGTAAAAACAGTAAAAAGAAACAAGAGGAAGAAAGAAGAAGAAGAGTGAAAAAGAAGAGAAAAAAACCCAGAGTATATAGGGTGGTTCTCAGCCCTTCCCATCGGCTCTATGGCTACGTAAACTCAAACTCTCGCGTGGCATAGTGGTTCAACCCACACCGCCTCCACCAACCTTTTGCTCTGGGTCGCGAGTTCGAGTCCGGACGGAGCGCTCTGCAGTTCGAGCCCCGCTCCTTCTCCTCTCCGCTGTTCTTCTACAGTTAAGTTCCGCGCTCTTCTTCTACAAGTGAATTCCACGCCCTTCTTCTACCAGTAAAAATCCTGCCTCTTCCTACTGTCTACTGTTAAAATTCCTGCCTTCCTTCCTACCGTTAAAAATCCTGCCTTCCTACTGTTAGAATCCTGCCTCCGTCGCCTTGCCAAGACATTTCCTCTGCCTTCCTGCTTCCTGCCGGCTTCCTTGCCAGTTCCTTCCGCCCCGGTTTCCCGCTTGTCTCCAAATCGGTTTCACCGCATTAAGACCAAGCTTAGTGGTAGTGGGGAAACTCTCCGTCTAGTTCCGTTACCCGAAAATCTCGTTCATCTCGTCGGGCCCTAGGGCCATCTCGTTCATCTCGTCGTCGGGCCCTAGGGCCATCTCGTTCATCTCGTCGTCGGGCCATCAGGCCATCTCGTTACATCTCGTTCATCTCGTTACAATCCAACCAAGCTGCGGCTTTGATCTCCAAGAATTTGGAGATATTGATTTCCACAGAGGGGGGGAGCAAGAGAGGAAGAGAGAGGGGGGCGAGGCGGAGGGAGAGATGCGGCAGAGAGAGGGAGAGGACAGGGACAGGGAGATTGAAAGGTAGGGAGGGAGAGGGAGTGAAGGGGGTGGAGAGCGCGGGCACAAAGGAGAGGCTGAGAGGCTGAGTGACTGAGGCTAAGTTAGTAACTTGGCTAAGCGCTGAGTGAGGTTGCGGTAGGCAGGTTGCGGAGACGGCATATTGGGGTATGTTTGTGTTCACTTTTCACTATCATCTGCATCGGCATCAGCATCAGCATTAGCTATCATGATGAATGAATAGAGGCAAATTATCCATAAATACTCGGACTAGATTGGGGCCTGAATGAAATGTGATAGATTGTCGGATCCAGAGTATTTCCTCAATACTCTAGACGGATCCGATGGCTTGTGTGTCTTTTAACTTTAGGATGGGCATTGTGTTCTTGAGAAGTGATCGCCGTTTACTTCGAGACTCTTCGTTGTGGCTTCGTTTCTCGTTTCGGTTGGCTGCATTCTTCTCCGGACTCGTTTCTTTGATTGTGATTGTGGCGACTGACTGTTTACGTGAGTTTTCGGAGTGTCCCTTTGTTGACTGGGCGGTTTTGTGAGTGGTGTGTCATCGTGGCTTGTGTCGCCATGTAGCGCGCGCGCTCCCTCTCTCTTTCTCAAGACTGTGCTCTATGCCCCTCGAGACTTGGCCCACGAACAAGCATTCGCTTGTTTCGACATAGATCTGAGTAGTTGAGTACACGCGAGTTCCGTGTATTCATGATAGTGATCGAGACAAAAGCCCACTATTCAAACTATTCACATCATTCAAGGAACGCCCTAGCCCTGGCTTTAATTGCTATGACGCGAACGCGCGCCGCCAGCAGCCTTTTATCCTATTCGTATAGCCTATAGCCGCTACTTACTATTAGTAACTAGAATTAGTAACTAGGACTGCACGCTATGCCCACGGTGGCGAGCTGGGTAGGGTCCAGCATGTGGGAAGGCAGGGCGAGGCGAAGGGCCGTCATGCGTCATAAGCCTCGGCACGAGTGTAACGATGGGATTCCACCTGTCAAAAAAGAAGCACTCGATTGTCGCAACTATCCAACATTAACCATGTGATGCATCATGATGCGCCATGCGCCGCGATACCCACAGGCAAAGGTACGACGGACAACAGACAAGCATAGAAAGAGATTAGGAGAACGGTGCAAGTTGTGCGATGCAATGACAGGACACAGCCGGTGGTGAATACCGTCCTGTGTGCGCCTACGTGTGTTGTGGCGCGTCGAACAGTAGGGGCAGCTTCCTACACCTCACGCCGTGGCACGCTGCAGAGCAAACCCATCGGGTATCTAGCGAATGCAGGCACTATCTCTGGCCGTAACACTGTGGGAACGCAGCAGACCAATCAACCTATGCGTACTCGTCTGTGGGAACGAGTGGGTAGGAGTACCAACTTTGTGCGAGAGCGCGGACGTGCACGTGGTAATGCGAAGAAAAGCCGACGGAGCCCCACGGTGCCTCTGGCTCCGCTTGAATCTGAGCGACTCTGACGTCACAGCAGCGCATACATCGCCGCAGGAGTGAGGCTCAATGTAAAGAAGCTTGCCCGCCTCGAATACTTTGCAACGTGCGCAATGCATGCGCCCGCCACATATAGTTGGCCAACAAGCATGGCCGCAGTAGGGCTCTCATATGGCCGGCCAAGTCCATCTGGACGCGCCGGGGGTTGCCACGCGTAGCGTGGCAGCCACGCCCCACAATTCGCGCACGCTTGCCCCCCATCGCTGTCGAGACCATCTCTCGCAGCATCACATCTAGCCTGGTGGCAACACATGGATAACAAAAAAGGGCTGGACTGGTCGAGTGCCTGGCCTCTCTTGGCTTGCGCAGCCATACCTCACATGAGGAGGCAGCCACCGCCGCCCTTCTTTCGTGTGGGCTTGTACTCTTGTACGTACTTGAGCTGCACCCGATTGATGGCGCCGCGTCTCTTCCTCCGGATTAGATCGACAGTCTCCTCCCAAGGCATGCCGGACTCCATGAGCGCAATGGCGACCAGCAGCGGGGCTCTACCAAGCCCAGCGACGCAGTGGACGGCGATGGTGCAGTCGGATGAGAAGCAGAGGTCAAGCCAGCGTGCGATGAGCGAGGCCGGTGGCGCTTCGCCGTCTGGGAAGTTCATGTCGTGCACGTGGATGCCGAGCGCCTGCACGCGCCCCTCGTCGTACGAGGATGTCTCGCAGCAGCGCACCCACTGGCCTACGTCGAGCCCCTTGGTCGCCTCGAGGTAGAGGTGAAGATTGTCGTCGGTTGGCGCGTCCATGATGAGGAATCGTAGCTTGGAAGATCCCGCGAGCTCGATGAGCGTCGGAGGATTCTGCAGCCTGGGCCTCGACATGGCTCTGTCTGCTGCTGACAAGCCTGCAAGCTCTGCGCATGCGTTGGGGGAGGGGGACAGCGCCGGCCCTGGGCAGCGCGTCCGTCTGCGCGCGGACGCGAGAGGGGAGGGGGTGGGAAAGGGAAGGGAGGGAGGGGGAAAGGGGGGAGGCAGGAGGGGCAGGAGCTGGGGGGGGGGAAGGGGGAGAGAGGGCTCTCTCTCCCTCTCTCTCTCTCTCTCTCTCTCTCCCTCCCTCCCTCCCTCCCTCCTTCTTATCTCCCTTCTCCCTCTCTCTTTCTCTCTCCTCCTGCCGCCCCCACCCCCCTCTCCGCCTTCTCTCTCTCTCAGTCTCTGTGCCGCTCTGACCTCGTGAAGCACGTGGGGAGGGAGCCCATTCTCTTTCTTATTAAAGGATGGAAGAGAGAGAAGATCTAGAGGGAATAGAAGGAGGGGGGGATTCGGCACGAGGACATTGCCCCTTGATTGTAGAGTCAGTACATTATCTTAGGCACGTTTTTACGTTAGGATGACGTGGTGGAGCGGGCTCGCTGACCGTCTTTCATTCTGTCTGAAAATACAACATGTAAGAGAATTGTATTCGAGAAGAGGAGGAGGAGAGAGAGAGAGGGAGAATTTGCAGGAGATAGTAGGGGGGGTTATGTGATCTAACCTAGTGGGACTTTTAGATTTTTGGGAATAGGAGGGGGAAAGGCCTGATGGAAACGAGGAGAACCGCGGCTGCCCTCACACACCACGTTGGTTCACGCGTCGAAAGGAGGAGCAAAAGAAAGTGGGCGGATGAATCTGTTGGTGAAAACGTGAAGGAGACGACGAGAGAGAGGGTGAAAGAGAGGGAGGGAGAGAGAGGGAGAGGAGAGAGAGAGAGAGAGAGAGAGAGAGAGGGAGAGAGGGAGAGAGGGAGAGAGAGAGGAGCGAAGAGAGAGAAGAGAGAGAGAGAGAAAGAGAGGGGGAGAGAGAGAGAGAGGGAGAGAGGGAGAGAGAGAGAGGAGCGAAGAGAGAGAAGAGAGGAGAGGAGAGAGGAAGGGGAGAGAGGCTCTAGAGGGCGCTGGACTCCTCGCGGCGCGGCTCCTGCGCCCGTTGTCTTCTTTACCGTTCTAAGGGCACTTTTATACTCGCGCTCGGGTCCTCTCCCTCTCCTTCTGGCTCTCCCGTCTGCATTCCCCCCCCCCCTTCCTGTATCTTGCCGTCCTCGGCGGTTTTGTTTTTCGCGCGTGGTTCTCTCTCCCAACGGAGTGGGGATGGCGCTGACGAGACTCTTGACGACGTCCGAGTGCGGTGCGGGTCCAGCGCCTCGGCACCCGGCCCTTGAGGTTGAGGGAGACGCACAGTCATTGCAATTGGTCGGTGGTCGGCATTGGTGGCGCATTGAGCGTCGGCCACATGTAGGCCCTTGATGAGACGATCGACGATCGCAGCTAGCAGCTAGGTGGGAAACCCGTGTTTACCGTGTTTCTACGAAGGCCAAAAACAGTCCGTTTTTACTGTGTTTCAAACCCCCTCTGTTTTAGGTACCGTGTTTGTGTGTGTGTGTGGGGGGGGGTGCGCCCACTCGTGACAGCGCCATGCAGCGGCGCAGCGGCGCAGCGGCTCTGCGCGTTGCGCGTAGCCCGGATGGTATTTGGTATTTCTCACGTCAGGTGAGAGGTCGGTGGCTCCTGACAAAGGGTGACGTACCTGACGTCAGACCTGACGTCAGACCCCTATGATCATAATAAGATAATTATAGTATTATTGTAATAGGTTATAAGTATAGTCTTGTGCACTTACACACGTACACACTCACTCCTCACTCCTCATCCTCAGGCTCGTCCGGGACCATCTCCAAGTCCCACACAAGCACACACGACTCCCAGTCCTTCATCACATCCTTCAACACAAGATTGGTGTGGCACCTCACAAGCCTCTCCACAGTAAGATGCCCCAGCCTGTTCCTCTTCTTGGAATGTATCCAATCCTCCACAGACCACGATCGTTCACAGCCAGACGTAGAGCACGGCAATGCCAACAAACGCATAGATGCCCAACGCAAATGAGGCCATGGGGCCATGTAGACGCTTGCCCATTTGTACGAGGCCATGCTCTTGGCCTTCGAGGAGAACGCAATCTCCGGAGTCAAATCATACAAACCTGTGGCAGCTGCCTCTTGGAAGTCTGCCAGATCGCTCAACAACGCCGGATACGTGTGCTCCTCCGTCGCCATCTGCTTCAGCACAGCTTTCGTCTCTTTCATCTCGTCGGAGCTCAGTTGGCGGCGACAGAACTCCGGCTCCAAACAATAGGCGGCAGTCATTACGGGAGAATGTAAATACTCCCACCTGGCCATAAAGAGCACGTGCATCTTTTGCCTCACCCTATCATCGAGGCCGTTGATCGGCTCGCGGAAGTGTTCGTCGATTTGGAGCAAGTAGCCGTATATCTTGGCGAGATTTGCTCCAAGCTTCCCGTCTGTGAGCCTGAGGAGCCTATAGACAGGCTCCAACAAGGTAATCGCAAGCTTAGCTACCTTTAGATGGTCGTCGTCGCGCACGATGCGTTTCGTCTCGGCGCCTTTCTCTTTCATCTCCGTCTTCTGCTTGACCAACCATTCCGTGTACTCCTTGTCGATAACGAGCTTGTCGAGGACGAAGTGCACGTTCACATATCGCATCAGCATCATCAGGTTGGATGCGAAGCGCGTTTCCGCCGCCTTCAAGAGCTCCATACCACCCTTTGGGCGATCCTCTCGGGGAACTTCGGCACAAAGAGCACGGTAACGCGCGAGGGCCTTCTGGTGATTGTCGCATTCGCGAATCGACACTCGTAAGGCTTCTCTTCGTCGTTCGGTATTTATCGTTATAATTCTCTCGTTCTCGTTCTCGGTCAAAAGCTTCGCTTGGATGCATGGGATCGTGGGTTGTGGAGCGCCCTCTCTCTTTCTCTCGAAAGAGAAGGGAAGTTTCCCTACCTTTCTTCCTCCCAGGCGCCTCGCAAATAGGTTTAATTTGCTATCTCCCCTGCGGTTCTTTATCTGCTCCTGGGGGCAATCAGGTTTAATTTGCGACCTCTTCGCATCTCCCCCTTAGGCACATCGCACTCCTTTCGTCTTATTTGGTAGGTCTCTTGGAATCTTGTGCAGCAGGATTGCCCCTCGTTTCCGTTATGGTGCGATTCCCGTTCCAGACAAGATCGCCGACAGATCGCCCTTTGATCGTCGTCCGTCGTTGTCTGATCGGAGTGTTTGGGTTTGATTTCAGTCGAGTTATGTGAGAAAGTCGTGGGGCGAGAGTCGGGGTGTTTTCCTGGGTGTCTCTGTCCGTCGTCTTGTCGTCAGTCGTCATCCGTCGTCGCTCTCGCTCTCGTCGCTCTCGCTCTCGTAACACTCGTACCCAACAAACTCGCCTCGCCTCGCCAGCCCCTGCCTTCACAGCCCTCCTCTCACTCGCCCTCGCCTCTCGCCGCTCGTTCCATGTCGTTCTCGCCGCCGTCCTCGCCCTCGCTCAAGCCCGCCTGCCCGCCTTCCTCTGCTGAAGGGCTTCAGCCCGTCAGCACCTCCGAAGTGGTCTCCCTCGCCGCGCCTGCCGCCGGCTTCGCCCCTTCCTCATTGCCCTCAGGCCTTGTGGGCCACTCCAATTCGTCAGGTGTAGAATCCTATCCGGTGCGTCCCGCGCTGGACGTCTCAATGGGGGTCACCCCCACCTCTGCAGAGTCGGGCATCATGCCTGCCCTGCCCCCTTTCTCCTCTCCGGACGGTCATCCACCACCACCTTCACAGGGGGGGGTGATGCCCTCCCTCACCTCTTCTCCTGATCTCTCTGCGGTGCCTCCGCCATCATCTCCGCCTTCACCGCCGGAGTCCGTCGGAGACGGGTCCAAGCCCGAGTCTTTCCAGGATGAGGATAATCCTCTGGGGGGGTCCCTCCACTCGTCCCGCGCATGCCTCGAGGCACCGCCACCCCTGCCATCGGACTCGGAGGCCGCCTATGAGCCCTACCATCCCGCGCTCGAACGACTCTCGGTCGCCTCGGTCGCGCCAAGCCAGCCGTCTCGTTGTGGAGAGGCCCCGGGCCTGCTGCCCGACTCCCTTCTTCATCTCTCTCCTTCTCCACCGTCTGCTACGGTCCCGCCGCCAACTTCTTCGGCTTCACCGGGGCTCAACCCCGTCGAGCTGCGCTACATCGAGCTCATGCAGGCTATGGCCGCACAATTCTCACAGCAGCTCGCCGCGGTCACCAGCGCGATCGAACGGGGCCGACTCCCTCTTGCTCCAGTCCAGGCAGCCAGCCCGCCTCCACCTCCATCCGATGATGGCGGCGAAGTTGTTTTGCCTCCGCCACCGCCGCTCCCTCGTTCCTCATCGAAATCTAAAAAGCCTCATAAGGACAAGAAGAAGGACCGCCGCCGCCGCCGCTACAGTCCCTCTACTTCTTCGTCCTCCTCGTCATCGTCCCCGGTTTCTAGCCCGTGTTCATCCAACTCTTCGCCGACCAACGACTCGGAGTCCGATGGGTCATCCGAGTCTACGGACTCTCGCCGCAGGCCTCGCCGCGCCAAGGGTGGCCACTATACCACTGCGGGCAAAGGTTATCATACTAAAGAGGGACGGCCGTCTATGATGGCCCCCGAAGGTTTGCATTCTAATCCTCGCCGATCTCTTCGCCCCCACGCCTCTAAGTCCAAGGCAGGCCATCACAGTAGCCGGGAGAGTCGACGTCACGCTAAACGCCACGCCGCTCCTCCCGCGGACCCAGCCCTGTCCGATGAACCGGACATTCTTGAGCAGTGGCTGCGCCACTATGGGCGCCACGGCAAAGCCTATTCCGATTCCGCTAGTGCCCCACTCGAATACCAGGTGATGGCGGCCCGTGAGGTCCCATCTGGTGAGTCCTGGCATGCCCGCATCATTTACACAACTCGCACCCTTACGAAATGGGTGCGCGCTCGCACGTTCGTCCGCACTAAGGGCGGAACCCGCGATGCTAAGTCTAACCTCGAGAGCCTGCAGTCGCTGCTCTTCCCCGCCGACCTTCGCTCTACCGACCCGAACAAGGCGGCTCCCGACAATTGGCGATATGGGACAGGCGATGGCGCCCATTCGCCGTATTACTGTCAGCCGTTCATCCGCTTCCTTTGCGAGGGCGAGCCGGAGATTCCCGACGCCCACCGCGCCTACCTTCGTCGTCTCGTCGTCCTCGGCCGCAACCGCCGTTAGGGAATAGGCGAGGCCGCCGCCATATGCTTCGTTGACTTCTCGATTCCTCGGCGGCCTGGACCGCCACCCCTCTCGCTTCTCGATACTTCTGTCACTCCCGTTCGCGTTTCATTTCGTACCTCTAATGTTTCGCCTCTCCGATCTACGAGCTTGCCGTCCCTCGGACGGCTGAGCAAAGCCTTCTTGTTGTCGTTCCAACCTGGGGATGCTACCCTAGGTTGCGATGCCGTCGTTCCCGAAGTTCGCGTTTCGTTTCAGTCGTTCTATCGATCCGGAGTCACCCTCATCTGCTCATATGTGGTGGGGACGATTCGACTCCGGGAGTCCCGTTCTCTCTCGCCGTTCGTTCGCTACCGCCTTCGTCGCTCTCGTCGTCCTCGAATCATTCGTTCAATGCTCCCGATTACGAGCGCTCAGCGCTCGCTTCCTTTGCGAGGGCGAGCCGGAGATTCCCGACGCCCACCGCGCCTACCTTCGTCGTCTCGTCGTCCTCGGCCGCAACCGCCGTTAGGGAATAGGCGAGGCCGCCGCCATATGCTTCGTTGACTTCTCGATTCCTCGGCGGCCTGGACCGCCACCCCTCTCGCTTCTCGATACTTCTGTCACTCCCTTTCGCGTTTCATTTCGTACCTCTAACGTTTCGCCTCTCCGATCTACGAGCTCGCCGTCCCTCGGACGGCTGAGCAAAGCCTTCTTGTTGTCTTTCCAACCTGGGGATGCTACCCTAGGTTGCGATGCCGTCGTTCCCGAAATTCGCGTTTTCGTTTCAGTCGTCCAATCGATCCGGAGTCACCCCCATCTGCTCATGTGCGGCGGGGACGATTCGACTCCGGGAGTCCCGTTCTCTCTCGCCGTTCGTTCGCTACCTCCTTCGTCGCTCTCGTCGTCCTCGAATCATTCGTTCAATGCTCTTGATTACGAGCGCTCAACGCTAACTCTTGCCTTGAGCCCCGTCGCTGCCGATCCGTCTGCTGTAGCCAGTCAAATCTTGGATGGACTGGCCAATTCGTTCCCTCGAAACTCGCCGTTAAGCTGCCTTGGCCGTGCCAGCGAGGTTAGCCCCTCCGGATGGACGGTGGCCTACACCCTCGCTGTTCGCCGTTGGCTCGCGCCGCCTACGATGGTCGCGCCCACCCGATTGGGTTGGCGACCGATACCGACTAGCTCGTCTGATGAGTCGTTCGCTGACAGAGGTGTATTCGCCAACATACCCTCCGTCGTACAACGCGCACTCCGTCGATTGTTCCGTGCTCAGCCTGCTCTATTCTCGTCCGAATCTCTTCTGGCTGCCGCGTCCCGTTCTTTTCAGACGGCTCGCACATTGGCCGCCGCGTCTCCGTCGATCCCGGTCACTCGCAATCCCGTATACGTTTCTGCTGTCGTTCCGCCTTGCCAAGTTTCAGCGCGCTTGACTCTGGTTCAAGCCGCTGAAGACTTGCTCGTTCATCTCACGCGCACTCGCCCTTCCTTGAAGGAGGGCGAGACCCTCTCGTACGTTATCGATCTCGCTTTCCAACGCGCCGCCGCCCACGGTGCCGCGCACGTAATGCCGAAAGATATTGCCGAGGCGGCGCAGCTTGTTCTACGCCCTAGCCAATCGCCTGAGTCTCCAGCTCAGGTACTACCTATCCACTTCGACAACATTTGTGTCACGCTCGGCGACATAAGGCGTGACGTCGATGCCGTGAAGACCGACGGCATCTCCTCTCCTCGCGTCTTGGTTATCGGCGAGACAAGTGGAGTTGTCTCGTCCATGTTTCTGCTTGCTGGTGCAGATGTGGTGGCGACATGTGATTTGTTTCCGTCCGAGGTCAACTACATTCCGCACTTCGACGGGGACGCAGATCTCGTCCAAGACCTCGGGTGGGACTTGATTATCTCGCATCCGCCGTGCACCTATCTCTCGAACGCTGGCCTGAGGGGGATTCATTCCAACCCGCAACGCATGTCCGATACGATTTCTGCCGCGGCTCAATTTCACCGTCTAGCACAAACCAGGTGCTAATCAAAAGGATGCTGATGGCGTGTCACGCTTGGTGGCGGCAGACGATGAGACGTCGGAGACGTCCGCTCCTAAGCAGGGGGGTGGGCAGCTACTAGCCGCCGTCGTCCCTAACTCTCGCTCCACCACGTCATCGGATGATCAGTCGCCAGCCGTCGCCGCCTCTCGTTCTCGTACCACTACGGCATCTAGTCTGCAAGCTGACGAACGGTCGTCCAGATTGTCCTCTACGACCAGGGATTCTATCAACCTCTCCTACCTCGACGTTGGTACACCTAACGCCGAGGCGCTCAAGGAGGCACAGGCCGAGGACCCCGACTGCCACGACCTCATCCGCTTCCTCTCTTCCTCTCCTCGCAACTCCGACCTCGATCATCGTCGCTTGCGTTGACTCAGTCGCGAATCTTCGCGATGTCTGTTGCAATCAGGTCTACTCTACCGACGAGTACCGACAAGAGACGATCCAAAGGGACCGCAGGTCGGCGCCTATCCGTTCGACATCGTCTTCTGCGACGTCGTCTCGATGGCTCCCACGCACGACTTCATCAAGGGCTCTCGAGGCTTCGACAAGCTCCTCGTTTTCGTGGACTCGCTCACTCGTTGGATTGAGGCGGCCCCTCACAACGGCGACCCCTCGAGTGCCGACGCACTTCACGCCTTCATGTCGTACGTCGTTTCTCGGCACGGAGTACCAAGGCAACTTCGCTCGGACTCTGGCAGCAACCTTGCTAGCCAACTCACCTCGATCATCCTTGAGCGCACTGGCACCGACCTACGGCCGAGCACACCTCATCATCACGAGAGTGTGGGCCTGGTTGAACGAGCTCAGCAGACCTTGATCAACATGGCTCGCGCTACCGATGAAGGCGGCGGCCATTGGGTCGATCATCTTCCGTTCTTTCTAATGAGCATGCGCGCTTCCGCCAATCGCATTACCCGCATGTCGCCTGCTGCCTTGCTCTATGGCCGTGAGCTTCGCCTGCCTGCACAGCTTTCTGATCCACCTGACACTGGCCCGCCTCCCGAGTTACCTCAGGAAATTCGCTCGTACGCTTGGAAAATGCATTGTCGTTTAAAGGCGGCGTGGGCCGCGGCTTATGATGCAACTTTAGAATCTCAAGCCGACGCACTCGCTGACACACTACGCACTCACTCTCCCCCTATCCAATTTGCCCCAGGTGATAGGGTGGTTCGCAAGATTCCAGGACACCGCAACAAGCTCCTCTACCACTACAGCGGACCATACCGCATTGCTGAGGCGCTTGGCGCTGGCCGCTACCGACTACGCGACCAAGAAAATCGCCTCCTCTCCGAGGAGGTGCATGTGACTAACCTCCGTCCCTACTATACCCTCACAGATGAAGATCCTGTCCAAACAGATGAGTATCTGGTGGATTCACTCCTTGACCGCAAGGGTCGAGGTGATTCCAGGCAGTATCTCGTCAAGTGGCGTGGTTACGCGAAAGCTGCGGCCACATGGGAGCCGCTAGCCGAATTGCTTCGCCGCTGCGAGTCGCTCGTCACCGCCTATGATGATGCTCACCCCTTCCCGCCTCTTCGTAAGCCTCAGATGAGAAAGCGGGCTGCAGAATCACAATCTCAGACCGTCTCAGCCCCGCCGACGTCGCACGCGATCGAAGCTCCCGTGGGATCCGAGACCACCGGCTTGGATCATCAGGCCCCGCGCCGCTCGCCTCGCCTCGCACCGTCCTCGCACAGTGGCCCCATTGCTCATGTCTCCCAGTTGCCCGTCTCAGCCCGCCCGTCTGTTGCCAACCCTGCAGGTCCAATGATGCGGCCGCAGCACGCGGTCTTCGTCCTCGGGCAGTGGTGGTACTCGTCGGGATCATCGCGCGGTTCCCCGTGGTTTGGCTCCCACGCATTTGCGCACGCTGCCCTTGCCTCGCCTACCTTCGTTCGCTGTCGCTCCGAGGCTCTCGCACGCCTGTCGCCATCGGATCGCACCCTCGTCTCTCTCCTCGATACACCCTCTGCGTTCTTCTGACAGTCGCGACTGTCACGCCCCCTCAGATATCTATCAACGCCGTCGTTTACGTTTGATCGCGGTACGGGAACGTACGGGAATTCTTTTCCAGTTCCCCCCCGCGGCCGCCGAATTTCCCCCCCGCGGCCGCCGAATGGTTCCCCCCCGCGGGAAGAGAGGTATGGCTCGCCCCCCCTTTCGACCACGGAGGATGGATCTCCCTCCCCTTTCGCTGCGCTCTGTCAGGAGACCCCCGTACCTCGTCGTTTAGCTCGCGCGTGACGTACTCGATGCTATCGTACTATCTCGCCGCCTTTCGCCGTTGGTCGCTCGACTTTTGATATCTTGGAGAACAGGGGATGCCGCGTTGTAACTTGGGTGCCGCCACACCACCCAAACATCCAGGTAAAACTCTCGTAAAAGAGAGAAGAGGATGGGTTGCAGCGTTGAGTCCTGCGGTCTGCCGCGCCGGCCGCCGATTCTACACTTATCGTCCGGACGGGTGTGGTACTTCCTGTCTCTTCGATCGTCGCGCACTATTCTTATAGTTCGTCGTTCGCCGTTCGTCGTTCGTTCTTCGATTCTCGATTCTCGATTCTCGTCGTTCCGCGTTCTTCGTCGTTCGTTCTTCGATTCTCGATTCTCGATTCTCGTCGTTCCGCGTTCTTCGTTTCTCGCTCTCGATTCTCGATTCTCGTCGTTCCGCGTTCTTCGTTTCTCGTTCTTCGATTCTCGATTCTCGTCGTTCCGCGTTCTTCGTTTCTCGCTCTCGATTCTCGATTCTTGTCGTTCCGCGTTCTCATCGGTCCTCGATTGTTCGTTGTTCGTAATTCGTAACTTCTTGGTGCGTCGCTCATCACGTCTTCCGTCTTGGTTCGGCGTTGGGTGCGCGGCTCTCCCTCCATTCGGATTTATTGTTTCATTCGCTCTTCAGATTTATTGTTTCATTCGCTCTTCGGATTTATTCGCTCTTCGCTCTTGGCTCATTCGGTCTCGTTCAGGATTGCTCTTCTGCCTTTCTCGTGGCTTGCTTGGAGCTCTCCGATGTCCGTTAGGTTCTCTTCTTTCCTCGCGGGACGCTCGATCCTAGCAGGGGGGTGTCGCATTCGCGAATCGACACTCGTAAGGCTTCTCTTCGTCGTTCGGTATTTATCGTTATAATTCTCTCGTTCTCGTTCTCGGTCAAAAGCTTCGCTTGGATGCATGGGATCGTGGGTTGTGGAGCGCCCTCTCTCTTTCTCTCGAAAGAGAAGGGAAGTTTCCCTACCTTTCTTCCTCCCAGGCGCCTCGCAAATAGGTTTAATTTGCTATCTCCCCTGCGGTTCTTTATCTGCTCCTGGGGGCAATCAGGTTTAATTTGCGACCTCTTCGCATCTCCCCCTTAGGCACATCGCACTCCTTTCGTCTTATTTGGTAGGTCTCTTGGAATCTTGTGCAGCAGGATTGCCCCTCGTTTCCGTTATGGTGCGATTCCCGTTCCAGACAAGATCGCCGACAGATCGCCCTTTGATCGTCGTCCGTCGTTGTCTGATCGGAGTGTTTGGGTTTGATTTCAGTCGAGTTATGTGAGAAAGTCGTGGGGCGAGAGTCGGGGTGTTTTCCTGGGTGTCTCTGTCCGTCGTCCTGTCGTCAGTCGTCATCCGTCGATGAGTGAGTTATAATGCTATTCAATCAACAGTACTATTATTATACTAGTGTATTATAACATTGCTTACCTGATACGAGGACCTGATATCAGGTCCTGATATCAGGTATCAGGTCGCCGAGACCTAACGACCTGATACCTGACGGAGCAACTGGGATGCAATGCGCGCGGGCGGCGGCGGCGATTGGCGTGGCTGCTAGGGCGGCATATTCGGATCTGGTGCCTGGCGAGCCATTCTATCCCAGTGCATGACCGAGAAAGCGCCGGCAGCGCGCCCGGTCGCCGTCGAAAGTTGGGCACTCGGCCCGTTCGGCCCGGTGACGTTGGCGTGGTCGTCGGCGCCACACACGGCCGACTATGACGCGATGCGCGCGGGCGCGGGCGGCGATTGGTGTTGCTGCTAGGGCGGCATATTTGGATATGGTGCCTGCTGAGCCATTCTATCCCAGTGCATGACCGAGAAAGCGCCGGCAGCGCGCCCGGTCGCGGTCGAAAGTTGGGCACTCGGCCCGTTCGGCCCGGTGACGTTGGCGTGGTCGTCGGCGCCACACACGGCCGACTATGACGCGATGCGCGCGGGCGCGGGCGGCGATTGGTGTTGCTGCTAGGGCGGCATATTTGGATATGGTGCCTGCTGAGCCATTCTATCCCAGTGCAAGACCGAGAAAGCGCCGGCAGCGCGCCCGGTCGCGGTCGAAAGTCGGGCACTCGGCCGGTTTGGCCGGGTAACGTTGGCGTAGTTATCGGCGCCACGCACCGCCGACTATGATGCCATGCGCTCGGGCGGCGGCGGCGATTGGCGTGGCTGCTAGGGCGGCATATTCGGATCTGGTGCCAGGCGAGCCATTCTATCCCAGTGCAAGACCGAGAAAGCGCCGGCAGCGCGCCCGGTCGCGGTCGAAAGTTGGGCACTCGGCCCGTTCGGCCCGGTGACGTTGGCCCATAGTGAGTGACCGGGCTACATGTGCATGTGCAGACATCCCATGCGGTGCTCAATGGGTACCAGGGGCGTTGGTGCTGGTGCATGCGCGCGAGCGCAAGTGCGCACTCCGCCTGTAGCTCCGGTGCACTGTCCATTGGACGGAGGAGGGACATGGGCGCGAGAGGAGAGAGGCGAAAAAGAGAAGGGGCGGCGCGGGGTACGGCGATGAGGGGAAGAAGACAAGAGGGGAAGCGGCAGGGTACCGGGGGGGGGGGGGGGAGTGCGTGGGGAAGAAGAGAATGGGTACAGCGGCGGGGGGGCGGGAGGGGGGGTGTATTGTCCTTAAATTTTTTATATCCATTTCATGGGGGCATTTCTCAAGCAAAAAAATAACCGAACCTGAGGTTGAGGTTGCGGCCTCTCTTATACTTGTTGCGTGCTGAAAGTAAAAAGTAAGCGAGTAGCGGCGATGGTAACGAATAACGAAAGCATGCCAGCGCACCCTGGCGCACGGCAAAACCCCAGAGGCCCACACCCGGCAAGGACAAAGGAGCACTGGAGTTGGGGCTCGTGCTCGTGCTGGCTATGGCTATGGAACTTAATGCAGCTAGCTACATGGTCGACACATGCTGAACGGGGATGGAGCCCTCATGGGCAGGCGTCATTCAGCTTCAACTAGATCAATCCCAGAGCGTTTCTGCGACAGCTTGTGACACGCGCCTGTGCCCCGGCATATCCCACAAAAGCGGAATGCGGGCCGTCTATTCGGGAAGGCGTGGTAACACTGCGCACGCCCCATCGCTGCAACCCGAGCCCCATCGCAGCAACTGAGAGGTAATAGCGAGTTCCCGCTTCGTGGACGAACGAGGCCTCGCACCCGCAAGTCCTACGCAACCACGCCTCTTGTCCATGCGCCCACCGCTCATGACCAATTTGAGGATTGAGGCTCTTAGGTTAAGCCGTGGGCTGGATCGACAACGGGTAATGGCGGGCTTGACATTTGCTGCGACGACGTCAGCCTCAGACTTCGGAGGGATCCGTGCTATCTGAACCCTGCGCCGCATCCATGCTTAAACAACGAATAGCCTTGGTACAACACTAGTGGGCCCGCCCGTGATGCGACCTTGATGTGCGGTTCGAGCTTCACGGATGCAGACCCCCTCTCGATGCTCACACTGTGCGCGCGATACACGACTCACATGAGATCGTTGCCTTGATCGAAGAGGAAATTGGCAGCGAGATTTTCGTTCTTGTCACAGGCCAGGAAAGCCTGGATGACAATGGCGCGCTGAAAACCGAGAGCCATTAGCCTTTGGATCGCTTCCTCATCCTCATCCGTCAGCTGCGCCTGCACCGCACCCATCAAGCCGCCACCGCCGCCACCGCCCATGCCACCAAGCCCACCCAGCATCGCTGCCATCATCTCCGGCGTGAGGCCGAGCTGTTCCTGCACCTCGGGCGACTGCAGCATCTGCTGAACCTCAGGCGACTGAAGCAGCTGTTGCAATGCCTCCGGATTTTGGAGAAGCCCCTCCAGCATCTCCGGCCGCTGCTGCAGCATTGCCTGGAGCCCAGCGGCTGCTGCCGCGCCTCCGCCTTCACCATCTGAGGCGGCGTTGCCGAATGGTAGCGGCCCTCCAGCGGGAGTGGCCGGCGCCAGCGCAGGTGCAGTGCCGTTGAGGATGTTTGCAAATGCGCTTGCGTTGTCCTGGATGAGGGCGAGCTGCTGTGGGTTGGACTCCCGCATCTGGCCGAGATAAGTCTGGAGCGCCGCCTGCGGTTCGGCAGCGCTTCGAACGGCTGCCACCTCCGCCAGGAAGGCTGGGCTGCGCGACAGCTCATTCCAGGTAGTTGGCGTGTCGCCCTCGCCTTCACCATCGCCACCGCCTTCAACATCCATGCCATCACCGCCATCGGCGAGCTCCTCCGGGATGCCGTTTGTCAAGTATTCGACTGCACGGTCTGCGTTCATAAACGCGGCACGCATTGCAGCAATCACCATTTCACGGGGGAACCCCATGTCGCACAGAGACTGGATCGATGCGGCGTGCTCAGGAGCGAACTCGGCCGGCGGTGCTGCCTCAGGGGCGGGCGCAGGTGAAGGCGCAGGCGCAGGCGCAGGAGTAGGCGTGGATGCCGGCGCCGCAGGTGCAGGCACAGGTGCAGGCGCGGGCGCTGGCGCCGGCACCGCGGCTGGTTTTTTCGGTTTGGACGCCATCACAACCATGAAGTCCCCCTCCTTGATGGAGTAGGAGGCAAGGTCACAGCTGTTGTCCAGGACCTTGCCCTGGAAGATGAGCTTCATGCCCTCCGCCTCCCATCCGTCCTTGGTGCCAATGTCCGAGGAGGCGGCCAGCTCCTTCACCTTGCCGACCAGCATATCGGGCGCCGCCTCGACCGAGAAGGTGACTCCCTTGATTGTCTTGAGGTCGATCTTCATCGCTCTGTGCAGAGAGAGAGAAGGTGACTGAAGGGGGAAGAAAGGGGGAAGAAGCGGGGAGAAGAAGGAGGGGCTGAGATGGACGAGATGGGAGGGGAGGAGGCGCAATGGAGAATGGCGCGTCGAACGAGAGTGTGTGCGCGGCGGCCGGCTCTCTCTCTCTCTCTCACCCACACTCTCTCTCTCGTGCTGCCTTGCCCTCCCCACCCCCCTGGTTCCCTTTCCCCCCCTCCCTTCTGGCCCAGCGCGCGCACCCTCAGATAGGCGTCGCGCAGGAGAGAGGGGAGGGCCACGAGGAGAGTAATCCCCATGGGCTCCGGTGGATGCCGTGAGGACCTCAAAATCACAAAAATAAATGCGCCAAAGACGTTAGAAACTGGTCAAGGGTGAGGAGAGGGGTCAAGTCCACCGGTAGATGCAAGAACGGTCGCAAGTTCATCCGAAGTTTGATGTACATTCGGATTTTTATACTGTAATGGCGAGGGTAGGCCGAGGGCTGAGCGGGTGCCACCGCGGGAGAGGCAGCGAGAGAGAGCCCTGTCTGGGCGGCAGGACGGCGGGACGGCGTGGCGCGCAGAGGGAAGGTTCTAACGGGGGGGGGAGTTTACTAAACTACATCCCTGGGGGGCCTACCCAGTCAAGGGAGAGGTGCACCATTTTAACTCTTTACCGCCGGGCCGAAGCGCCGAAGCAGAACAGGCAGTGATGGGACGTCAGGTATCAGGTCATCAGGTTTCGCCAACCTGATACGTGATATCAGACCTAATGTCAGCCTGATATAAGGTAGTATGATGTTAGTACATACGTTATTATGTCAGTATCAGTATGCAACACTTCTAACTTATGACAACAATCAAAATCAAAATCTGACCGCACATCTGCCGACTTATGAGTACTAGTATTCGTACATAGAAATGGCCTCAATTGCCGCGCACGAGTTTCGCGCGGCCAGATCTCCCCGACGGCAGACCGCAGACCACTCGAAAGCATTGCCCTCGAGTTCGTCCGCCTCCACCGTTCCCCAGACTGTGGCCGTGGCCAGGGCGCCGTGCGGCATCGCCAGCTCCTGCGCCATTTGACTCGGGGAGGGAGGTAGGGAGCGGTCTGTCGCATCCGCGATCGACCTTTTTTTTTAGAAGTTGTTTGCGTTTCTATGCTAGTCACTAGTCACCGTCGCAGCGTCATCCTACGTCCTACATTCGCCCATTCGCCCTCTTTGCTCTTTGCCCTCGCCTCCTTTGTCGCCTCCCTTGTCGCCTGCTTGCCCCTCACCTGGCTTACCTCCTTGCGTGCTCCTCGCGTTTTTAGGCTAAGTCGCACGTTCAGGTATCGCCGGTGCAAGGAACCGCCCCCTTGTGTGACCCTGATTCCCCCTCAGGTGTTGGCCGTTGGGTTATATCGTGGCGCTGTTTTACTTCGGTCTTCATCAACTCACTTAAGGGTCTTCGAAAGCAACTAAGTTTATACTTAGCTCGCCCATGGGGGGGCACGAGCCCCCCCCTCTCTCCACTCCTCCCCTGCCATGGGGGAGGAACCACCCATCCTCCTGACACGCCTGATGGCTTGCCAGGAGGCCACTGCCCTGCTGACCCTCTCTCCCACTGACAGGCTCGCCTGATTCGCTCATCCTGGCCCGGCGTGGCCAGCCCATTGCTCCAACCCCTCCTCCCCCCCTGTTCGACAGGCAGACAGGTGCAGCGTGGGGGCCCCTGAGGCTCAGGAGCGCCAGCGAGGGAGAGGCAGGGGAGGCCAGGGCCCAGCCCCAGCCTCCTCTGCCCCCAGAGCTGGAGCTGGCCTCCATGAGCCTCCAGGGTCGCCAATGGGCAGCTGCAGGCCTGCCGCAGGCGCGCCATCGCGCGTGCCGCAGGAGAGGGGAGAGAGAGCGCGGAGAAGGGGGTGGGCGGAGCGGAGCTCCGCCCACCGAAAAGTAGGTAAGTCCCGCACCTGTTTACAGGATAAGTCGGGACTGAGGTCGCCGCCCACTCGGAGACACAGGAGGAAGAGAGGGAACAGATCACCGGGGGGAGGCGCGGGCCACCGGACCATATCTAAGCCTTTCACCCCAATCCCCCTAGTAGTGCACGGGGGGAGCCGCCTGATGGCGGGGGGAGAAGGGCTGGGAGCGTGGGGGTGTAGAAAGTTTTCCTACGTGAGTAGAAAGTAGAGGGTCCACGGCTGCGTGCGCGGTGAGACTATTAAAAGGTTTATTTATATATAAGGGTCTTCGAAAGATTCCCTCCTTATTCCTGTGCGTAACTGTCGCCCCCGCCGGATCGTCCGTCGCCCCGTCGCTCTCTTGTCGGCATTCTCTTCCTTGTTCGGTCTGTCAGCAGGTTCCTGTGCGTTCCGTGATAAGGATACGTTAGTGTGGAGAGTGGCAACTAAGTTTATACTTGGTTCACTCATGGCGGGGCACGAGCCCCCCTCTCTCTCCACTCCTCCCCTGCCATGGGGGAAGAACCACCCGCTCTCCTGGCACGCCTGATGGCCTGCCTGGAGCACACTGCCTTGCTGACCCATCCCTCTCCCCACAGGCACGCCTAATTCGCCCGCCCTGGCCTGTCGTGGCCAGCCCGTCCTTCTGACCAGCCACTCCTCCCCCTGGGCCCCCCTGTTTAGGACCCCCCAGCCAGCTCCAGTCGACTTGCAGGGGAGCGGAGCGCCAGCGAGGGAGAGGCAGGAGGGGCCAGGGCCATGCCCCAACCTCACCTGCCCCCTGAGCTGTGCTCCCAGTCCCCTGCAGGCCACCTGGGGACCTGAAGAGGGGCCGCAGGCGCGCGCCATGGGCCCCCGCCGCAGGGAAGAGAGGAGGAAAAGGGAAGAGGGAGGGGAGGGGGGAGCGGCAGCTCTCCCCTCCGGTGTTTACGTGTCTTCTAGACCTAGTTGGGTAAGAGAAGACGGGGGCGCCAGAGCCAGGAGGGAAGGGCCGCGGCTCGCCGCGGCCACTCGCTCGGGCGAGGGAGATTAGCGCTCTAGGCCCCTAAACTCACGAGTGCCCCCCCCCCCCCCCCTGCGTTGTTTCACCCGAAAGGGGTTTTCCCACAGCGTGGCCTCGAGGAGAGGGTGTGCTGGGGTGCGTAGGGTCGGTGCTTGCACTGGGGGGAGGACAAATATCGAGGGGAGGGGGCAATGCCCCCCCCCCGGTACCACCACTCGGACACCTGGCTCGCCAGGCATGGCGGGAGTCCGGGGCTGAAAAGTTGTGTCCAATTAGCTAGTGGGGTTGGCTAGGATATAGGATATAACATTTTAATATTTTTCTCGTAAAAAGTAAAAACCCTCCCCCCGCCCATGAGCCATCGTACTAAACAGCTGTGGTGAAGCACCTGTTTCGGTGCTTCGGCACGTCAGTGAAGAGTTAATACGTGTCCCACGCGCCACGCGCGGGGCGAGAACATTCAGAAGTTTTCGTATTACTACTCTGCGGCACTTGCTGCGACAAGTTAGCCACGTAAGATAAGTACGGGGTGGGGGCAGGGGGGGGTCATGTGGAATCCTGCGAGAGCGCACATGCGCCCGGGTCCGCGTACGAATTCGTGAAAGTACATAGGAAGGGTGTGCGGCACACTCGTGGTGCTGGAGGTAGCAATCATACGGAAGAGTTGTGACAACTTCACAAACGATACGCGAGAGCGCATCATGGCAGTATTGTAGTATCGACCGGCGTCGACCGAATCAGCACGTCCAGGACACCTGACAGACCTTCCCAACGACCGTCTTGGAGTGGCGCCCGTGCCATGGTCTCTTGCCTTGTGTGCTAGATACTCGTTCATTCCTCCGACGCGTGCACATGAAGGAAGTGGATGCGCATTTCGAATGAGTTGGAGCTGATAACGAGCCATTTTCTTCCCAGCGACATTACCTCGTGTTGACGAGTGGCCAATCTCTAAACTCGTGTAGGTCCCCATTGAAATGGCTATACAGGCTGTGTGTGGTGTTCGCAATCACCAAGCTCGTGACGAGAAAGCACATGAGGAACGTGCCAGATTTGTCCTCAAAGTGGAGCGGGCGTTTGTTGGCGAGTGAGTTCTGCCGCAGGAAGTACATGCGCACCGCGTATGCCACGAAGACCGCTGCAGGCAGGCTGAGGCAGAGGCCGGCTGTTTGGATTGGAAGCGACTGCCCAGCAGCTGTGAGCGCAGAGCCTACGATGGCGAGCGCAGAGGCGAGCTCGAGCCAGAGGAGGAGCGTGCGCTCGTTTGCAAAGAATGAGCGTGGCTCCGTCCGGATCGGAACGATGATGTCCGCAAAGTACGCGGGGACGAAGCCAAGCATGTGGCTGCCGCCGCAGCTGCCGTCGGCAAGACGCGCCGACGGTGAACGGCAGCGGGGGGCCAGAAATTTGACCGAGATAAGTGCTTCTTCACACCGCCGCCCTGGATGGGAGAGACGGTGCTGGGACCTGCAAACCTGCAAATACAGCCAAATACATATGTATTTGGCCTCCGGCCAAATACATTTCAAATACGTTCGAGGCCTACAACCCAGGACGCGCTTCAAATATAGTCAAATACGTATGTATTTGGCCGGTGGCCAAATACGATAAATACGTATTTCCCATATAGGATCTAGGACCGCTGCCTTCAAGCTTCAAGACCCTAGAGGCATTCGCCTCGTGGAACGGCCCGCCTCGCGGAACGGCCCCTGCCCTTGCCATGCCTCCCAAGGCCCAACCCGAGCGCCCCGCACGCTCCAAGGTGCCAAAGGGACACTACACAGTCCAGGCCCGCGATGCCCGCGCCCTGGACCGAGCGCGCGCGCTGCCCGGCCTGCCCGAGTTGAAGAATGCAACCATGCTAAAACTATTGTTATAGTTTCAGCAATGGAGCGCGCGCCGACCGCTCCCACCTCGCAGCCCCCCGCCGCCACGACGCCCCAACGGGGCCGCTCCAAGCCGCCGGAGCCATAGTTGTTGCGTCAGCTTGCGAGCTCGCAGGGTTTTGGAGCTTTACACTGATATCAGTAACTTGTATCAGCTTGCAAGCGGCAACAACAAAACTGACGTCCTAAAAAAAAACTGCCGGCGCCGCGCCGCCGCTAATGCTTTGCCACTCTCGCGAGGGGACTACAGCCACAGAGTGCGAGCGATGCGCGATGGGAGTATGCGAGTGCAATTGAACCTCCACCTCACTCTCACTCTCCAGAAGTGGAAGGATCTGGATCTGCACAGTAATCCACTGAGGCAAGAATCCTCAAAAAATGGGGCGTTGATGATAATCTGACAGAGCCCAGCCCACTCCCTGCTACAGATCCAAAAAAAGACGCTCGTCCAGATAAGACCCTCATCGGATACCAAAAACCAAAAAATTCCACGCGGCAACGAACCGCAGACTCCTAGCGCTCCTCTGTTACATCAATTCCGCTGAGCCACCATGACCAAGGTTTGTCGCATCCAGAGTATTTTATATACTCTATGCAGATGCGGTGTCTCCATCATGCGTTGTGTGAAGAAAATTGAGTGAGTTTTGTTTTCACCAGTGAGTTGTCTCGAAGTCTCGAAGCTCCGCCGCATTGCACGCCGAATTTGTTCGTTTGTCCTTATTTGTTATCTGTTTCGTTGGTTTGTTTGTGCGATGTTGCGTTAGTTTTCGGAGTTTTCTTGTTGGTGAGTGAGTGATGTGGGGTGGTGTCTCGTGGGCCGTCGTCGCGATGTAGCGCGCTCCCTCCCCCTCTCTCAAGACTTCTCTTCACTCTGTGCCCCTAGCTTGCCCCATTGAGACTTGCCACGATCAAGCTTCGGGTTGATTCGACAGTTTGAAGACATCCCTCACTCAATCGCACGGCCTCGCTTGCACTCCGCGCGCGCGCGCCATGCCCACCCATCCCTCAGGTGGTTGCTTGCAGCCCGCTTGTTTGCCCGCATGACACATACGCCCGCTTGCCCAAGGGAGTACCAAAGCGCCGCCAGCGCGCTCGGTGCCGGCTCAAAGTTGGGCACTCGCGCGTATCACGGCACCGGGACGGTAGCGTTGAAGCCGGGGGCGTGGCCGATTTCGGCGCGGTGCACGCGGCCGGCTGCGGCGATTGGCGTAGCTGCAAGGGCGGCATTTGTGAATATGGTGCTTGGTGTGCCACCCAGTGCAACTGGATCAACACCAAAGCGCCGCCAGCGCGCTCGGTCGCGGTCGAAGTTGGGCACTCGCGCGTATCACGGCACCGGGACGGTAGCGTTGAAGCCGGGGGCGTGGCCGATTTCGGCGCGGTGCACGCGGCCGGCTGCGGCGATTGGCGTAGCTGCAAGGGCGGCATTTGTGAATATGGTGCTTGGCGTGCCACCCAGTGCAACTGGATCAACACCAAAGCGCCGCCAGCGCGCTCGGTACCGGCTCAAAGTTGGGCACTCGCGCGTATCACGGCACCGGGACGGTAGCGTTGAAGCCGGGGGCGTGGCCGATTTCGGCGCGGTGCACGCGGCCGGCTGCGGCGATTGGCGTAGCTGCAAGGGCGGCATTTGCGAATATGGTGCTTGGTGTGCCACCCAGTGCAACTGGATCAACACCAAAACGCCGGCAGCCCGCCCAGTTTTGGTGCAAAGTTGGGGCTTCTCGTCTCAACAATTGTAGCGTTTCGTGAACGGCTGTTAGTAGTGATACTCATGTACATATCGATGTCAATCGCAATCTGTGTCGATGATCATATAATGTGTAGAGAAGCACAATTCGTGGAGGGTATGAGCTGGTAGAGCTTATGGCTCCGTCACTAGTTGTGCATGCCTTGCATGAAGGGCATCAGTAAAAATATACCGGAGGGGGGCCCGAATACTTTTTAGCGCTTGGTCT
>CM030941.1:3089066-3188599 GCA_018136815.1 Isochrysis galbana | reverse complement strand
GGATGACGGTCGATGTCGGCGACAGCTGCGACCTTCTTCGGGTCCATCTTGAGACCTTCCCTCGAGACAACGTGACCGAGGTACTCCGTAGAGGTGGCAAAGAAGACACACTTGGACATCTTGCAGGTCAGACCGGCCCACTCTAGCCGTTCGAGAACGAGGTCTAGCCGGTGAAGCATTTGCTCGAACGAAGCTGTGCCCTGGCCTCTTCGGAAGGACCCACGCCGTTGACCAGATGCCCACATCATCGAGGTAAGGCATGCAGATCTCCCACGCTAGCGCACCGAGAACGATGTCCATCAAGCGGCACATGTAGGAGGGACCTGATTGGATGCCGAACGGTAGATAGTTGAACTCGTATTTGCCGCGGTGGGTAGTGAAAGCGGTGATATGTTTGTGCGATTCTTTGATCGGGATGCCCAAAAACCAGAGGCTAAATCGAGAGTACATAAAAGAGAGAACTGAGCGGCCCTTGGCCGGACGCTAGCCTATCGATAGCCTCCACAATGAGGGGTAGAGGGCTATCCTCGACGCGTAGCTTGGCGTTCGTGTCGCGGTAGTCCACGCAGAATCGAACGGAGCCATCTTTCTTGCTGACCAGGACTACTCGGGAAGCCCAAGCCGAATTTGACTTGCGAATAATGCCGGCGGCTTCCATCTTGGCTACCTCCTCTTCTATGATGAGCTCGCCTGCGCGGCCCACTCTAGACGGAGCGTGCCGGTGAGGAACAGCGCCGGGGTTGAGTGGCAACTCCACCTCGAGAACGTGCGTATGGTTTGGAGCCCCCGGGTGCAACGCGAAAGCTTTGATGCGCCGGGCCAAGAGTTGGCGTACTTCTTCTCGTTGATCGTCGGAAAGAAGCCGGTCTGGATCGATGGTGGCTGAGTCGAGTAGAGATCGTTGCTCCTCGCTCAGCGCGGTGACAGGGTCACCATCCCCCTCGCTTCCATTCGGAGTCCAGCCCCGGTGCAACTTGAAACGCACCTGGAGCGAAGCTATCGGATGCAGAGACGGCAGGGTCAGCGCATCGACTCCGGTGTGGACGATCGTCACCGCGATGCGGTGATCGTCCGTGGGCGTGACCACCGTGGGCATTACGAGAGGGGACGAATCGAGAGCCTCGCGATTTGGTAGGCGGTCGACCAGCATCGCGCAGTCCGAATGATCTCGGAGAGCTAGCGGAACCCTGACCCAGATGGTTGCGCGGTGGAAGGCAGGAATCGTCACCGCTTGCTCCGTGTAGAGAAGATATTCGGACGAGGTAGACGCCGGAGCTTTGGCCGCAAACTCGTCGGCAGACTCAAAGAGAGGTGTATAGAGTGGCTGCCTAGCATCAGCAGCAGCCTCACCCTCCGATCCAGCCGGGATCTCTCGTGTTGCCGTCGACCTCTCCAGAAAGTCGACAGTCAGCGGCTGACCGGGTGACATCGAGATAGCTCCGACGAAGCCGGCGTCCGCGACTGGGGGCGGCGCCGTGGAAACTCTGACTACACATTCGGAAAGGACTCTTGAAGAGTCTTCTGAATCGCCAGAGGCCGGACGGAGGCGGAGGCTTCCTTCCGAGCTCGCGGCGTCGAGAGAAATGGTAGCGGAGTGGGCGGCCAAAAAATCGTTCCCGAGCAGAAGCATCGCGTTTCCTTCGATGACCGCGAACGAATGACGGAAGAGGCGACCGGACAAGGAGAAGACGAGGCTAGCCCGGCCCCTAGTGATGAGAGGAAGGCCGTCCGGCCCATGTAGGTTGGGGACGGTAGCGTCCGATACGCGTTCGACGCAAGCGTCTTCAGGTAGTCGATCGAGAAGAGCAGTGGTGATTACTGACGGGCCCGCTCCAGTGTCAGCCAGGGTGCTGTTCACCGTGAGGGCAACGTCCGGGAGAACGAACCCTTGAGCTGCGCGGTCGCCATCGGCACGGCAGACCACGAGATCGCGGACATAGAGGCAGTGACGAGGGTAGAGCGGCGGCGGAGTGTCCGCGATAGATTCCACCGGAAGTGAGGTTCCGGCTCCGGGTGACAGGGTGGTTGGATTGGAGGCTAGCCTGGACGGAGAAGATTCATCGACGTGGGGCACTCGCTCGATAGCGGCGGCCACCGTCTGCGGCACGAATGGTATCGAGGAGCGTGGGGATGCCTTTGCTGAACTAGAGGGGTTAGGCACGCCATCATAGCCTAGCCCTCGACGGTCCGTCGGATGCCGAGGTTGATCCATTTGGCGTGACCATTCCTTCTCCAGGGACTTCTGCAAGTCTGTCTTCGGAAGCTTCGACAACTCGGAAAATCCGGCCGCACTGAGGCCCCTAGCGGTAGCCCCATCGCAATACAGTGCCCGTGGAGTATCCTCTCCTTCGGCGGCGTCGGAGGGCTTGGTCTCGAGGGTCTGCATGCTCCGGTGTTCTGGCATCTCGGGCGTGTCATCTTCTCCCGAGTCGGGCCCGACATCCCAGGTTTCGAGTGGCCTTTCGGCTACGAACGAATTGGTCAGTTCGGCCACTCCCTCGTCGCCAGCCGTGAAGGAGGCGCTCGGAGATAGTGCATTGATGCCTTGAGAGCCCAGTCGAGACAAGATGGGAGGTTCCGACGGCTCCGCAGCTGCCGCTTGCTCAGCGATTTCTTGGGCGATGGAAGGCGTGACATCCTGCCACCGATGGACCCCCGAAATTACATCACGGTCGAAGACCTGCCACTTGCTGCGGCGCTTCTTCACCGTGTTTGGAGGGCCTGGCGTTGTAGAGCGGTCCTCTATGGGCCACTCCCACGGCAGGAAGCGGTCTCCTTCCGCCTCGGCCTCGTCTTGCGATACGTTTGTTTCCGAGTCCTCCTGATGAAGCAGGCGAGAAGCATCGGCAACGGGGCCTGCGTCCGGGATCACGACAACCGAATCAGACACTGGCGAACCGCTGGGAGGCGTGAGGTGAGAGCTAGAAGCTGCTTCGCCTCTCCCCTCCATGAAACGAGCCAGAGCCGTCCTCGGCTCAGCCAGCTCGAAACCGGTCGAGCAAAGCGAAGGGCGTTCTCTCAAGCTGGCAGCTGCTTGGGAAATTGCCCAGTCCACCGTGAAGTCGAGCGAACGCGACGCCTTGGCTTCGCGCGCATAACGGCGCAAGACCGGCATCCACTGGGCCGCCATTGCACCGGCAATGCCCACATAGGTGCGGCTGCGAAGGGCGCCACGGTGGGGCGACGGCGATAGATCCGCCATAGCGGATAGACGTCCCTCGACAATCTTCGAAGGCTGCAAGGACGGGAGTGAAGCCGTCAGGTACAGGCCAGTTGCTTTTTGATGGCCCGTGCCGTGCTGCCACGGCTGCACAAACTGCCGCGGTCGCAACCCCCCGACTAAGGCAGAGGCTTCCGCGTGCATTCGAGGATTTTCGACGGCAACGAAAGGCGCGTCGGCGCTTGCCATGGCGAGGAAGACTCTAGCGGCGGATTCGAGAGCCTGGCGTCGTCCCGGCTCCCGATCGAGCCACTGGCAACTCACCGCCGACACATACGTGCACGGCGGATGCGCAACCACGAGGTCCCAACCGAGGTTTTGAATGTGAAGAGCATCTCCGCAGAAGTGGGGAATGTAGTCGATCTCCGACGGTCGTAAATCGCACGTCGCGACGTGCGCTCCGGCGAGTAGGAACATCGAAGACACGACCCCGCTAGCTTCACCGACGACTAGAACGCGGGGTGGAGGAATCCCCTCGGCCGCGTCGAACGTCACGGCGTCGTGGATCGCCGCTAACTCAGCGCAAAGCTCGTCAAAATGCGTCGGCAGTACGGCAGAGGGTGATGAATGAGTGCTCGCGTGCGGCCGCCGCAAGGCTAGAGCAGCTTCGGCGAGATGGCGGGGCAAGATGACGGAGGAACCGCTAGCCCGGGCACGGGAGGCGGCTAACATTTGGAGCTCGCGCGTAGGGGCGCGGGCAGCTTCAGTAGACTTGGCGGCCGAGGAACAACCAACCACGGCGATCCGGTGGATGGCCTCGGCAGTAGAATTCAGGGGGAGGGGGTCGTCGCCCTGAAGTTTCGGTGGGCTAGACCTGAAGGGGGTTGGCTCCGGCGGGCGATCCCTGGAACAGGGATCCTCCGGAGAGCCGAGAGAAAGAGGAGACGCCGGCGTCCGTGTGGGGCGCGACGAGAGATCGTAATCGACGGCCCCTGCGTCTCCCGAGTCTGGGGTGACCACGGCGTGAGCGCGGAAAGCCGCAGCTCCCTTGGAACCTTCAACTTCATCGACCCCGGAAGCCGACCCTTCCGGGTCGGGAACCAGGTCAGAAACGAGAACAGGTGCAACTTCGAGACGAGAGAATGAACACGATGACGGAGAAATATAACGAAGCGGGGAGAGAGGTGAGGAGGAGGCACAAGTCTCCGCCTCCACTGCACGAGAACCTACGGTAGACAACGACAATTCGTCCGCAGAGCGGCTCCGGCTATGGCCCTTGGGAGAGAGGTCTCCAGTGGGGTCCCGCCGGGAAAGAGCAGAAACAGGTAAAGCAGCAACAACGTTTTCGGACGCGGCAGCGGCCACGTCGGACCTATCCATAGAACCTAGAGCAGAAGATGATACCGAATCGACAGCCCTCGAGGGCTTTACAACTGACTGTTTACGAAACGAAGAGACCGAAGACGCGTCGGATCCACCTAGCCCACCCCCTTGGGCAGGGCCGTCGGGGGATGAATCCAGGGATGAAGATGCGTCGAAAGACCTAGGAGAATTAGAAGAAACCGAAGACAGCATAGTATCCGTAGAAATAGATTCCAAGAGGGGCAGCGAGCGAGAATCGGCCCCTAACATCCTAATAGCGTGCGGAGTAATAGAAGAACTTGTAGACGTACACGAATTTCGGAGAGTCGGGTCGCGACTATCTCCGGGGCAAACCTGTTTCCAGGAGCCCGGGTCAAGTGTCGACTCCGGCTTCCGAGATAGCCGTTCGGCGGGGGCTTCAGCCGGCGAGGCGGCTCCCACCGTCGAGGACTGAATAGAGCTAGAGACAGGGGGAGAATCGCCGCGTCGACAGCTCTTCTCCCCAAGCGGCGTAGGGATCGGATCGGGATGGTGGTGGTGGCGTTCAGGCCCACCGCCCGCGATGTTCTCCGCCAGGGTTTGAAGGACGGGGACCCCGCCGGACCCCTACTGAGGCTTAACCCGGACCATCGAGCGAAGAAGCTTATGAATGTGCTCGTCCGATCCGCACTCTCCGCAGCCAGCCTCACACAGAAAGCGGATATATGGCTGACAGATGACGGGGTTGTGAGCACCGTCTCCCGTGCCATATTTCCAGGCTTCGCTGGATGGAGTGCCAGGAGGAGCTTGAGGTCGGAAAGCGCAGAAGGCACAGCCGTTTTCGTTCGTCCATTCGGTGATTCCCCTATTGATATCGTCCGTCCGTGGAGTTTCCATTGAATTATCGGCCGGTCGGCACTTCGCTAGCGCCGCCGAGACCCTTGGGTGCTTGGCATAGCCTGCTACGGCCCAGAAGCGGGCTCGGGCCCGATTCCAAAGCTCGGGCGTCCACCGGGATACGCCCAAATCGGGCGGTAGCCCTTGGCCGTTCGCCGGCGGATCGCAGCGACGGCTGGGCGGCCGAGACGAGCCTCCCTTTCGACCCGGTGGATCGGTCAGTATAGCCGGCAACGGCGAGTTGGAGTGGTAACTTGCCGGCGGTGCAGCAGCCCGATAATCAGGCTTCGAAGCAGGCGAGTGTCCCTGTCCGCGAAGAGCTTCCGCCACGGTGGCTTGGACGGCTGCCTGCACGGCGGCGACCATGTCCGTGGTCGAAGCGGTCTTCTGGGACGAGGAAGTCTCGTTCTTTGACTCGCCTGAGGCTTTAGTGCGTACGCTAGCCACGGTTTGCTTCGTCGAGGGCCGGGATTGATGACGCTTCACCCGGGCCTGCTCGTAAGGGCTGAGGTACCGTTGGCAGAGGTTGACGCACGAGAGCGCCGACCGCCCTAGCTCGTGGTTCTCTACGCGGAAACGAGTCTCCGCGAGCACCTCCGCAAATTTAATAGCATTATCGACGCCGCGCTGAGGATCAACCTTATCGTTCCGGATGATTTCTTCGAACCTCTGGTTGATCTCATGGGCCATGTTTGGATGATCCCACACGTTGGTGGAGTCAACCGCGGAATCGCCAAGCTTGCGGATGTAGGCGCGAACCAAATTCTTGCTGAGCTCACATAGATCAGCGCCGGCCTCGCGCTCCCTCATGCGGTCCCACTCCATCGACGCCGAGTCTTTCGCGAAACCATCGGCCCCGTTTGCGAAGGTCCCGTCGCATTTGCGAAGAAGGACGTCAGCAGCGAGGACAGGATTGAGAGCGAGGGCGCGGTCCTCCACTAGATCGAGGAGGAAGGCGAAGATGCGGGAATTGCCGCTGGAATTGGCTCCGGCTGCCGCGAGGAGGGAGGTAAATATTTCGCGATGATCGCAGCCGAGCGCTAGTGCCCGCTCCAACGGCTTGATGAGAGTTAGCCGAAATTCATTCCAGGCTGTCGCCGCGGTTTGAACGTTATCGGAGGCGAGGGCCTTTGGGAAGCGGAGCTCCGAAAGCTCTTTGCCCATCCTGACCTGATGGTGAAGGGTTTGCTCGGCTGAGAAGCGGCTACGCACCCATTTGAGCAAGTGGTCCTCCTCCATGAAAATTCGGCAATGCCAAACGTTGCCCGCCAGGGAGAGGTTGCTCTTCAAAATGGTGTGGATGAGCTCATGCTCGTCGGAGTCGCGGTAAAGGGCGGCCAGATCGCGTGAGGGCAGGGCGAGGAGATTTTTCCACTCGCTTACAACTGCCTCTCGCTCATCCATCCCCACCGCAAGGCAGGGGTCGCGAGGGTGGCGGAACGGCACCATCGGGGTCGGGCCCCGGTAAAGGCTCTGATCCTGGCGGCGGGGTTCCGATTTGGAGGTCGGGTACGCCGACCGTGGAACCCTAGAAGCCGGAGAGGCGTGGCCCTTTGGGTCTAGAGCAGGAGGCTCGCCCATGGGTGGTTCCCTCTGAACCGGCCTAGCAGAATCCGCAGCCGCCTCGGTCCGATCCATGGACGGACTTGAAGCGGGCTCTTGGCGGGCTTGGAGTAGCTGAGTCAGGGCTTTGAACCCTGCTTCAACTTGATCCCGGAGAAGCCCCTCCCTCGCCTCTGCCGCGGCAAGGGATGACTGCAGGCGCTCCACAGCCCCTTTTAGGGTGTTGGTCTGCGCTTGAAGCCTTGCCATTTCCGCATCCTGACGCGCCGCGGCCGTCTCGATCGGGGTGATCTCTTGATCAAGGACCCCTTTTGATGACGGCGGGGCATAGTCCCGGTAGGCGGGGCTTCGGAAGCTGATCCCCTCCCCTTCACCGACCTCAGACTCATCATCTCGAAGGTGAGGAGGTGGGTCAAACTGAATCAGAGGGAGGGGGCCTTCCTCCACCTCATTGGCCAGCTCAGCGGCACTGAAGTTGGCCTCATGTGGGAGAGGGTCATGCTCCACCATGGCCCACTGTAATTGCACCCGGTGGGTGCCGAAGGCAGCGGACGGAGGCTCGCCATCCGACACGAGCTGGTCGGAGCCAATCATGGGGATAGCAGCCGGAGTGATGGGTGGCATTGGCGCAGCCTCAGTGGTCGTGGGATCACTCGGGAACCCCTCGGGAACAGAAGCTGCAGCGGGCAGAGAAGGTTCCCTGAGGGGTTCCTCCTCTGCGGCCGAGGACGTGAGCTTTGATTTCGTGCTTGTCGAGTCGAGCGGAGCCGGAGGGCTCTGAGCCACTCCGTCGCGAGCAGCACCGGCGGCTAGCGCGGCGCTTTGGCCCTCCTCCCCACCGGGAGTCGGGTGAATGAAATTCTGGACTGGGTCGGGCAACCCCATTTGGGTGTCTGGACGGGGAACGAACGGCGAACGAAGGGCTGTGGGGCGGCGAGGCGCTCCTAGCGGCCCTAGTGTGATGGGTTGTAAGAGATTGTTAGACCTACAAAGAACTCTTCCCTCAGGGAGGGAGCCTAAGCTGCTTGAGTGCAGCGACGCAGCGAACAACGACGGACAACGAAGCTGAGAACAACAGGATACACCGACTCACGAACACACCGGAATCATTCACCCAAACAAAGCAAATTATCAAGCAACCGCGACCCCAAATCACCGATAACTCAAACACGTCGCGAGAGACGGAGAGAGAGAGCGAGAGAGAGAGAGAGACTCCGCAGCGACGGCCGGAGCGTGTCTCCGTTGTAACTTCCCACGTAGCGGAGAGTCCGAAGGGGAGCGTCATGTCGCGCGACCACGGCGATCACTTTGGATACAGATCGCAACGAGATGTCTTCACGACAGAGGAAATCTTGCCGTTGAGCGTGAACCTTCTAGACGCTTCTAACGAACAACCCTGAGTAGCAACCAAGGGGAAGAAACACCAAAGGGGCCAAGGCTTGCATGTAGCTTGCATCAAGGGGAAAGATTCCCTCACCTAGGAAGCGAACCTACACCGATCTCCAAGGGGAGATGGCAAATTAAACCTCAAATCTCGAGCGGATAGAGCAACCGACTCGCTCGCCAAACACCTTGACCGAGAAGAAAGAAGCAAGGACCTACAAGCCAAGGGTAGCGGACCTAGGGAATGTGAGAGGAAATTTCCGAACGCCAAGACGAACGCCAAACGCCGAACGCGGGGATTCAACGAAACCCTAACCAGGCCAAGCAGAACCTACGAAGAACAGGCCTGGACAACAACGAAAGTCAGCAGGTCCCAAGAAAGAACCGGAACCCAACAAGAAACGACAAGCCTTGCAAGAAGCTAAACAAGCCTTCACAAGGTAACTCGAGAGCCTGAGACAAGCGCGCAGCGAGTGACAGGCGACCTGGCTCCTTTGGGTCAAGATTACCCGAAAGGAGGAAACCTGGAATCTAGACCTGACAAACAGGCTAGAAGGAACGAAACAAGAACTCGAATTCTAGATCGCTAGGGACGAACCCTACCAACCTAGATGTACCTGAGCTTCACCGTGTGGCCGCACGGCGAAGGACCTGGAAACAAGAGCCTGGAAATCGCATCATCTAGGATGAATGCGACAAACTTGTCTCTCGGGATGTATTCCCCCTGAAATTGTATGTACGTGTCGTTGTTCCTGAGGTATTGCGCGCATTCTTCGCTGCTATAGGGCGTGTTCGCTTCTTGGTCTTTAAATACGTTGTGAATGGCGTTGCATTCTAGCTTGTTCCATAGCTTCGCCCACGTGGGGTTCAGCTTGGGGCCCGGGTGCGTTGGGCTACCCCACATGGGTTGTGAGAGTGCTCCCTCCCTGCTTAGTTTCAGGGATGTGAGTTCTAGTTCGCGTATGTTGTTTAACGCCTGTTTCCAGAACGCAGGGAGTTTGCTAGCGCCCGCTATTCCGTCGGTGAGTTTGTTCGTGGGGATTGTCGAGAGAACCGCTGCCCTTCCCAGGTTTGTGCGACAGAACCAAGCGTCTAGCACTTGCTTGCATTGTGCTTGGCGCGCGTCTAGATAATTTAGGATCCATTTGGCCTGTAGTGCTTTGACGTGGTTGTCCCAGTCTAGCAGACCCAGCCCCATATGGGGCCCTTTCTCCGTGGTGTTTTTAATTGGGATTTCTGGGTGTTTCACCCATTGTAGTCTGCGACCGGTGTGGGCGTTTGTCCATAGGATTCTGTCCACGGATCTTTTTACCGCTGAGTGAAACGATCTCGGGGCTGCAAGGGTTTGAAGCCAGTATCTAGGAATGGAGTATATGAGGAAGTTAGCTACCTTTGTTTTCCCGTGTATAGATAGATTATTCGTTATCGGTGCGTATATCGTGGTTTTTTTCTCTATTTTGTCGGCTAGTTTGCGCCAGAACTCTTTGATGGCTTGGGGTCCCCCTAGGGGGACTCCCAAGATGGTTGCGTATTCGCTCCTTTTCAGCCATTTGTATCTTTGGAAGCTCGCGGGTGGGCGTTTTCTCTTCAGGGAGCCCATCCTCAGTCCCTCAAACTTTTGGTCGTTGGGTTTGCCACACGAGGCCGCCGCGTATCTTTCTACCCATCTGAGACGGAGCCCATTTTTGAATTCATAGAAGGGCTCCTGGGGATAAACCTTAGGCCGGGCTCTGAGGTAGCCCAACGTCTCTTCTGTTACCAGGTTGACAGACCGCATCCCTCCTCGGGATACCTAGGTATCCTGGCGTGGAGATATATCCTTACAGACTTTTACAATATCCAGTACGGCAACGCGGACGGCAGGTCCGTTAAGTTAATCTTAAAAGCGATCCTTACGAGATACCACCTATTAGCAACGGCGAAAGTCGGGTTCTTTCAAAGGCTAAAAAAACAACGAGAGAACATGGGGCTACACGCCCCGAGCAACAAACACATTCGGAAAATGATAAGCCCCCTGTACACTATAGACAAGGATTTCAACCTAGGAACGTCAGAAGACCTCTTGCAAGCGGCGAGAGGTTTGGACATACGAAACATCACATAGGTTAGCAAAATCTCCTAGTAGGAGCCACAGCGGAAACCAATAAAGATTTTACTTCATACAAATGAGGGAGACCCGAGTTGACACCAGACCAAGGGACAAGCCACAGTCTCCCGCCCCCTTCTCTCCAACTCCCGGCCGAAGCAGCGCGCGCGCCCTCCCTGGAACCAGCTTCTCCGCGACAGAGGGAACTGGGGAAGGGGGAGGGGGTTGATAGGGGTAAAGGTTGGGTAGTAGGGAGGTTCATTAGCACTCTGCCTCACGCCGCATAAGTAGCGGGGATTTTTAAGAAGATTTTTTTCTACTACTAGTAGTAATATAAATTAGGTGTAATGGTCGTAGAATTATATGTTACCCCCAAGAGCCAACGCCCCCCAGGAGCTATGGGGGACATGGATACGGAGTCAAAAAAAGAAAACTGCAGTCGATGCATCCCATTTCAACGGAACGCGACCTGATGAGCAAATAGGGCGTAGGGCAACCAAGGGGGAGGAACTCTACCCTGCCGGCATGGGGATGAATGATCACGTGAGGGCGCACGCACCAGCACAAGGACCCGAAGGCACACAATCTGCACCTAGAGAGTTCGAAAAAGTTGCGCGAGACTGAGGGGCAAAAGCAAAATGGACTCGTGCTATAGACTCACGCGCCCACGTGGAAGTACTCGACAGTCATTCCGCGAAGCTTGGATCAAGCCGATCATGTCGTTGTCTCCCAGCACCTTCTGCCGAAAGCTTCAACCCCTCCTAGGCCTGGTGGACATGGCCAAGTAATCCGCAAGTGTGGCGGTCGAGGCGCGACCCGATGAATGTCGTGCGCTCCATCGTGCATAATCGTTACGCACATTCACCAAATGGTCTTCGCATAGGCGAACGGCGTGACGGAGAGCCTCCTCGGACGATGCAGTGATGAGGAGCGCATGCGTTCGGCGCGCGTCCTCGTCCCCAGCCCCTCGGGGTGAGGAAGACTCTGCATAGCTTTCTATCTGCACGCCACCGGAGGACTCGACCACGGGGGCAAAGCCCAAGCGCACTTGCATCGCGCCTGACTGCTGCATGATGTGTTTGAGGTGGACGTCTTTGGGCCCAGCGATGCGCGAGTGTAGACGGTACTCCTTGTCGATGTGCGCGAGCCGGAGCGGAACGGACGTTCGCAACCAAGAGGCGTCGGCATCGGAAGCCTGCTGCCGCCGCCAGCCATCTAGCGCCCTTTGCACGCGTGCCGCGTCCTCGCGGCGGCCCTGCGTCCGGAGGAGGGCAGCGAGCGCCTTCGCAGTCTTCTGCGTGTCAGGATGGACTCCGCCTGCAATGTCCTCACGGATGGCAAGACACTCCGTCAGCAAGCGCTCGGCCTTCTCCTCGTCACCTTGCGAGCGGGCGAGGAATGCAAGGTTGTGGAGTGTTTGGGCAACTCGGTCCGACTGGCGCGAGTAGTATCGCGTTCGAATTGCGAGAGCCTTTTCGTATAGCGTCTCGGCCTCTTCCAAGCGGTCGAGCTGGTAGTACATCAAGTTGGCGAGAAGGTTGAGCGAGTGCGCGACTTCGGGGTGATCGTCACCATAGCACTCCAGCCGAATCTCGAGACCTCGACGGAGGAGTGCCTCTGCCTCCACAACCTCGCCCCGGCGAGCGAGCAGACCAGAAAGATTGGAAAGCGCGGCGGCCAACGCGGGAGACTTGGGTCCGAGCCGGCGCTCGCGGATGGAGATTGCTCGGCGGTACAAAGGCTCGACGAGCGCCTTCATCGAGAGCTGGCCGCCAGCCTCGCCCACATGGGCAGTACCGGTACCGCTTGTGCTGCGGCCGGCCCCATCGTTTGCGCCCCCGTTGCCCACACTCATGCTGCCGCCGCCCTCGCCCCGGCCGTCGGCAGCTCCCGCGTCACCGCTTGCTCGCCCACGACATTCCCCCCTGCGGTCGCCGCGCCTATTGACGCTCCTAACCGAGGACATGCCTGAGCCACCGTCCAAGACGCCGCGTTTGCGAAGCCTGCGTGAATGACGTAGGCAGACGGATTCAGAAGAAGGGCGGGGGCGAGCGCCATCGGGGAGGCCGGATGCTGCACGCGCGGATAGCGGACTGCACATGCCTGGAGCGCAACCTCCGGGAGGCAGCCGGGCATCGACTCACATGTTGGCAAAGTTGTTGTAGATGGAAGCCACCTCGGGATGATACGGGCCGAGCAGCCGCCGCCTGACCCGCAGCGCGTGTATGAAAAGGAGCTGGGCCCCCCTGTACTTTGAGCGAACATCTAGGTTGACGGCCAGCAAGTTGAGCACCTCGGCAGCGAGCTCCATGTAGGCACCGTGCGGCGTGGGGCTGACGCCCGAGTCGGCGCAACAGCGGAAGAGGAGCTCCTCGAAGGCATCCTCGCTGGCGGAGGTCACCACGTTGTTCGGGGGTGGCGCGCAAGGCGTCGTCAAGGAAGGCCGAGGGATAGTGCCGCGATCCGAGTTGGCGCGCTCAGGCATCAACGGAGCAGACACGGTCAAGACGCTAGCTGGCGCTCCGTCTCGCCAGGCTTGCTTGCGCGTGGTGTTTGATGGACTGCCAGCGGTCGCTATGCCCGTTCTTAGCAGAGGTGTCGGGGAAGAGGGTGGTGCGGCTTCCGGCGGAGGACCCGTGATACTATGGACTGATGGTAGGCCAGCCTCGTTGAGGAGCGCGTCTGCGGTGCTCGCTCCCACTATGAACCCTAGGGCGACGGAGTACATTTCGCCTCCTGGCTCATACGCAGCCATGTTGCCACACGCATAACCAATCTCGATGAGGATCGGCGCGAGCTCTTCCCAGGGAGAGCCCGCAGAGTACTGTGGCGCTTGCAACGGTGGAGGCGGGAGCACCCACATCTGGGAGCCAGTGGAGGAGCAGCGCATGGGCGCCGGTGTGAGCCCGCCGGCCGCCGCGGCCTCTCCGCTTTCACCGGCTTGCACCGAGTCGGCAGCATCACTCGAGCATACCGACGCAGTGTGCGTGTCGGCTGCGACGCCGTCTCGCGATTCCGACAGCTGTGGCACGATGGTATCAAGTGCCTGTCGGAGCAACGCGCGCCGCGAGCCGTGGTCGAGGCGGTGTCGCAGCAGCACGCGACCGGCTGCAAGCAGGCGCACAAAGAGACTAGGGTCGTCAGCCTCTGCCACTACGATGGCATGCTCGATGTTGTGCCGCTCTTGGTCAAAGCTCTGCAGAACCGATAGGTCTTCAACGCGAAACAGCTCGGATTGGGTGCAAAGCCACTCCGTGAAGTAGAGAACGAACCGGCGGCGCCACTCGCGCCCCGCAGCAGCGCCGGCCAAGCCCATCGAACGCAGCTGACTGGCACCGTACAGCCGCACCAACTCGTGCAACCGATACCGCGAGCCACCAGCGGGGGAGACCACAACTTCCACCATGGAATACTCGACTAGCTGGGAGAGAAGGTCGGAGACGGCCAAAGGAGGAGAGCAGCCGAGAAGGTCGCCGTTCGCTCCCCCAAGATCTGCCATAAATCGCCCGCGGCTGCCACCGCTGCCGATGGGCGTGTTGGCGACCGCGTCGAGATAGGCAGTGAGCTGAGCGTCCGGGGTGGCATCAGTCTCTGACGCCTGACGCGATGGCCCTAGTGATGTAGCCGGGGAGCGCGTTGCGCGATTACTCTTGCCATCACCGTCCCTTCCATGCTCGGCGTTGGACAACGTGGACGCGACGGCGGTCGCACAGACTGCTAGTGCGCCGCTGGTATGCGAATCGGCTCCGTCGGGTGTGGGAAGCAAGGCCCCACTGTGAGGTGTACACAAGAGTGACGCTGCGGCAGCCCCATCAAATGAACCCGGAAATTCGCACAAGCAGAGGAAGGCTGCGCGCAGCCGGGCGGGCAGCGCATGATAAGAGGTGCCGATGGTGGCCTCAATCGAGGCATCGCCCGACCGCGCGGAAAGGGCGCGCAGCTCGCGCAGGCGCCGCCCCTCGACCTACGCGAGAGGGCGCGCCGGTCAACAGAGTAGTGAAGCCGTGCATACGGCGTCGGGCGCGCTGGTGTCGGGCTGGGGTGGAAAGAACCTCGGCGAGAAGTCGCAAGTCACGCGAAGTCGCTCAACGGGCTGCGAGGTGCCTTGCTGGACATTTCGATGCGTGATTATTGCGAAGCAAGCGGAAATGCGCCAAGGCACCCGGCGATGCCGCCACCTCACCTGCAGTCGTGCAATCAGATCATTCGGCGAGATAGCCAGCTGGGAGTGCGACATCGCGCATCCGCAGAGGCGGAGCGCAAGGGGCATGCACCCGCAGAGCTCGGCGATGAGCGCCGCGTGCGACGAGGGGACGTTCGGAGCCATCTAAGGGGGCGGGTGGAAGGGCGGGTGGCGGGAGGTTGGGAGGGGCTGGCCCGCGTGCGCGGATCGCAGGTCTTGAGCCGGGCACGCCTCGCCAGCGGCGGCGGCCACACCTGTCTCAAGAGCGCTTGCGCCTCATGCGCCTGAAGCTCGGTGACGTGGAGGGTGAGCGGCTGCTCGTGCGGCACCCCCACAGCCTTCCTGCATGTGAGAAGGAGCTGCAGTCGTGGAGCCCGCCGCAGCAGGGCCGACAGCAAGTCAACGAAGCCCGACGATGCAGCTCGGTCCTGAGAGAGCAGATCGCAGCGGTCGATGAGGAGCAGGGTGGAGCGCTTCACAAGGGCGCCCAGAATCTCCTCTCGTATCTGGAGGTCGGAAGCGGTCGCGACGTTTGGCAGACGGAGCGCAGCTGCAATGCCGTAGCACAGCTGGTTCACAGAGCGAAGCCCGCGTGCGTCAACTGAGAAGACGCCATCCTGAAAGGCGTGACGAACGCGGAGGTAGTGCGCGACTGCGATGGCTAGCGCTGTCTTGCCGATACCGCCGGCACCGACGATACAAACGCACCGGCGGCGCTCGGACAACAGGGCGCGCACGGCGGACCTGAGCACGGCGCAACACCATGAGTCGGTGGCCAGAGGCGCGCTGGTGGCGGGCGAGGCGGGCGCGAGCACCATGCCGGCGGGGTGTGGCAGGGTGCGACGGCGCACTGGATGATGACTTGCCGCCCCACGAAGACCTCGGAGAGCGTCGGCAAGTTTGTCTCTGCTAGTGGTCGCGAAGCGTCGTCCAAGGCGCCGAGAGGAAGGGACGGGAAGATAACTTCAGAGTGCTCGCGATGCGGAGGTAAGAGGATGAACTGGTCCGACTCGCGCTGCGCCGACGTGGAGGAATGCACCTGTGGCGCCGGACGGCGTTAGGCAAGATCGGGTCGTAACGCGCACACTCCACTGCCTTTGTCCGCCGGATGGCATCCCGGCAGCAGTGGCGGCCTGCACCTTGGACGAGGGCATCGCACGTACAGCCGCCTGCGCTACCTCGAACGCCTGCGCGATTGACTGGCCAGCAAAGAGGGCGAGGTAGAAGTGGCGCGTGAAGCAGATGGCCACCTGGACCGCGGCAACCATGGGGAGATGGCAGCAATCAGAGGTGGATGCGCACGGGCGCCGGTGCGCCCATAGGCCCCGCACCCGCGCGCTCACCTGGTCGAGCACTTGCCCGGTCGAGCGCACCGCCACGACGTGGGGCACGCCTGCGCGCACAAAGGCGTTGGCTGCCGGCTGGGAGTGACACGCGCACACAAAGACTAGCTTGAGCGCGGCGCCCCCATGGTTGGGCTCGGCGCCTGCCGCGTCGGCCGCCGCATTGGCGGCACGGCAGCCAGCGACGACTGTCGACGCGAGCAGCGGTGGAGTGATCTGGTGCGTGGAGCCGAAACCGTCCTCGAAGGCGAGGCACGACTCCTCGCCGTGGCCCGAGTAGTGGAGCGCGCGCGCGCCGAGCGTCATGACAGCACGCACATTGTCTGTGGTGGCCGTCTCAAAGGCGATGCGGATGAGCCGGCCCGCGCGCGAGAGGATCTCGGCCAGCCGCTCGCGCTCGAGCAGCGAGTTGAGCTGCGGCATTGGGCGCATCTTACCACCATGTACGAGCGTGAGCGGGGACGATTGGATCACCACCAGGTCGAGCGCCGCGTGCACCGGGTCGGCAGCACCTTTGGTCGCGCCGCCGCCGGCCTGCGCTCTCGCTGGCTCCGGCGCGCCGCCTGCAGCCGAGCCTGTGCCCTCCGACATGGAGCTTGAGAGTGGCAGCAGTGGGACGGAGCCGTCGCTCAGTGCTGAACTGCTCGTCAGCTGCCTGGCCAGTTCGCTCAAGCTCGAGGCGAGCGAGATCCCATCGAGGCTCTGTGCCCTGCGCGTCTCGCAGCTACGTCCGTCTGCGTCCACCACATACTCCTCTCCCGCAGTGACGATGAGGACGTCGGATGGATCAATCTCATCGAGCGACTCGACCTCGAATCCACCCTCTTCCACAAAGACTCGGCGAGCGATGAAGGGCACCACCTCCGATGGCCGGGTGAGCTTTGCGGAACAGGCTGCGAGCAAGCCGTCCCAGGACTCAGGCCGGACCACCAGCTTCCCTCTCCCGAGCTCGCCGTGGCGGCGGATCTTGAGGCGGTGGGACATCCAGGGCGGGAGGGAGACGGAGACGGAGAGAGGGAGGGGGAGGGAGGGGGGAGGGAAGGAGGGAGGGGGGAGGGAAGGAGGGAGGGGATGGAGAGAGGGAGAGGGGAGAGGGAGGAGGCGAAAAGCAAAGCGGCGGCCGACGCAGATACCGCCGGGGGGGGGGAAGCACCCGGCTTAGATGAAAGAAGAAAAATAGGGGTTTTGCAGAGACTCAAATAAAAATAGGGCGGTCAAACACTATATTAATAATAATAATAATCTAACTGAGCATTTGTACCACTACTCTCACTAGCCCGGTACTAACACGACAGCCCTCAGCGCACCTGCCCGTACACCTTGGCGCGTGTTGTTGCCCCAGATACATACATCTATGCACCCCTCCACATCTCACATCTCCCCCCTCGCAAGCCCCCGGCTCCCATTCCCATTCTCTAACTCCCCACAAGTTAAAATGAGGGAAAACCCATTGAGGCGGACCGATCGACGCCGGCCGACTCTCCGGGAAAAAGCACCGGGGGGGGGGGGGGAGGAACCTCTCGTCAAAAAAGGAGAACGGCCCTTCCAGCTCGCGCCGTGAGCAGTTCTCGAGAAATAAACGACTGCGACTCGAGTAGCCTGTGCCACCTTCAGGATACTCTTCTCGAGCTTGAGCCGCTCCCTTCTCTCTCCCGCCTGTCGCCGGCCGCCTCCTACCCGTTTGCTTACGCAGACGGGGCCTGTTTCTAACCGCACTCCAGCGGGGGGGGTGCAAAACCCCCCCTCTCCCTCTCTCCACTCTCTCCCTTCGTCGTCCCTGCGGCGCGTCGCCATGCGGCGCGCCCTGGCCTGCTCTCAGGGGCCCTTTGGGGGCTCCCATGGGGCCAGCAAGGGCAGCTCAGGGGGCAGTGGAGGCTGGGGCTCAGCCCCTGGGTCCCCCTGCCTCTCCCACGCTCGCCTCGCTGGCCATGGGAGCCGCCCAGAGACACCTGTATGCCTGGCGACCAGGGACAGAGGGGGAGTCAGCTCGAGGGCAGGCCCAGCGCGGGCGTGGGAGTGCGGCTCGCGGGCCGCGCCCCCGAAGGGTCTGGGCCAGATTGTTGAGTGCCCTGCCCTCGCTGGGCCAGATTGTTGAGTGCCCTGCCCCTGCCAAAGGGCAGGGGCTGGCTGGGGTTGATTGTACGGGCCCACCCCGGGGGGTGTCCGCGATGGTGTGAGGGGGGCGCGAGACCCCCATTGTCCCCCACTTATAAAAGTAGGTTGTCAAACACTATATACTATATTAACTTCTCACTTCTCAGGGCGTGAAAATGAAACAGTCAGGATTGATGATCTACACCAAAGTAAAGCGGCAGACACCCTGGAAAACACCCATCTAGCACATCTTCGATGCCCTTTGCCCTTTGGGCCTCAGACTCAGACCCCCCGGGAGCCCCCACAACCACAACCACAACGGTTGTACGTTGTATACGTTGTGCCACAACCCACAATGAACAACGAAGCGTAACCCAAAATTCAAAATGGAAAATGGCACAACATGCCTAAACAGACCATATCTCGGAGAGTCCAACAAAACTATTGTTATAGTTTTAGCGATGGAGCGCGCGCCGACCGCTCCCACCTCTCAGGCCCCAGCCGCCACGACTCGTCCACGACGCCCCACAGGGGCCGCCCCAAGCCGCCTGAGCCGAAGCGCTCGCAGGCCCCACCCGACAACGACGTCGACATGGCTCCCCCGCCCTCGCCTCTCCAGCAGCTCCAGAAGCAGGAAACAGGCAGAGCCTTGTTCCCTCCTCTCGACAATACCTACAAACAAGCTGACAGACGGGATAACGGGAACGAGCAAACTCCCGAGCTTCTGGAAGCATGCGCTAAGCAACGCGCGCAAACTCAAACTCACGCCCCTAAAGTCCAGTTGTCGCATCCGCGATCGACCTTTTTGTTTTAGAAGTTGTCTGCGTTTCTATGTCCCCTCCTTGCAGGCTAGTCACTAGCTAGTCACCGTCGCAGGATCCTACATTCGCCCATTCGCCCTTGTTGCCCTCGCCTCCTTTGTCGCCTCCCTTGTCGCCTGCTTGCCCCTCACCTGGCTTACCTCCTTGCGTGCGCCTCGCGTTTTTAGGCTAAGTCGCGCGTTCAGGTATCGCCGGTGCAAGGAACCGCCCCCTTGTGTGACCCTGATTCCCCTCGCCCCACCGACGCCACTCTAACTACCCCCCGCACACAACGCCCCACGTCAGAGGGCGGGGTGTGGACGAATGCCACGGGATGTGCCTATTGCGCATTCTTCCGCCCTGCGCCACCGGACACTGACACAGGTCGCCCCGACCACCCAGACAACTGGCGCTATGGCACTGGCGATGGTGCGCATTCGCCGTACTACTGCCAGCCCTTCATGCGCTTTCTTTGCGAAGGTGAGGCGGAGGTCCCCGAGGCCCACCGTGCCTACCTCCGTTGCCTCATTGTCCTCGGTCGCAGCCGCCGCTAGGGATTTGGCGAGGCGGCCGCCGTTTGCTTCGTGGATTACGCCCTGGCCCGACCGCCTGGACCGCCACCCCTTGTACCACGCCAGCGCCCGACTCACACTTTCAGGGAGAATATATCCCGAGAGACAAATTCCTAGAGACATGGGACACAATAGCGAACCACGCCAAAGAGATGTTAGCGACACTAACGAACCCAACGGAAAGAGAAACCACGGCACCGCAAAGAGTGATCGGGGGGCAAGAAGGCCCGGAAGAGCCCCTCCCGAAAATAAATACATATAGACCAAGACGGCAACTACTTTGCCGAACTCAAAGGCATATGGCACGAAGCAGAGCTTTCATACATAGGTACACCTATAATAGGCGAAAGGCTGACTAATGCCCCCGCACATCTAGACCCCTCCCCGCCGGCAAAATGGGGGGAAGGATACAAATCCAACAAGAGGCTAGAATACCCCCTGGCGGACGAGTATACGCTCGACGGAAACACGCCACTAGACGAAACGGGAGTGGAACAACTGACACGAGCACTACAAAAAACAGACGACAAGCGCAGACGCCTAACGGGCCCCGAAAACTGGGCGCAACGTTTACCGGTAACCGAAAGCACCTGGGAACACTTGGCCACACTCTACACCTCCCCGTTGATGACAGCGAGAGACACACATCTCCATTTCAAACACCTTACCTACAGACGGATAGGTACTTACAACCGCTTCGCAGATGGAGACAAAACGTGCCGCATGTGCAGAGCGGCATATGAGTCTTCCACTCACATGGGCGAATGCCCGAGAATAGTCAAAATACTAGAGACGCTCGACAGACTTGCGCGATTTGTACCCAGGAACGATAGAAACAGAGAGGAGGTCATCATTGATAACCTTTTCATGCACCCCGGGGGCAAATCACCAAGATCATTGACCATACTATACACTCTAGCATGGAGATACATCATAACAGACTTCTACAGAATACATTACGACGGTATCGAATTCTCAGAAGAATCGGTACTGATAAGAACATTGGACAGATACACAACACTAAGCAAGGCTCTACTTTTTGCGAATACAACGGACTCGGCTAGGCCCCTGCCAAAGTGCAGGGGCTGGGATTGAGTGTACGGTCCCACCCCGGGGGGTGTCCGCGATGGAGAATGGGGGGCGCGAGGCCCCCATTGACCCCCACTTATAAAAGTAGGTTGCCAGTATGCAGTATGGGCGTGGGAGTGCGATTCGCGGCCCGCGCCCACGAAGGGTCTGGGCCAGGATGATGATTGCCCAGCCCCTGCCAGCTGCCAGAGGGCAGGGGCTGAGGTTGATTGTACGGGCCCACCCCGGGGAGTGTCCGCGATGGAGAGAGGGGGGCGCGAGGCCCCCATTGACCCCCATTATAAAAGTAGGTTCTATGATATGAGATGTATGACATCATACTCAGTTCCATGGTAAGTGTCATATGACGGTATGACGGAACAACCTGAGCAGGGTAGGAGGGGAGCGGCGCGCGCTCCATGACCCTATCGTTTTAACGATAGTTGAGAAAAACAGTGTAAAAAGTAAAAATAGACTTGCGGGGGGGGGGCGGCCGCCCGAAATAAAACAGCGAAACACATGTATTTTGTATTTTGGGCCGAAAAAAACACTGTTCCTGTGTTTGACACGTAGGATTGCAGGCCCCAGCACCGTATTTCCCATCTAGGATTTTGAGTCCAGTATTTCTCGTAGAAGCCCTCCCGCCCATGAGCCACCGTACAAAACAGCTGTGGTGAAGCACCCGTCACCTGTTTCGGTAATCGGCCCGGCAGTAAAAAGTTAATAGAACCTATTAGAAGCCTATTGCCTATTGTGCCATCTGGGACATCAAGGGGATGGAGGAGGGATCGGACCGTATCAGAGAAACTGGGGCGTCCCGTCGGCCCGTCGTAAGAACGACGGGCGCTCCGCTTCCTTCTCATTCGCAAGCGGCACTGCTCCAACAATCAGTGGTCCGTGAAACGGATATGCGTGAGCGAGTGAGCGAGCCGCCAGCCTCGAGGGCGTAGGTGATATAAATAGGACGACGCCCACGGCGAAGGTCGGGACGTGTCGGTCTGCCAGATCTCATCTCGGCGTTCGTCGCGGGAGCGCGGCGGAGGGACTAAGTTTAAAGACGCGGTTCGCCCACTCGCTGCGGTTTGCCGCTTCCAGGACATCGCGGTGCCGAGGCTTAGACCCCCCGCGCTCGGGGGGTTCCTAAATCGTAAAGAACCCTCTCGCGAGGGGTTCCGAAGGGAAACGGCCGTAACGATCGGGGGTGGACAGGGGGGGGGGGGGAGAGAGAGAGAGAGGGGGGGAGAGAGGGAGAGGAGAGAGGAGAGAGGGGGGAGAGAGAGGAGAGAGAGAGGGAGAGAGATGAGGAAACGGGGGGAGAGAGGGAGAGGGGAAGAAGGGGGAGCGAGCGAGAGGGAGAGAGAGAGGACGATAGAGAGGATGGCCTAGAACAGAGAGTAACGGAGAGCAACTGACAGGAGAAACGAAGGCGAGCTGAGAGGAACGCGGTAGAGAGGAAAGAGACCAAGGAAGTCTTAAGAAATCTAACGGTTCTTTGTCCAGGCTTCCAAGTCCGCGCCAGCTCCCGCCTCTCGCTCCCCCTTCCCTCTTGTCCCAGACATCTGGCGAAAGAAAGCAGAGAAAGAGAGAGAAGAGAGAAGAGAGAGGGAGAAGAGAGAAGAGTCTGGGGGGGAGGGAGGGGGAGAGAGAGAAGAGAGAGAGAGAGGGAGAGGGAGAGAAGAGTCTGGGGGGGAGGGAGGGGGGAGAGAGAGAAGAGAGAGAGAGAGGGAGAGGGAGAGAGAGAGAGAGAGAAAGAGAGAGAGGGAGAGAGAAGAGAGAAGAGACGGGGGGGGGGGGGGAAGGGGGGAGAGAGAGAAGAGAGAAGCGAGAGAGAGAGAAGAGAATAAGAGAGAGAGAGAAGAGAGGAGAGAGAATAGGAGAGAGAGAGAAGAGAGAAGAGAGAAGAGAGAAGAGAGAATAAGAGAGAGAGAGAAGAGAGAAGAGAGAAGAGAGAATGAGAGAAGAGAGAGAGACCGGAGTCCGTAAGCGAAAGGCTTCGCTGCCCAACACAACTGACAGCGCGCCCTAGGGCGGGGCCCTCGAGGCAGCAGCGAGCGTGGGCTCAAGGGGGGAGGGGTGCCTTGGCTCTTTCTGTCCCCTCCTCGTGGTCGAGGCTAGTCGAGCGTCGACGAGACTGGCGTCGAGGGCGGTAGACCATGGCACCTCGAGGCATCGCGCTCGTAGGTATTCTCGTGCTGACTGGCGGGTTCTTCTGCTGGCTGCGCCTCCCCGGCGAGGCTCGCGGGCCCTCCACTGGCAACAGCCAGCTATTGCGCGGCCTTGTGCTGCACCAAAGAATCACCGGACCGAGAGCCGATGGGGCGAGTCCGCTGATCGCTCGCCAGCACGGATGCTCAATTTGCATCGATGGTGAGCGAATACGCGACCTCACGCTTCCGGTGGGCGAGGCCTGCGTCGAACCAGCCACAGGCAACGAAGTCGGCAATTCAGTCTACTGGCCTTTCCGTACTCCTAATCTGTATGGGAAAGCTTGTGTCGAGAAAGGCCATGTCAGAGTCACGATCACTTGTGGTGACATCAACAAGATGCGCAGTCTAGACGCCTTGCCTGCTGACACAGACTGTGCTGCGCTCTTTTCACACCTGGGCTGTTGCGGCCCTGATAAGATGGCTCGAAGCGCTCGGCATTCAGTTGAGAGTGTGCTGTCATGGAGCACAGTGCCTTCACTGCCAACAATGCGACCGGGCCTGGCGACAGCCGCATTCAACTCGAAACTCTATGGTGCGCGTAATGCCGTGCACATCAGCCGACCCGTACACGCAAGCATGATTCCAACACAATTGTAGTGTTTGCTCGGCGTTGTTTGTGTCTATGATTCGCCAGTCCATACTCGCTTAGGGTAGACCAAAGCAGCCATGACGCTTGACGCAGAACATCAGGTCCCGGCTGGGAAGCTCGAATGATATCACACCCCTTCATCCCGTGCCACATTCGCGCTACACGCGTCCCAGCCATAGGTGGAGTTGATGACAGGGGTGCCGTAAGCGACGTACTCGAATTCGATGGCATCACATGGGGAGCTGCACCTTCGTTGCCCATGGCACTGAAGCACCTTGGTGTGGCCGCTCTCGGCTCAACACTCTACGGTAAGCATAACCTCTCCAACTCCACCCACGGCGTGCATTTCTCTGGCGAATGCAAATATCACAGGCATCTGTCCATGCTCATCTCTGCTCTTTGTGAACGGAGAGTAGTCATGCAGAAGAGTTGCTTGCCGAAGTGCAGCTCAGCGTCCGCTCAATCAGCTGGATTGCCTCCACCCCGCAGCTATTGGTGGAAGCGATGAGAATGGCGCTCCGCAGAGCACCGTTTATTCGTTCGACGGCTTCTATTGGACGACCGCGCCCAGTTTACCCGCCGAACGTGCCGGCATTGGCGTGGCGGTGCTCACATCGACACTGTATGGTGCGGCAAGAAGCTATTGCGGCCTTTTTGCATCGATATTTTCTGTTTGAGTCGAGTGGTTCGCCCATACCCTGTACACGCACCAAACCTCTTCGCAGTAGATGCCTTCGAAGATTAGCGTCACGCGAGACCCACACCCGCCCGACCTGCTTGTCCTAGTTGTTGGCGGTACGGACACCTTAGCAGAAACAAACACCGTCTTCACCTTTGACGGCACCTCGTGGTCGAGTGAACTGTCGTTGTTAACAGCACGTACAGATTTTGGTTTAGCGGCGTTCAACATGTCGCTCTATGGTGCGCACTGCTAGTCGAATGACTTCCTGTGTGGGCATCGTTGCGCCGGATGGTATTGCTTAGGGCGCGGTTTGGCGTTTGCATGATGGCCGACCACTGCTACACAGTAAGAACTTTGAGGCTGACTTTGGCCGCGCCTCGCACTTGCTCTCCTCAGCTGTTGGCGGATATAACGCAAGCTCCGGTTTGCTTTGCACTGTTGAGATGTTCGATGGCAACAGCTGGGCGTATGCGCCCAGCTTACCTATGGCCGTCCATGGAGTGAATGTGGCGGTGCTTGATTCGGCGTTGATTGGTGTGCGCCACCTACCGCTCATGCCCTTCAGGACCAACGCTTTACTCCCAGGCCACAACACCCCGAAACGCCGCAGGAAGATAGCCGGGACGTCCGCACTGGGCGGTTGAATGACGTCTAATCTCTACGCCTCCCCCTCCTAACTACAGCCCTAGGTCGCGCAACGTTGGACTCGCTTGAGAGCACTGCGTATGTTTTCAACGGTGTGTCATGGGCGTGCATGCCTTCCCTGCCGTCACCTCGCACGTTTTCGGTCGCGGCAGTGCTGGGCTCAAGATTGTACGGTACGTAGTGCGCGTGCTGGTTCCTCTTGGCCCGCATGCACCTGCTTGTTGCAATCGGCCTCACCGCACACCTCGCCCAAACAACGGCGAAGAACGTTTCGTATCCGCCGCGTTTGGCATTTTACGCTTCCTTGCGTGGTGTTGGGTCTTTTAGTTATTAGTGGGTACACCGCGTCTGCCGCGACCCAGACTGACGCTCTTGTTCTGGTACTACCACCGCAAACATCCTCGCCATCCTCCTCGCCATTGCCATCACCACCAACAGGTACTCCATCAACCCTTTCAACCTTATCGCAATTGTCTCCGCCGCCGTTATCACTACCGTCGCTATCATCCCCGCCAGTTTCACCACACTCCCCACAGTAACCGTCATCCCCCCCCCCCCCCCCCCCGTCCCCCCGTTCCCCCCTCGCCTCCACATGTAGTACCACGGCACACCTCGCCGCTGCACACTTCGTCACCGCTGCTGTTATCACCCGTACCGTCGCTTCATCCGCCGCCCTCCCCGTTCTTTCCTGCACCTTGGCCACCGTCACCATCGCCGCCGCCACCGTCACCGACACCGTTGTCACCCCCGTTGTCGTCTCCAACGCCGCCCTTTCCGTCCCCTCTCGCGCCTTCGCAACCGCCACATCCAATATCGCTGCCGACCCAGTTATCGCGAACAACTCAGTCGCCAGCCATCCTGTCACCAGCCTACCAGCCCTCGCTAGCGCGCGCAGGGCCGCATACTCGTCGCTTCCGTCAGCCATTTCCGACCGGAGCGACTACCGTTGAGCCTGACCGGTTTCCCAGAGCCAGCAGTCCTACCCAGCTCATCGCCGGTTCTCCCACAACACTGGCCACAATGAAAGCGGACAAGCCTTTCCCACGCATCCACGTGTACGACATGCCTCAGTGGATCTCCTTCGAACTCGACTTGCAAAGACCCCGACTGAAGGCATACGAGTCCTACAGCGGAGGGTACCGGCAGTACTACACGGAAGCCCTCATCCCGAAGCTGGTGCGGGCGAGTGCGCATTATGAGCCGGATCCTGTGCAAGCGGACCTGTTTCTGGTGCCTTTCCGCGGCCTCGCTCGCTTCTACAAGCACCGTGACCAGCCGCACGGACTGGAGAGGGCGGACGCGGAGTTTATCACCGCCGTCCAGTGGCTGGAAGCGCAGCCCGGCGAATTCTTTCGGAATAGGCCCAGGGATCACATGTGGATCTTCGGCTCGGGCCGAGGCGTCTCCATATTCCCGTCGTGGCGCAAGTACATCGCAGAGTGCATCTTCATCGGCCCGGAGGGGGATAATCGAACGGGGTGGGTCGCGCCGCATGTGAAGGATGTGGTCGTCCCCGGCTTCATCGCGCCGCCACCCGCCGCCGAACGCGCTGCTCTCAAGCCGCAGGCGGTCCGCCCCATTTTCGCTTACTTTCGCGGTTCGTACACAAGTGACCATCTCGGCGAGGAGCACTATTCGGAGGGCGTCCGCCTTGCACTCATGCGCGCCACAACAGTCTTTCGCTTGCCCCGTCACATCAAGGCACGGAAGCTATTAGCTGGTCCCACGGCATCTCAGCTAGTGATGTCGAACGAGTTGGTGGATCCCGAGGTGGCTGCGCGGGAGATGCAGGACGCTGACTTCTGCCTTTGTCCTATAGGCTCGTATTCGTGGACGGCTCGCGTCTACGTAGCCATCGCGTCGGGCTGCATCCCAGTTCTGTTGTCGGATCACATCTCGCTGCCCTTCGACTACTCAGGCTCTCCCGTCGACTGGCGGAGGATCTCGATCAAGTGGCCGCAGCGCGACATAACGGGGCTCCTTACGTACCTATGCTCCTGGAACGAGGCCGACATCGCGACGATGCGCGCGCGGGTGATCGACACCGCCCCGCTGCTCCTGTGGGACGGACCGGACTCGGGGGCACTGGCTCAAATGATGCGCTACATGACGCGCCATCACACCCTGGTGGACGCGGCGCCAGCGTGGTGGGGCCGGGACGGCTGGCCCGTGGTGCCGCCCGTGGACGGGCTCTTGCCTGCGCTACTACTACAAGCGCCGCCCGAGCTGCCGTTGGACGTGCTCGTCATCGTCAAGGAGATCGGGTGCGTGGTGCTCGAGAGCGTGCGCGCGCTGCGCGAACACGTCCGCCCGCGCAAAATACACATCATTGCCGACCGGTGTGAGGGCTGGACTGGCCCCGGCGTGTGCACCGAGACACAAAACGTGATGCCCGAGTTGTCGCTCGATGACGCCAAGCGGCTCTTGGCTGAGCTCCACCCGGAGGTACCCGAGAAGCGGGTAGGGTGGTTTTACCAACAGCTACTCAAGTTCAAAAGCGCCCTCTCACCCTTGGTTGGGGGAGCGACCGTGCTAGTTTGGGACGGCGACACCATCCTGACGCGCCCGTTCCCTGTGTCATTGGTCGACGAGCGGGGTAGGGGGCTCCTACTGAAAGGCACGCGGTATGATTCCCCCTTGTACTTCGACGACTCCGGTTCCTTGCCCGTCGGGTATATTGAATCCACTAGGCAGCTTCTCGGCGCGAGCCCGCCCGGAGATTCGTCCTATGTGGTCCAGTGGCAGGTGTGGGAGCACGCGATTCTACGGGAGATGATACGCTTGATCGAGAGCCGTTTCCAAGAGCCGTGGTACGTCGCCATGCTGCGCTCTGTGTCGGACGCATCAACGGGCCTGAGCGAGTACACTCTGTACGGGACCTACGCAACCCAGTTCCACGCCGAGCGAGTTCGGATCACCTCCTCCTCGGAGATCTTGTGGCTGCGTGACCACCCGTTCGGGCTCCTGGACGAGCACGGGGCGTGCTGTCCGTCACTTGAACGACTACGGGACGTTGACCGGGGCGGCTTTGTGTACGTGTCATGGGAATGCTCGCACGAGAGCGAGTGGCGGCAGCTGCCGGAGATGTGGGACTGCGGCTATACGGGTCCGCTTGCGCGCCGGCGCCTATTTGCAATGCAACCACCCCCGTCCCTCCAAGCGCCGCCTTCCTCAGCACCATACGAGCCACCATCGCCGCCGCCGCCTTCACCGCCGCCACCATCGCCGCCGCCGCCGTCGCCCCCGCCACCATCCCCGCCGCCGCCGTCGCCGCCGCCTCCGTCACCCCCGCCGCCATCACCGCCGCCGCCATCACCGCCGCCGCCGTCGCCGCCGCCCCCGTCACCCCCGCCGCCATCACCGCCGCCACCATCGCCGCCGCCACCGTCGCCGCCGCCCCCGTCACCCCCGCCGTCACCGCCGCCACCATCGCCGCCTCCGCCGTCGCCGCCGCCGCCATCGCCGCCGCCACCCTCACCGCCGCCGCCGTCGCCACCGCCGCCGTCGCCACCGCCGCCGTCGCCGCCGCCACCCTCACCGCCGCCGCCGTCGCCGCCGCTTCTATCACAGCTCCCATCACCGCCTCCCCCCTTCCCACCGCCACCATCACCTCCGCCGCCCTCGCCGCCGCCGCCATCTCCACCCCCACCGTCGCCACCTCCCCCGTCGCCCCCCCCACCTTCACCGCCTCCGTCACCGCCACCCCCCTCGCCGCCGCCTCCGTCACCGCCACCCCCCTCGCCGCCGCCTCCGTCACCGCCACCCCCCTCGCCGCCACCCCCCTCGCCGCCGCCGCCCTCGCCGCCGCCGCCCTTGCCGCCGCCCTCGCCGCCGCCGCCCTCGCCGCCGCCGGCGTCGCCGCCGCTTCCATCAGCACAGCTCCCATCACCACCTCCCCCGTTCCCGCCGCCGCCATCACCGCCGCCGCCGTCGCCGCCGCCTCCGTCACCCCCGCCGCCATCACCGCCGCCACCATCGCCGCCGCCACCGTCGCCGCCGCCCCCGTCACCCCCGCCGTCACCGCCGCCACCATCGCCGCCTCCGCCGTCGCCGCCGCCGCCATCGCCGCCGCCACCCTCACCGCCGCCGCCGTCGCCACCGCCGCCGTCGCCACCGCCGCCGTCGCCGCCGCCACCCTCACCGCCGCCGCCGTCGCCGCCGCCGCCGTCGCCGCCGCTTCTATCACAGCTCCCATCACCGCCTCCCCCCTTCCCACCGCCACCATCACCTCCGCCGCCCTCGCCGCCGCCGCCATCTCCACCCCCACCGTCGCCACCTCCCCCGTCACCCCCCCCACCTTCACCGCCTCCGTCACCGCCACCCCCCTCGCCGCCGCCTCCGTCACCGCCACCCCCCTCGCCGCCACCCCCCTCGCCGCCGCCGCCCTCGCCGCCGCCGCCCTTGCCGCCGCCCTCGCCGCCGCCGCCCTCGCCGCCGCCGCCCTTGCCGCCGCCCTCGCCGCCGCCGCCCTCGCCGCCGCCGGCGTCGCCGCCGCTTCCATCTGCACAGCTCCCATCACCACCTCCCCCGTTCCCGCCGCCGCCATCACCGCCGCCGCCGTCGCCGCCGCCCCCGTCACCCCCGCCGCCATCACCGCCGCCGCCATCACCGCCGCCGCCGTCGCCGCCGCCCCCGTCACCCCCGCCGCCATCACCGCCGCCACCATCGCCGCCGCCACCGTCGCCGCCGCCCCCGTCACCCCCGCCGTCACCGCCGCCACCATCGCCGCCTCCGCCGTCGCCGCCGCCGCCATCGCCGCCGCCACCCTCACCGCCGCCGCCGTCGCCGCCGCCGCCATCACCCCCGCCGCCATCACCGCCGCCACCTTCGCCGCCTCCGCCGTCGCCGCCGCCGCCCTCACCGCCGCCCCCGTCACCCCCGCCGCCCTCACCGCCGCCACCATCGCCGCCGCCCCCGTCGCCGCCGCCGCCATCGCCGCCGCCACCCTCACCGCCGCCGCCGTCGCCGCCGCCCCCGTCACCCCCACCACCTTCACCGCCTCCGCCATCACCCCCGCCGCCCTCGCCGCCGCCTCCGTCACCGCCACCCCCCTCATCGCCGTCGCCGCTACCCTCCTCGCCGCCGCTTCTACCACAGCTCCCATCACCGCCTCCCCCCTTGCCACCGCCACCATCACCTCCGCCGCCCTCGCCGCCGCCGCCATCTCCACCCCCACCGTCGCCACCTCCCCCGTCACCCCCACCACCTTCACCGCCTCCGCCATCGCCCCCGCCGCCCTCGCCGCCGCCTCCGTCACCGCCACCCCCTTCGCCGCCGCCTCCGTCACCGCCACCCCCCTCGCCACCGCCGCCGACACCGCCGCTCCCCTCGCCGCCGCCGCCCTTGCAGCCGCCGCCATCGCCGCCGCCGCCATCGCCGCCGCCATCGCCGCCGCCGCCCTCGCCGCTGCCGCCCTCGCCGCCGCCACCATCTCCACCCCCACCCTCGCCACCTCCTCCGTCACCCCCACCACCTTCACCGCCTCTGCCATCACCCCCGCCACCTTCGCCCCCGCCCCCATCACCACCGCCACCCTCGCCGCCGCCACCCTCGCCGCCACCACCCTCGCCACCGCCCCCGTCACCCCCTCCCCCCTCGCCGCCGCCGCCGTCTCCGCCCCCACCCTCGCCGCCGCCGCCGTCGCAGCCACCTACGTCACCGCCCCTTCCCTCGCCGCCGCCGCCCTTACCGCCACCTCCCTCACCGCCTCCGCCATCACCACCGCCACCCTCGCCGCCGCCACCCTCGCCGCCACCACCCTCGCCACCGCCTCCGTCACCCCCGCCACCATCGCCGCCGCCGCCGTCGCCGCCGCCGCCGTCGCCGCCGCCGCCGTCACCGCCGCCGCCGTCGCCGCCTCCCCCCTCGCCGCCGCCGCCGTCGCCGCCTCCTCCGTCACCGCCCCCCCCCTCACCACCACCTCCATCACCACCGCCTCCGTCTCCGCCTCCCCCGTCTCCGCCACCGCCTTCTTCACCTCCTCCATCACCACCGCCGCCGTCGCCGCCACTGCCCTCGCCACCCCCGCCAGCGCCACCCCCGCCATCGCCACCACCGCCATCGCCACCGCCCCCGTCACCCCCGCCGCCCTCGCCGCCTCCACCTTCGAACCCACCTCCATCACCTCCTCCAGCCTTGCCCCCACCCTCGCCACCTCCGCCCTCGCCACCTCCGCCCTTACCGCCTCCGCCTTCTCCGCCTCCGCCCTCGCCTCCGCCGCCCTCGCCGCCACCGCCGTCACTGCCGCCTCCCGTCTCGCCGCCGCCCTCACCGCCACTTCCAGTTCCACCCCCGCCCTCGCCGCCGCCCCATCGCCGCCCCCTCCCCTACCGCCACCAAGACCACCGCCATCAGCCCCGCCGTCGCTCCCGCCGCCTGCCTCACCTCCTCCAGCACCGCCCCCACCCCTCTCGCCCGGTGGACAAACGGTTCACCGTGTGCTGTTTTCCATGAGCACCTTGAGCGCGGAGCCAACTTCTCGCCGCGCGTTGGCCAATTCCGACGGCGGGGACTTATCCGTCCTCATCGCTTCCGTTTGTAGCGAACTACTCTATGGTGTATCTGATGTCCGGGCCGAAAAGACATCGAGCACTTCCTATGGAATCGAAGTGACCCTCGGCCCCTCTTCCACTCTTCAGACGGAAGATATTGTCGCGATCGTCGTCGCTCCACAATTTACTGAGAGCATGTCCACGAGAATCGGCCAGTCGTTCTCCGAGCCGTTCAACATCGAGTCGTTTGCAGAGAGTACTGCTGCCCCATCTCCTCCACCCCCTCATCCATTGCCGCCACCAAATGAGCCACCGAGCCCTCCACCGAGCCCTCAGCCCCGCACACCGCCCAGCCCCTCTCCGCCCCCGCCGTTCAAGCCAGCACCTCCCGGTGGATACGACCCCCCGCCGCCCTCCCCACCTCCACGGCCGCCTCTACAACCGCCATCGCCGCAGCCGGCACCGCCGCCAACGCCACCATCTCCACCTATGTCGCCTCCAATGCTGCCGCCGAGCACCATCAACGCGCCTCGACTGGTGCTGACACAAGTAGGGGTTCCCACTACGGTCGCCTTTGCAGGACAGAATGTCGAGGATGGCGACTGGGCCAAATGGATATCTGGGTCGGCAGATGCCATTTCATGCGGTGGACAGACGTCGGCCTCCAACCAGATACTTTCATCGGCAAGCGCCCGCTTCACCTTTGTTCGCCCCGGCATTGCGACGTTGTGCTACAAGTACAACTTCCTCTCCCACAATGGCTTGTACAACTCGCCATCATATAGCGTCATACATACCAGCCAGGCGGTTGTGTTGGCCATCGATGGAGCATCTCCCCGCGGCACTTCCATCGGGTGCATCAGCGTCCTCACCATCGCCGGCGCAGGATTCTCCGCTCTTCTCGAGGCAGGGCTGGCAATCCAATGCAAGTTTGGCATCCTCGGGGTCACCGCTGCCAACGTGACGAGCGATGGCACAATTTCTTGCGAGACCCCGAGCGCGGTGGTGCCGGCGTCATATCCGCTCTCTCTCGTTGTTGCCCAGGAGTGGGATATGCAAGTGCTGAGTAGCTTCACTGTCTACGGCGACGAGGCCACAATGGCAGGCGCCGTGTTTCCTGAGGGTGGTGCCTACAACCTGCAGACGTCCCTAACGCTCAGCGCGGACAGCTTTCAAGAGTACGGACCCATCCTTTGCCAGGTTGGAGGCGTTGTTGGCTCGATTGGTGGAGTGGTTGATGGTGGCCGCTCGGTAGCGTGTAACAAACCCGCGCTTCCGGACACCTTTCGCTACTCTACTGGCATCTACCCGATCGAGCTCTCGCTCAACGGGCAGTGTTTTACGCCGACCAATACAAGCTTCACCTTGTACAACGCACTCATAGAGAGCATTGACACAAAAGGCGCGCCTGCTTCAAGCGAGGTCTCAATCGGAGTCCGGGGGGAAGGCTTTCCGGACCCTGCGCTTGAGGGTGGTTCGTGTGAGTTTGTACTCGAAGGCTCGGGCGGAGCCGTGCGCGTCTCCAAGTCGCTCGTGCCGGTGAATTCGACTTACTTACTCACCGCCTCTCCTGGCATCGGCGTGATTGGTACATGGCTCATGTCGTGCAAGCTCAATGGAATGACGCCGGAGCCGGCACTTTACGGAGCTCCTCGCTTCGTTGAATACGATCTGGCCTTGGTGCACATCTCCTCGGTCGAGCCCGTCGGCGCACCGGAGCGCTTGGCAACCTCCATCACCTTGTACGGAGAGAACTTCGCCGACTTCGGCCTTGTGTGCCGTGTGGCAGGTGTGCTTGTGCCGGCGCGGCTTTTGGCTGCCACTCGCGTGCAGTGTGATCTTCCGGCCCTGTGGGACGCTCAGACCGTCGATATCGGCGTGAGTTTGAATGGCGGTGCCGAAGGGACGTTCGCCGCAGACGTGGTCTCCTTCTCCTTCTATTCTCAGCCGACACTCACGTCCATATCTCCACAAATGGGGGAGGCTACAGGCGGCACGGAGGTAACGATTCGTGGGAGCGGATTCAGGGCTTTGCCATTCGACCTTGCCTCGCAGCGGTCACGTTTCCGTTGCAAGTTTGGTGGCACGGTGCAGGAAGAGCCGCCGCTCTACTTGGACGATCAGACTGCTATATGCACGACGACGTGGGGCAAAGCCGACTCCGCGGGACAACCCGTTTCGATCGCTCTCAACACCCAGTCTTTTTATGACGCATCCGGTACCGTGCGCTTTGAGTTCCTGGGTATGCATAGCCCAGCGGTGGTCGACGTCTATTTCACAACGAGTGCCAATCGCATCATTGTCCAATTCGACGACCAGCCGACGAACCGTGCTGGTATGAACGGGCAGGAGCCCTGCAACCTCATCTTCGAGTTCGAAACCGTCGAGCAGCTCCGTGGATCAGCCCCCACGGAACCGGTGTGCCAGTGGAAGGATGACAGCACCGTTACAATCTTCCTCACCGAATTCACAGATGCAGCCCCGGGGATGCTCATCAGAGTAAAGCCAGGCGTCGTGTGGCCCAAGATGTGGGCTTTCCCACAAGAATGCGGCTACGACCCGTGTGGGTGCGCTGCTTTGCTCGCAGATGGGGACAGCTTGTGCAACCTCGCACAAGTACTAGTGACGAATGTGGATTTTCCGTGCGACGTGGCAGCCACGCTGGAAGTGGAGGCATGCATACAGCCCGTCGCCTTGCTGCAAGCGCCCGGTGAGATCAGCTCGTGTTACGGAACAGAGTTGGTTCTAGATGCGTCCCGAAGCACGGGAGGGGGTTCGAAGTCCTTGCTGTTCCAATTCGTCGCACACCCAACACGATGTGATCGTTACTACCAGATTCAATCCGCCCTCGATGCCGCATTGATCCCGACGCAAGGCTCCGGCATTGATAAGATCGCGCTACGCGCTGAGCTCGACGGCGGCTCCACCTTTGTATTTGGCCTCATCGTGCGCAATTTTCTGGGCAGTGAGAGTCCGCCATTCGAGGTGGTAGTCAACAGAGCGGCAGCGCCCATCCCTACAATCAGCATTGCCGCGCCACCCACGGTGCGAGTGAGAGCGGACAGTTCCGTCGTTCTACAGGCATCGGCGAAGCTTGCATCTTGCTTCGAAGGAGCGAATGCCCAGATTGAATACACTTGGCGTAATGTCGAGGCGACCGACTCTGACGGCGTGGTTATGCCGCTGCTCGATCTGTTTGAGGCTTCCAGGGGTTCGAATCTGCGGCGCGGTCTCGAGCTCCGAGGTTCCTATCTTAGCAAGAATGTTGTGTACGATGTTGTTTGTGTGGGGTGCATGCGGGGCACGGCGGTGTGCGGCAATGCAACCGTGCAAGTCACGTTGGCTGATGAGCCGCTCTCCGGGTCCATAGTGGGCGGGAATAGGAACGTCGGAGAGGACAGCCCATTGCTCGTCGATGCATGCGGCGAGGCGTTCGGCGACCCGGATGATGCTGGTGCCGTGCTTACATACAACTGGACGTGCACGGCCGTCCTTGCTTCGAGTCGCGCACCGTTTGGGCGCTGTCCGTTTACGGCGCCTTCATTGGACGTATGCGAATGGAATATCGGGGCAGGGAGCTTGTCGAGCCGATTTGTGTACCATTTCTCGGTGGTCGTCAGCAAGCTCGACGGCGAAGCGGTCGAATCTAGCGTCCAAATCAGTGTCCGACCGGGCAAATTGCCTGAAGTCTTTATAGAGCCATTGAAAGACCTCAAGCAAAATCCTTCAAAGAAGCTCGCCTTGTTTGGAGGCTCCGACATGGATGGCGGTGGCGCAATGCCGAATTCGAGCCCGGTAGAATACCTATGGAGCATCGACGATAGCGACCTAGACATGTCTTTGTTCAGCACAACGGGGATTCGGAAGAGCAATCTCGTTTTGTTGCCGGGCTTGCTGCAGCCCGGCGCCACCTACACCCTGACGCTCACGGCGACGGTGGGAGAGCGAGCTGGTTCTGCTTCCATCACAGTCGTTATGAATGAACCTCCTTTCGGTGGCAGCTGCACGATGATGGCGTCGGCGACGCCCGTCGTCGAGTTTGAGACCACCGTCGAGATACAGGCCAAGAATTGGGATGACGACGAGGCCGACAAGCCCCTCCTCTACAGCTTTGGTTACGTACGACGAGGCGAGGAAAACGCCACGACTGTTCCTCTGGGCTCAAGGTCAATGCGCGATAGCGTCGTTTGGGGTTTCCCCGAGGAGGGCATGTGGACTTTGATTTGCACTGTGCGTGACGCATTTGGCGCCATTGCGGTCCGTTCCGTCGACTTGGAAGTTCTTCCTGGCGGAGACATCGACAACAGCAAAGGGAACCAGCTTAGTGAACAGCTTGCACTCCTGCGGGCGGAAGGGGATACCGACGCAATGATGCAACTCGCTGGCTCGGTCGGAAACAAGCTGAACCAAGCTGCGTCGGGACGTCGGAGGCGTCGACTCTCCGAGGGCGACGTCGGTAGGACAGTGTGTCTTCATGGCGGGGAGGATGCGGCGTACAGTTCGACACTGAGAACAAGTATCATCGTCACGCTTGCCGAGTCACGTGATCAGCAATCAACCGACTCTGGGGCACTACTTGCCACCAGCAATGCAGTCGGAGCCCTAGGCGGTGATCCGTGCGAGCTCACCGAGGAAGCGCAGCAAGCTGGCGCCCAGGTACTCGACAACCTCATGGAGAAAGCCGGACAAGCCGGAGAATTTGCTGACGGCGCGCCAAGTGTAATGCTGCGAAGCGTGGGTTCCTTTCTCTCGGCGACATCGCTCGTCGCCCGGGCATCCAATGCAACCAACATCTCGAGCGGCGTGAATCAGACTACCCAAGACGTGCCCGTTGGTTCCTCTCGTCGACGGATGCAGCAGAATGTATCGATCGCCAACGGCACCGCCGACGGTGCCGCGCGACTCTTGGCGCAACAAGCAAGAGCCGAGCAACTCGCAAGTGCTGCCACAAAGCTGTCAAATGCGGTGCTCAAGACGGTGGTGCCCGGAGAGGTGCCAGAATCATACGGGGGCAACGGCATCGCCACCTCCCTACAAGTAGTGCTTGACCCCACGGGTTTGGAAGGGCAGCCCGTGCAAGCGTCGTCGCTGATCAGCGGGCTCACCGCCTCCTTCGCCCTGCCAAGTGGAACATTGTGCAACGAGGAAGAGTCGGCGAGAGGTCGCGAAGGGCGACATGGGCCAGCTGTTGAGGGTTCAATATCTCGTCGAGGGCGACGCCGAATGTCCAACCTTGGCACAGGAGTCGGTGCGTGTGGATCCGTCGGCAGCATCATCACCTCCTACGAGACCAATGTTCACAACGTGACTTCAGATATAGGCGACGGTGTCACGTCCATCATCTTGGCGGACGAGCTAGGCAACGAGTTGAATGTGTCAAACACTTCCGAGCCGATCCGCATCCTCTTGCCACTACCCGGGTCCATCGTGACATTGGACCCAAATCTATGGCGCGATGTTTGCACATTTCCTCCCGGTCTAAATCCATTGCCACCGCCGCCACAGCAGCCACCGCCTTCCCGCCCGCCGTCTCCTCCGCCACTGCCGCCTCCCACCCCACCGAATCCACCGAGACCACCCTCGCCACCGCCGCAACGCCCTCCTTTCCCACCGCCTCAACCCCCTCCGCGACTTCCCCCAAGTCCACCACCTCCGGCAACGCCTGCTCCTTTGGCTCCACCGTTGACCCCACCCTCCCCTCCCTCTCTTCCTCCGCCTCGAAGGCCACCAAGCTGGCCACCTCACAATCCACCGCGCAGCCCGCCGCGCGCGCCGCCCAAGCCTCCTCCCTTGGCCCCTCCGTCGCCGCCGGCACAGCCACCACTCACGCCGCCGCCGCGTGTGCCCGACCCGTCTCCCCCCCGCCAGCAACTCCGACTCCGAGCCCGCCACCGCCCTCGCCGCCACCGCATCCACCAGGGTTTGCCCCGCTGCCGCCCCCACCTAGCGCTCCGCCGCCGACCCCGCCCCCTATTTCGCCGTCACCTGCGCCCCCACCACAGTACCCTCCCGGCGTGGTGAACAAGGTGGAATACGGCGTCATCGGTGTCGGAACTTGGGGCGGACAGTGCACTTGTCCGAATGGCGAGGTGTACAGGGTGGGTGACAACACGGACGCGTGCGCATCGCTTGCATGCATTGGAGGTATCTCTGGCGAATGCAGCCGCACCAATCCGGGCGGCGGCAGGGTGCGTGTGACTTGTTCGGTGGCTCCGCCGCCTCCGTCCAGCCCGCCGACGATGCCGCCGCCGCCACATCCCCCTTCTCCATCGGAGCCACCTGGCACACCACCACCACCACCACCACCAATTGTGCCGTCGCCCGACCCGTTGGAACCGCCACCTCTCCCGCCACCCTCTCCGCCATCGTTGCCCCCTACCCCACCACCGCCTTCGCCACCCCCTCGACAGCCACCGCGTGCACCTCCGGCCGCTCCTCCGTGGCCGTTGCCGCCGCCGCCGCCACATGGGCCTGGGCTGGCTCCGCGCCCACCACCTCCCTCGCGGCCGCCGCCATCGCCGCCGCCACCATCTCAACCCCCGTTTCCTCCTGGTCTTGCGCCAAGGCCGCCCCCCGATCCCCCTCCGTCGCCGTCTTTGCCTCCTTCTCAGCCTCCGTCGCGACCTCCTCCTGCGCCGCGTTCTCCACCACCTCTGAGTCCTCCGCCATCGCCCTTGTTCCCACCTCCACCACCATCGCCGCCTCCAACCATCCCGCCCTCGACTCCGCCGCCATCTGTTCCCCCATTTCCGCCTCCATCAGCACCACCACCCTCGCCAACACCCTCGCCGCCGCCGCCGTTCCCGCCGCCGCCCATGCCTAGTCCACCCCCGCCTCCACCGTCCCCGCCTCCTCCAAGACCTCCACCCTCTCCGCCTCCGCCCCCACCTCCACCCCCATCTCCACCCTCTCCGAGCAGTCCCCCTCAGAGGCCGCCCACGCAACCTCCGCCTCTGCCCCCTTCCACACCCCCATTGCCGCCGCCGAGGCCACCGCCGATGCGGCCGCCGCCGCCGCCGCCGCCGCCGCCGCCGTCCCCGCCGCCATATGCCCCAGGCACGGCTCCAAGGCCGCCACCGCCGTCGCCACCGCCACCACGGCCACCTCCTCCCAGTCCACCGCCACCCTCTCCATCGCCGTTGCCGCCTCTTCCACCTAGAGGCCCACCTCCGCCAAGCGTGCCACCGCAACCACCCGATGCCCCGCCGGCTCATCCACCGGACTCCCCCGACCTCTATAAATACTCCTGTCGGCGAGAGTACGGTGTGGGCGATTGCTCCGAATTCAACTTTTGCAATGCTGCCGCCGGAAACGGACAGTGCATCGACGGCGTCTGTCAATGTACCGACGGCCATCTCGGAGCGGACTGCTCGGTCAAAGCAGAGTGCGCGTTTTGGGATGAGGAGTTGCGTGAATATAGCACTCGAGGCTGTGTGGTCTCTCCACCTCCGGGCGGGGAAGCGGACGGCTTCCTCCACTGCTTGTGCAACCATTTGACTGATTTTAGCGTCCTTCGTTTCCCCGCAACGCTCGAAGACTTGCTCGCCGAGCTCGCCTCAATCACGTTCAACACCTTCTCCGCAGAGGATGCGCTTCGCTTCTTCACATCATTCAATCCGATGGAGAACTCTTCCATCGTCACGTACGTGGGCTCCATTATAGTCCTGTGGCTAGTTTCGCTCGCGTTCGCGCGCTTTCGGCTCCATCGGCGTTTACTAGCCCAGTCGCGAGCCGCGCGTACGCGTCGGATGCTCAGGCACAATGAGCTCATGTCCAAGATACGCGACAGGCTCCAACATTCGGGCGAGCTCTCCTCCACCGTGAGCAAGGGAGAAGTGCAGCTGGACAACGGGGCGATACAAACGAGGCTGAGCCTCTCGCTTGCTATGCAAGTCGAAGCCGCCGATGTCCTGGCGCAGTCGATAGCGGAAGGGGGTAGCACGAGGCGGCAGGCGTCAGCGCCCACTGCATCGGCCGACGTCCACCATCGACATGTGCGGAGTAGCCAGCGCACGGATGATCTGACTGCCGAGCTTTTACACGATGATGAAACGGATATAAAGCGGAGCACGTCGGACCGAATCGAAGCAAGTAGGAGTGAGTCCGCAGAGCAGGTTGAATCATCGGGCAAGCCGTGCTGCACCAAACACGATAGCCGCATCCCTCTCATGAGAATGAGCGGGGAAACAGCATGGGCACCCGCCTCGCGGCCTGGAAGCCGGCCATCAAGCGCCACGTCCGTCTACAATAAGTCTTCGCTCGCCACAAGCGTGCATCCGGCTGGCACTCCCAACAAGAGTGTCAGTGATAGACAGGAGGAAAGTAGAGTCGTGGACTATGATGATTTAAAACCCCGGGCGGCACGTCTTGCGAATCGTTTCGGACGAGCTGTAGCGGGCAAAGTCAAGGCAGCTCATCTCAAGGATTCGATGTCTTCTCATTCAGCTGCACCGCAGAATCAAGTCGCAGAACCAGGAAATGTGCTTTCACAGAACTATGGAGACACTTTGGACTCGTTCGCGCCACGCAAGATTCGGACGAATGTGGAAGCCGCAGATGAAGTCGCAATTTCTGACAACGTGTTTGTAGATCACTCTGGTAAAGCCTTGGACTTGCGAATGCCACGCAAGAGCCGGACTATGATTGAAGCAATAGATGATGTTGCGCAACCGAAATTTCTATCGAAAATGTATCCCCAAAAGGCTCCCGATTCCTCCGTGCCGACGTCGAGTCGGACGATGGTCGAGGCAAGGGATGAGGTCGCAGCGATGGAAAGCAAGCAGAGACAGGATCCCAAGGGATCCCTCGATTTGCTCGTGCCAATGCGGAGTCGGACAGCAATTGAAGCAGTGGACGAAATCGCACCGTCGGAACGCGAGCCTAAGAATGATTCCAAAGAATGCATCGACTCTCCTGTGCTGACGCGGAGTCGCACTACAGTTAAAGCGACGATGCCAGAAGAAGAACCACCCCTTCGGTATGGAGTATCGCCACCTGCATCGCCTCCGCAGTCTCCTAGAGAGGCCTTTACCCGTCAGTTGCAGCCTACGGTGCGGCCCTCGAGTCCTTTGGCCTTGGCAATGCAGGCAAGCGAGAGCCTTCCTGAGCTCCCGCCGTCTACGCCCATCATCTCCAGCATAGGCAATCCAATGACGCGCAAGAGAGGGCCATTCAAAGCGCGCTTGCGAATGAGGGATGCGATCGCCGTTGCTCGTGCAAGCTCTTCTCGGAGCGTTTACCCGGCTAGTTTTGCGCAAGAGATGCCGGAGAAGCAACCGTCTGAGTTATCTGCTTGGAGGCGTGCACGGCAAGTATCCGAGATTCGTGAGATAGAACCAGCCTCAAATGACACAACACGCAGCTTGAGGCCGAGGTCTCTGTCCTCATCAGGCTTGCTAGACTTCGCCGCAAGTGCAAGAGAGAAGGCAGTCGCTGCCGTCTCCGTTGCACGGGAGAAGGCGAAGCAGTCCGTGGTGGAGGTCAACGAGGTGTTTTATTTGCTCCGGACCTGCCAGTGGAAAGCGCTCGCCCTTCGCATCATGAGATACGTGCGTGGGTGGTTCAAGAGATTTGCGGACACAGCCCGCCGTGAACACACATTGATCTCATTCATTTGGCCTACGGATGCCGACGGCGATCTCTACGACGCCCAATGCGTGCAGATTTTTTGGAATGTGGTTGTTCTCGAAAGCGTCTTGCTTGCCATGCTCTTCAGTAATTTACCCAGCACGGTGTCGCCGACACTGGTCACGCGCATTATCCAAGCACTGATCACCGTATTCCCTTGCGTAGTGGCTGCCATGATTATCCGCCTAATTTTCCGATTCGGAAACAAAGGGGTGCGGCGCAGGGCCAAACGCGAGCGCGAGCTCATCCGGAACGCACGAACGAAGATGATTTCACAAGAAGCCTACCTCAAGTGGAAGTCCGAGCGGGCGCGGCGCAAGCTCACTCCCGGAGAGCGCTTTGGGCGAGCAAAGTTCATATTCGCGTGGATCTTCGCTCTTGCCGTTTTTGTTGTCTGCATCCTTGTGCTGATGGTCTACGCCATGACGTTCGGTGAGAAGAAGACGCAGTCGTTTCTGCTAAGCATAGCACTCGCCTTGTTTAGCAGCTTTGTCATCATTGAGCCCATCGAGATTTTGCTCTTGGTGTCATTACCATTCTTGCTTGACAACAGCTGCACGGCACAGCTTCGATCGCGGGCGAAAGATTTGGGGCTTATTTAAAGCTGCGCATCGCACTATGGAATGCCGCAACTTGCAAAGTGAGCAAGCCCTTTATATCTTGACTCACTGCCAGCAAACGGCGGTGCGACAACAATCCTGCGCAACAATTGTTCGATGGGTGCGCTAAAAGCTGGTGTCTGCGTGCTTCACGGCCATGAATTATGCAGTGCGCTATCATGGAGGACGTCTGCTCTCACATCCCAAGATGCGGCAGAACACCTCGATGCGATCCGCATGGCAAATGGCAAAAGCCGGTTGATGACCGTTAGGGGACGGGGTGCCTCCCATCTTCGGGAGCAGTCATCGTCCTCGGATCCTCGAGATGCGTGCTTCCCCAATATCACGGCTCATCTCATAAAAGAAATCTTCTCTGTTGAATGAACTCTACCCATGCCATCGCTTGTTGGTTGTCGGGGTGGGCGGATATTCCAATTTGGTCGGGCCGAACTATATGAGAATTAAATTGTAAAATTTGCCACAAACGAAGATGTCCAAACCTTTGAAATGCTTTGCGTGGATTACTCTCAATCTCAATCAATATTGGTCACCATGCGCAGCGTTCCCCCCCTCCCCCGTGCCCACTGAATGTGAAGAATACCACTTCCGATCCCGCGGCCTCTGATATTCGGTGGTATCCTAAAGCTAAAAGTAGCCAGAGAGAGCGGCCCCCCCCTCGCGTTTTCCTTTGCAATTTTTCGAGACCAAAGAGAGGGGCATAAAGAAGGTGAGACCGACAACGCGTTAGAGCAACTGTTGGACTGCCGTCGTCGCCGCAGAAGAGGGCGTAACTGTGGCTGTCATGGTTGAATGGAATGCATTTTGCCCAGGCAACCGTCTCGTATTTGTTAGGCCCCGGTCAATACCTTTAGCCCGATTTGCCCAAACTCGTCGGCAGTTCTTGCGGGGTTCTTGTGGCGGACCACCCAAAGTTTTGGTCAAAGTTGTCGCAATTTATCGGCTGATGCAACTACATCCGCAACACGTTTCGCTTAAGAAACACGAGAAAACTCGCGCGCATCATTCGGGTTGTTAAGTCGTGGATCTTAATTAAGAGGACCCGCTTCAAACTATCGTTAAAACGATAGGGTCATGGAGCGCGCGCCGCCTCCCTCCCTCGCTGCCGCCGCACTCGCGGAGATGGACGAACTGCTGATGGACACCCCGCTGTCGCCGAAGCGACCGCGCCCAGACGACACGCCCAGCCACATGGTGCGATTCATTCCTTTCTTGTCTTCCACTAGGAGTCCCATGAAGCAGTGAGGTGGGCACAGGAGCCGCCACGCCACGCCCCCGCATCACCGCGAACAGCGCACGTACAGACCACATGGAGACCACCATGCTGGAACACAACACCCATCTCACCCTCCACAGCCACATCCACCACACTCCACCAGCGGGACGCATACTGCAATGGATCGTGAAGGGATTGCTCCGCCTCCCGTTGGCCTTGATCCATCGGGTCGGGAGTGAGTCAACGTTTGTTGATAGTGCTAACCATCTAGAGTACCCGGGGCCGAAGCCCAAAGCTTGTATCGCTTTATGAAAAAAAAATCTTAAAAAACGAGCCGCTACATGCACGGCGTGAGGAGGTTTATTATCTCGCGTGCCTCCGGGTCGTCTAGCACCTCCTGCGGTATCTTGGCCTCGATCTCAGTCGCCCGTCTGGGAGGGGCAATCGCAAAGGTCGCCACCACCGGGTGGTGGTCTGATGCCGCCATGCCCGTGAAAAGTCTTAAATCTATATACGCCTTGTGCCACCTCCACGTGGAGTAATATTCCGCGGCGCATATACGGTCTATTCAAGTGAAAAAAAAACTTCTTAATAATCTCGCCGCGCGCGCGACCCTGCACAGTATCTACGCAGCCACGCCCGCTTCCCTTCCCTCCCCCTCCACCTGCCTTGCGGCTCGTCCCCTCGTGCTCTACCTAGGGGCTGGGTGTAGTGGACTAATCTTATGATTGGTCGCCATGGAGGGGGGCCTCGCGCCCCCCCCACTCTCTCGACTCCCCTCATGGGGGGCGAGAACCATCCACCCCCCTGCGCTGCCTCTTGGCATGTAGGGGGGACTCACCCAGCCTGCCCTGACTCTCCCTGAGAGTCGGGCACAGATCGCACGCCCTGGCCCGCGTTGGCCTGCTTCTCGCTCTGACCAACCCCTCCTCCCCCTGGGCCCCCCTGATCAGGAGCCCCCAGCCAGCTCCTGTCGACCGGCAGGGGCTCGAGAGCCAGCGAGGGAGAGGCAGGAGGGGCCAGGGCCATGCCCCAGCCTCACCTGCCCCCTGAGCTGTGCTCCCAGGCCCCTGCAGGCCTCCTGGGGACCTGAAGAGGGGCCGCAGGCGCGCGCCATGGGCCAGAGCCGCAGGGAAGAGAGGAGGAAGAGGGAAGAGGGAGGGGAGGGGGGAGTGGCAGCTCTCCCCTCCGGCGATTACGTGTCTTCTCGCCCCGTTTGGTTAAGAGAAGACGGGGGCACCAGAACCAGGAGGGAAGGGCCGCGGCTCGCCGCGGCCACTCGCCTCGGCGAGAGAGATTAGCGCTTCTGGGCTCTCATTCACGAGTGCCCCCCCCCCCCTGCGTTGTTTTTACCCGAAAGGGGTTTTCCCCCAGCGTGGACTCGAGGAGAGGACGTGCTGGGGTGCGCGGGGTCGGTGCGTGCACTGGGGGGAGGACAAATATCGAGGGGAGGGGGCAGTGCCCCTTCCCCCCGGTAGCACTCGGACACCTGGCTCGTCAGGCATGGCGGGATTCCGGGACGGAAAAGTTGTGTCCAATTAGCTAGTGGGGTTGGCTAGGATATAACATTAATTATTTTATTTATTTAGGGGCTGGGTGTAGTGGGTTTCCAGTGGCAGACGGTGTGTACCGATTCTCGACGGCCTGGTTCTCACCTTCCTCCTGTGCCATCGGGCTACCGGCTGATGTGTGTTTGTTCCTTGTGCTGGGCGTCAGGCAACTGGCACTGGTGGGGCGCCCTCGGCGGGGGGCCCGAAGGAGAGGGGAGTCGCGGCGGCGCGCTCCATCGCGTCTAAGTATAAACTTAGTTTACGGTCTATTCAAGTGAAGGTCTGATGACCGCACCTCGTGTATTGATCTCTAAGGGTTCCTTGCCGTCGCGCCCCTTTGTGGCCTGTCTCGCCTCTGTTTCGCTCCTTCGCACCTTGGGCCTTGCTCTCTCTTTGGTCTTTGGTCCCTCCTTGCTGTCGTTCCCCGCCCTAGCCAACCCCACTAGCTAATTGGACACAACTTTTCCGTCCCGGAATCCCGTCATGCCTGACGAGCCAGGTGTCCGAGTGCTACCGGGGGGAGGGGGCACTGCCCCCTCCCCTCGATATTTGTCCTCCCCCCAGTGCACGCACCGACCCCGCGCACCCCAGCACGTCCTCTCCTCGAGTCCACGCTGGGGGAAACCCCCTTTCGGGTAAAAGCAACGCAGGGGGGAGGGGCACTCGTGAATAGGGGCCCAGGAGCGCTAATCTCTCCTCGCCGAAGCGAGTGGCCGCGGCAAGCCGCGGCCCTTCCCTCCTGGCTCTGGCGCCCCCGTCTTCTCTTACTCTTACCCAAACGGGGCGAGAAGACACGTTTCTGCCGGAGGGGAGAGCTGCCGCTCCCCCCTCCCCTCCCTCTTCCCTTTTCCTCCTCTCTTCCCTGCGGCGGGGGCCCATGGCGCGCGCCTGCGGCCCCTCTTCAGGTCCCCAGGAGGCCAGCAGGGGCCAGGGAGCGCAGCTCAGGGGGCAGGTGAGGCTGGGGCATGGCCCTGGCCCCTCCTGCCTCTCCCTCGCTGGCTCTCGAGCCCCTGCCAGTCGACTGGAGCTGGCTGGGGGGTCCTGATCAGGGCGGCCCAGGGGGAGGAGGGGCTGGTCAGAGGGATGGGCAGGCCACGACGGGCGAGGGCGGACGAGTCAGGCGGGCCTGTGGGGAGAGGAATGGGTCAGCAGGGCTGTGTGCTCCTGGCAGGCCATCAGGCGTGCCAGGAGAGTGAGTGGTTCCTCCCCCATGGCAGGGGAGGAGTGGAGAGAGAGGGGGGCTCGTGCCCTCCCATGGGCGAACTAAGTATAAACTTAGTTGACAACACTCTCCACACTTACATATCTTTATCACGGAACGCACAGAGACCTGTTGCCTGTTGCCTGTTGCCTGTTGACAGACCGAACAAGCAGGAAGAGAATGCCGACAAAAGAGCGACGGGGCGACGGACGATCCGACGGGGCGACAGTTACGCACAGGAGTAAGGACGGAATCTTTCGAAAACCCTTAAGTGAATTGATGAAGACCGAAGTAAATCAGCGCCACGATATGATCCAATGGCCAACACCTGAGGGGAGATCAGGGTCACACAAGACACAAGGGGGTGGTTCCTTCTTGCACCGGCGATACCTGAACGCGCGACTTAACCTAAAAACGCTAGGAGCGCGCAAGGAGGTAAGCCAGGCGAGGGGCAAAGCAGGAAAGCAGGCGACAAGGGAGGTGACAAGGGAGGCGAGGGCAAAGAAGGCGAATGTAGGATGTAATAAAATAATTAATGTTATATCCTAGCCAACCCCACTAGCTAATTGGACACAACTTTTCCGTCCCGGAATCTCGCCATGCCTGACGAGCCAGGTGTCCGAGTGCTACCGGGGGGAGGGGGCCCCGCCCCCTCCCCCCGATATTCGTCCTCCCCCCAGTGCACGCACCGACCCCGCGCACCCCAGCACGTCCTCTCCTCGAGTCCACGCTGGGGGAAAACCCCTTTCGGGTAAAAACAACGCAGGGGGGGGGGGCACTCATGAATAGGAGCCCAGAAACGCTAATCTCTCCTCGCAAGAGCGAGTGGCCGCGGCGAGCCGCGGCCCTTCCCTCCTGGTTCTGGCGCCCCCGTCTTCTCTTACCCAAACGGGGCGAGAAGACACGTAAACACCGGAGGGGAGAGCTGCCACTCCCCCCTCCCCTCCCTCTTCCCTTTTCCTCCTCTCTTCCCTGCGGCGGGGGCCCATGGCGCGCGCCTGCGGCCCCTCTTCAGGTCCCCAGGAGGCCAGCAGGGGCCTGGGAGCGCAGCTCAGGGGGCAGGTGAGGCTGGGGCATGGCCCTGGCCCCTCCTGCCTCTCCATCGCTGGCTCTCGAGCCCCTGCCAGTCGACTGGAGCTGGCTGGGGGGTCCTGATCAGGGCGGCCCAGGGGGAGGAGGGGCTGGTCAGAGGGATGGGCTGGCCACGACAGGCCAGGGCGGGCGAATCAGGCGTGCCTGTGGGGAGAGGGATGGGTCAGCATGGCAGTGTGCTCCTGGCAAGCCATCAGGCATGCCAGGAGAGTGGGTGGTTCCTCCCCCATGGCGGGGGAGGAGTGGAGAGAGGGGGGGGCTCGTGCCCCGCCATGGGTGAACCAAGTATAAACTTAGTTGCGAATGTAGGATGTAGGACCTAGATGGGAAATACGGTGCACGGTGCAGGGGCATGCAAATACCAAATACATTTCAAATACATTCGAGGCCTACAACCCAGGACACGCTTCAAATACAGCCAAATACATATGTCTTTGGTCTCTAGCCAAATACGGTAAATACGTATTTCCCATCTAGGATGTAGGATGATGCGACGGTGACTAGACAGACTATACTACAAGAAGGGGACATAGAAACGCAGACGACTTCTAAAACAAAAGGGTCGAGCGCGGCGGCGGCGGCGCGCGAGGCCGCCGCGGCGAGGCTCGTCGAACTTCGCCGAAGCTTCGTCCGCGCGCGCGCGGGGGAACGATCTGCGCGCGGGGGGGGGACGATCTGCGCGCGGGGGGGGAGACGAGATCCGTCCGCCTCCTGTGGCTGACGAAGCGGGGAGATACGATCCCCCCCGCGGCTCCCTCCCTCCCCCCCCTCCCCCCCCGCGCGCCTCGCCCCCCCCGCGCGCCCTCTCTTCTAACCGCGGGGTACACTGTCGCTGGACGACGTTCCCGCCGCGAACGCGTGTCCCTCTCCTCGCCCCCTCCCCCTTCGTCTACTTTCCTCTCCCTTCGACTTTTCTTTCTGTACTCTGGCGGAGAGAACGAGAGAGAGTTCGTCTCTTCTCCGCACCACGGCCTTCTCCCCCTCTTCTCCCCCCCTCTCTTCTCTTCTCTTCTCTCTCTGCTCTCCTCTTTTCTTTCCCCAGTGGGACCACCTGTCCCCGCACCCCCTCCTCTCCCTCTCTCTCTCTCTCTCTCTCCCCTCTCTCTCCCCCGTCCCCTCTCCCACAGACTGTACAGCGGCCCCTCTTTCCTCATAAAAGGCCCTTCCCTTCCCTCTCTCCTTCCGTCCTCTCCTCCGTACAGCAGCCCCGCTCTCTTCTTCCGCAAGCTCTCTCCCACTCATATTTCCTTCTCCTCACACCAATTCTTTCTTTGGAACATTCAGCGGTCTCTCTCTCTCTCTCACTCCCTCTCTCTCTCTCTCTCTCTCTCTCTTCCCCCCGCCCCACCATGTGGCTGGCGATGGCCCTTCTCTTCTCCTCTCCCGCCTTGGTGACGCTGCCGCTAGGGCGCGAGGCGAGAGGGCCTGCGCTTCCGCGCCTGCTCCGCTGCCCCTCCCCTTCCTCCTCTCTCTCTCCTCCCCTCTCTCTCTCCTCCCCCTCTCTCTCCTCCTCCACCTCGCTCTCTTCTCCGACTTCTCCCTCCTCTCTCTCCTCTCCTCTCAGTCCGGCGGCCGAGCGGCGTGAGCCGCCACGCCGCCGACCCATCAGCTCACTCGCACGCCTCCTACCCTCACGCAATGCCCCGCCCACTAGGCGGAGAAGCGCGCGCCGGCCCTCTCCCTCTCCCTCTCCTCCCGTCCGACCAAACGTCTGGGTGGAAGAAGGAGCTCTGCTCTGCCGCGTGGGCGGCCGCTCCTTCGCGCTACTCGAGAAGATCGGAAGACTCTCGCCCTCCGACAGGCAGATAGGCGAGATGGATGGCTTCTTCGACCTTTCCTCCGCCGATTCGCGCAGAAGGCAGGTGGTGCCGCTCGGCAAACTGCGCTGCCGCCGGCTGCTCGCGCTTGCGCGCACAAAGCGCTGGTGGATGGGTCCTTCCTTCGGCTCAGCCGCCTCTGACGTGCCCGCCGAGACGCAGATGCTGCTGCTCGAGCTTGATGATGGCGCCTACGCCCTGCTGCTGCCGCTAGTGCACGGTGGCGTGCGCGCGACGCTCCGTGGCGGCACTGGCCGCGGCGGAGCGCAGACTCTGACAGCCCAACTTGCGGCCGGTGGTCCCGCCGAGCTTCCCGAGACCGTCGCGCCCGCCCTGTACATTTGTGCCGGTGCCGATCCCTACGCACTTGTAAGCGGTGCAATGGAGGCGGCAGCCGCACGGCTCGGCACCTTCGACGTACGTGCCGCCAAGCAGCCGAGCACCGATCTTGATCGCTTCGGCTGGTGCACATGGGACGCCTTCTATCAGCACGTCGACGCGCACGGCGTGCGCACCGGCGTGCGCTCGCTCGCCGATCTAGGTACGCCCGCGCGCAAGGTGATTATCGACGACGGGTGGCAGTCGGTTCACGATGAGCTTGCCGAGCCGGGTTCCGAGGCCGAGCTGCTCGCCTCCGCCTCCGCCGGGCTCGCGCTGCCCGACGAGATTGAAGGCGACGCCGAGGCGCCGCTCAATGACCCAGCCAAGGGCCGCTCGGCCAACCCGCTTCTCTCGATTGTCGCGTCCGCCTACCGCCGTTTTGTACACCACGCGCCCGCCGATGCACTTGCTGTGCGCACGTGGGCGCTGCTATCGCGCTCGCTGCTGCGCAAGCCGCTCGGCGCCTTCTTTGCGGCGGAGACGCCATTCAACAAAAGGCTGAGCTCGTTCCGCGCCAATCCCAAGTTCGAGGATGCCGAGGGCGGCACCTCTCTCAAGGGCCTCGTCGACGAACTCAAGGGCGCGCATGGCGTCGAGTCAGTCTTCTGCTGGCACACGCTCGGCGGCTACTGGGGCGGTGTCTCCACCACCTCCGCAGCGATGAGCCACTTGGCAGCGCAAACTGTTTGGCCGAAGCCGGCGAGAGGGTTGCTCGAGGTGGAGCCCGCCCTTTTGTGGGATCCGGCGGCCATCTTTGGTGTTGGTGCCGTACGGCCCGACAAGCTGCCGCACTTCTACTCCGGCATGCACGGTTACTTGGCCGCGGCGGGAGTCGACGGTGTCAAGGTGGATGGGCAGTCGGGACTCGGCCCATTTGGCGGCTCAGAACACGTCGCCGCCTACGTACGTGCGATGGAGGAGTCCGTCTCGTACCACTTTGGCGACGACAAATGCATCAATTGCATGTGCCACTCGTCGGAGAATTGGTTCGCCTACCGCACTACCTCAGTGATCCGTGCCGCCGACGATTTTTACCCGTCGGAGCCCGAATCCCACCCCGTCCACCTGCGCGACGTGGCCTACAACTCATTCTTGCTAGGCGAGATCGGAACCCCCGACTGGGACATGTTCACCTCCACCCACCCCGACGCGCCCCTCCACGCCGCCGCGCGCGCCGTTGGCGGCTGCTCCGTCTACGTATCGGACAAGCCGGGTGAGCATGGCGCCGAGCTGCTGCGCAAGCTCGTGCTGCCCGACGGTGGCGTCCTCCGCTGCAAGCAGCCAGGCCGGCCCACACGGGGTGTGCTCTTCTCCGACCCAAACGTAGACGGCAAGTCGGCACTGACGGTCTTCAATCTCAATACGCATACCGCCGTGCTCGCCGCCTTCAACGTACAGGGCTCGCGCTGGGATCGTAAGCGGCGCGAGTTCGTTGGCGACGCGGCGCGCGCCGTACCGGTTTGCGCCCGCCTAAGCGCGGCCGACGTCGAGGGTTGGAAGCACGCGCGCAGTCCTGACGGGTTTGCTGTCTATGCGCACCAGCGCTCCACCGTCCGCCGTCTCACGCCCACCGGCGCCAACGCCGCCGCAAAATCTGGAGACGCCGACTTCTTCGACGTGACGCTCGGCGCCAAGGAGTGGGAAATCTTCTCCCTTTCGCCGATCCAGCGTCAACCCCTCCGCCGCGGCCCGCTTGTGGCGACCGTCGAGTGGGCACCCTTGGGTCTCGCCTCGATGCTCAATGGCGGCGGTGCCATCATGTCGTCCACACTTGCGCAGCGCCGGATGCGCACGGGCGTGCAGGCGCGCGTCGCTTTGTCCGCCTCGGATGAGTTTGTCGCTTTCTGCAAGCCGAAGCCGCTCGAGGTGCGCGCCAACGGCGATCCCATCTACGGCTTTAGTTATGATGATGAGAGCGGTTTGCTGCGCGTGCCGCTGCTCCGCTCGGCGCAGTCGGTACGCCTTGCCGTAAATTTTGGGGTGCGCGGAGGGCGAAGCGCCGATACCCGCCTCGACGACGAGCCGGCCCTGTGATCGGGGATGCCGGTGGGCTATGTCCGGGCGGGCCGTAGGGCATCCAATAGGCCGCGGAACGAACGTCTGGGATTGGTTTGAGGGAAGCATGTGGATGAGAGGTTGCGCCGGGCGGGCAGAAAGGCAGAGGATAGGTGGTCTTTTGGGCGAAGGAGACGCAACGACGCCTGACCGGCGGGTATGCATATGCCCCTCGTCCCTCTAAGTCCTTCCTCGCTTGCTACGTACTACATTTGGCAAGGCGAGAACCCGCGAGCGTGTGGTGCGAGACGCGCGCCGCCCCTCGTGTGAGCCGCCTTGATGCTGTATTTTCGCATGTTGCATGATCGATGATGATGACTGGGAAGTAGCATGACCGCAGTGGGTGGCATTGGAGGGGCAATGGCCGCCCCTCACGTGATGCTACTCGGCGCTCGAAGGATGAAGGCGCAATTGGGCCGGCGCGTATGAGCGCGTCGGCTAGCCATTGCTGTGGCTGTGAGATCGATTGTATGATGGATCGATAGCAAAAGGAGCGCGGAACCGCGCGCTATTGGGCATCGCCAGATGCCATATTGATTGTTCTCGCCTCACTCTAGGTCGGCGAGATGCCGATCCAACCACCCATTCCCAGAGCGTCCTCCGAGCCTCGGCGCGCCATGTTGCCCGGCCGTATGCTGGTGCACGTGACGTTTTCTGGGACGATCATTATCCGAATGTTGTTTCGTGGGACACGCCCACCGCCGGAGTACTGCCCTGGGCGCCCGTACCACACGATGACAGGCCTACTGGCTGACGAGCTCTCTAGGCGGACGACGTAGGAGCGCGGCCTTCTAGACTAGGGGCGGTTGCGGTCTCCAACGATCCGAGGCGACTTGAGGTGGCCGTATGGTAGGCTGCTTGATGCAGCCGGGCGAGTGGGTTGCGTCATAGCTGCGAAGTCTATCCACGCCGTCGTGCTTATGTGCGATTCGAAATTCTTAGGTAGCTGGTTCACCATCAAATCAACTCCGGTATCATGTTGGTGGCGGTCTGTGGATGGCTCCTAGCATGTACACGGTGATTCTCCTTTTGTCGGTGGGCGGGCTTTGCAGGGCCCGTTCGATATAATGTTGGAATAATTTCTTACTTACTACGAGTCCAAATAATCAACGACCAAGAGATGCGTTAGAGTGTTAGAGTTTTTCTTGTAGTGCGAGTAGAACTTTAGTGTTGTGGTCCGTAGCCTTCATCGGCGACGGAGCCCCTACCCCTGTCGCATTCGCGAATCGACGCTCGTCAGGCTTCTCTCTTCTCATCGTTCGGTATTTATCGTTATAATTCTCTCGTTCTCGTTCTCGGTCAAAAACTTCGCGTGGACGCCTAGGATCTAGGGTTCTGGAGCGCCCTCTCTCTTTCTCTCGAAGGGAAGGGAAGTTCCCCCACCTGTCTTCCTCCCAGGCGCCTCGCAAAAGGTTTAATTCGCTATCTCCCCGCGTTTCTTTACCTGCTTTTGGGGGCAATCAGGTTTGGTTTGCCATCTCCCCTTGAAGATCGATTTAGGTTCGCTGCTTGGGTGAGGGAATCTTTCTCCTTGGTCCTTAGTTTGCCATCTCCCCTTGGAGATTGATTTAGATTCGCTGCTTTGGTTTTGGGTTATCTTTCCCCTTGATGCAAGTTGCATGAAAGCGGAAAGCCCTTGGTCCCGTTGGTTTTTGGTTTTCTCCTCCCTTGGTTGCTACTCAGGGTTGCTCGATAGAAACGTCTAGAAGGTCCACGCTCAACAGCAAGATTTCTTCGATTGCAAGGATACCTCGCTGCGATCTGTATCCAATGTGATCGCCGCGGTTGCGCGACATAACGTTCCTCTTCGACTTTCCGCCTTGGTGGGAAATCCAAAGCGAAGACACGCTCCGACCATCGCTTTGGATTCTCTCTCGCTCGCTCGCTCTCTCTCTCTCTCCGTCTCTCGCGACGTGTTTGAGTTACCGGCGATGTGGGGTCTCGGTTATTTCACGTTTTGCTTGGTTTGGGTGAATGATTCTGGTGCGTTCGTGAGTCGGTGCATCCTGTGGTTTTTTGCATCGTTGTCCGACGTCCTGTCGTCAGTCGTCATCCGTCGCTCTCGCTCTCGTCGCTCTCACTCTCGTAACATTCGTACCCTACAAACTCGCCTTGCCTCACCAGCCCCTCCGCCGCGCCTGCCGCCGGTCTGCCTCCTTCCTCATTGCCCTCAGGCCCTATGGGCCATTCCAATTCGTCAACCCCGCGCAAAGGGGGGGTGCGCGGTTTGTGCATGGCTCGTCCGGTGTATGTGTCTAGGTCTAGGATCTAGGAATGCTAGCCAACAAGCACCAAGATGCTCTACAAAACGACAATTCTAAACGTGGTACCCCCGCCGAGAGACCACGTCTCAACTTCAATCTCTACACCACTAGCGCGTTTGTGACGGATCGAGGATCGAGCATGACCACTGGCTCGATATGCGAGGGGACGGAAGGGGATCGATCGGCGGCAGGCGCGGCGGGAGCGGCGGAGAGTGATGGATATTGGCGGGCTTGGCCATCTCCTCAGCAGAGGAAGGCGGGAGGACGATAGTCTCCCTCCTGGTGGAAGGACAGTTCGTATGTTGCGTCTGACTCCGTGTAACCCTGTTCTTCATCCGAGGGTGGCTCCTGCATGGCAGGGGCGGTCGGGAGTGGTGAGACTGAGGGCAGGTCCAAGCGGGCAGTTGGCAGAGGAGTGTGGTGTGTGTTCCATGACACAACCCAGCATTTCTCCTTCTGTGTGGCCTTATGTTGCAGTGTTGGTGGGTCTGTGTGGTTGTGCGTAATGATGCAGATATTGAGTTTGTGCCCATAAGGGCCACCCGGTCTCGGGCCGCGCTGCCGAGGCAGCGCGGCCGTCCCCAGGGTGGGAGAGGCCTCTGCCATAAGGCATGCCTGGTGGTTCGGTGGTTCGTCCTGGGTGGTGCTGGTCCTTTGTCCTCTACAGCTTGTGGCCCACCATGAGGTGGGCCAGCATGGCTGCTGTGACTTGTGTGGCCGGGGCCACGGGCCGTGCGGCGCGACCGGGATCGCGCTCACCTGCTCGGCCTCTGCGGGCGGACGCGGTCGCTTCGCCAGCGACAGCTCCATGGGTGCTGGGGGGGCGCCCGCGGCGGGGGACCCGAAGGAGAGGTGGGGAGCGGCGACGCGCTCCATGGCGACCAACTATAAAGTTAGTTGAGCACCAGGGTGGCGAACCTTACGTACGAGCGTGGCTTCTAGAGTTGGTATTTAAAAAACATCTGAAGTTTCTGGGCTACACACCTACTACTTCTAGAGTTGGTATATGGTATATCTCTTAAGAGGCGAAGCACCTTCGGAGGTGCTGCACGCCGTTGCCGCGCCGCGCCGTGCCCTCCCATGCCTCTCAGACCACCTCGTTGGCGGCTGTAGCGGCATGGGAGGGCGTCTCCATACCCCTCACCCATCATATCTTGGCCCTAGCCCCCAGCTCGACGCGCAGCGCGAGCTAGGTCACCATTTGTGTCACCTGGGCGGCGCTGCATGCGCGCTCCGCGAAAGGTGCTTCACCTTTCACGAGCAGATGGGCGAACATCTAGGCGGTGGGAAGGGGGACTGACAAGCCTGGTTGCCTTTGTTTGTGGGTCGGCACGTTCCGATCGCCACAGTGGCGGGCGAGTGGCTGCTGGTGTTGGCGGCTAGCTGCTGCAGCGGCAATGGCGCAGCGCACGAGCACGAGCCAGCAATTTTACGGCAGGCTGTCTGTGTCTGCGCGCCCGATCAGGGAGTGTTATGGCTAGACACATATGGGCTGCCTGCGCGCTGGCCACGGCGACGCGCAGGCAGTCCACTGCAATGCGCGCACGTGCAGTCTGAATGCTTTTGTGTGTTGTGTGCTCGTCTCCGCTCGCTTGTATGTGGTCTGTCTCAAAGGGGAACGCTTTGCCCATGAAATATTCTGGTCCAAAGGGTTTGTGAGCAGTTCATCTTGTGTATGATTTGTAAGGCTTAGATTACTCAGCATCAATAAATGCCCCCGACACGTATAATCTTGATGAGAGTTGTGAACTCTTACTCGATCTCCTGCAGCATGCGTTGTGAACGACGTGCGACGCCGGCTCGTCGGCAGCATCGCCACCGATCAGGTCATGGGAGCAAATTTCGGGCGATGCGACTCCATCTTATGCATAAGACTAGTCCTCCATATTGATGGCAAGGCTCCAGCTCAATTTTAGTGTTCTCTAGGCTCCAAGGGGCCGCCAATATGCTAGGAATAAAAAAGGGTCTCGAAGCACCTTTGCAGGTGCTTCCAGCCGCCTCTTAAGAGATAGTGAAATTCGTATGACTCGCATCCTAGTTGGGGAAAGGGCCAGGGGAGTGGAAGTGTAGGAAGTTTCCTACGTTAAATAAAGTAGTGGGTCCACGGCCGCATATACGGTAGGAATATTTTATCGTTTTTACCTGCTCTCGCGTATGCCGCAACGTTTACTGTCTACTGTCTGGTCTGTCTACGCGCCGCGCACCACTCGTTCCCATATGATCCAGGTGCTAGGTGCAGAAGTGGCCACACCTACCTACTACCCGATACTCGCAGTTTCCTTCTCTCTACTTCATTCGGTGATCACGTCGCACCACATCGAGCAAACGAGGACCATCTTTACGCTCGCCACCCCTATAGTTTCGTGGGTCCATCGGCTAGCAAGCAAGAAGTGTCGTCGTTTTTCAGCACAGTTTCATGCTGTGTGCGTGAGCGTGAGTCCTCGCGCACGGCTCACATCCCACACACGCAATCTGTCCTACAGCCCGCTCATTTTCACGTTTGTTTGCCTCTTGCCTCTTGCTTGGTAGCTTCTCGAGCGCCTTGCTTAGTTAGCGATTGCCCTTCAATGCAGACTGCCTATTACTTCATCGCCTCGAATGATTGACCGAGGATTTCCCAATTTAGCGAGCTTGCTTGCCACTAGATAGGCGGCAAACGCCACGCTGGCGAGGACGATGCCACTTGGAAGCCATGGTTGTACTGCATAATCAGCAGTGGGCTCTATGCCCAAAAGTCCAGGATTCAGGTAGGTGGGCCGATTGATGCCACGGGTGCAAAACCACTGCAACAAAATTGGGGAAAGCAAAGACTGAAGATGGCGACTGCTAATACACCCTATGCAAGCATGACAATGCCGCACACCGATGTTGGAGTAACGTCGAACCTTCCATGGCATGTGCGATAGTAGTCAAAATGGAATTCGGGTTCGCCCTCACATCGGCCCCGCATCTGTTGAACTTCATTGCACTTTGGCATGCCATCTTGTAGGCGAATATGGGCGGGATTACCAGGGTCAGCGAGTGAGATGTCGAACTTGGTCGTATGTGCGATAGGAAGCTCAAGGCAAACTCGCTATCCTGATGAAGTCCGCTCTAGAAGCCAATGAACAATATGCTCGCTACTAGGCTCACCTGCATCGGCCCCGCCGCCTTCTAAAAGTTGCTTGTACGGAACACCGATGTAGGCATCAGGGTTGCGACGGCACCTAAGGGGCAGGATACCCATCAGTTAAATGGGAAATCGGGCGCTCGATAAGCACAAGTGGCAGGCAAGTTTGCGCTTTGGGCGGACTGGCAAGCTCACACACTCCCGATGGATCTATGCGGCGCGTTGCTTGCACGTACGAATCTCCCACCCGCATTCCCGACTCGGTTTCTCAAAATTGGGCGATGGCGCTCACTGGGCATACTGATGAAGTTGCGCCTCCGCTACTTGCACCATTTCGAGTTCTATCGCGACATCGTCACGGCCCGGCTTGGAATGCACACCGTCCTTACTGCGAGCTCGAAGCGTAGGGGCAGGCACGCTTCGGGAAGGGTGCGAGTCGTCTGGCGTTGGCCTCGTGCATCTGATGGCGCGCGAGCTCCCAACGCACTGCATGAGGCGGCGCTATCTATGAACGAGGTGTGTGCGACGTGTATCACCTGGCTTGTACGTATGCTTTCGCTGTAGGTGTCCATTCGAACTCGGTGCGAGAGCGCAGCGCGCCATCCTCCCAAAAAGAGCCGAGGTGGCTGATTCCTAAATTACCATTCGAGGCGATGCTATGTGGTCCAGTATTAAGTCCTAGGCATCGATAGTTCAGATGCAGCAGCTGGATATGCACCGCCCGCAATATCCCCGATATGCAGCATACCATGCTGTCTGCAGTCATCAGTCCCATCAACGCAGCGAGGCGCAGCGCCTGGAGCGTCCCACGGCTACAACAATGGAGAATAGCCTACCTGACTCAGCATTCGGTGCACCGTCGGCTCGGCGGGCGCATTCCGTGAGCGTCGAGGTGATCGTTTCCTCATGCTCATGGTTGCCACACTCTCGTGCAACAGTGCGCCAAAGAAGCTGTGTCCAGAACGATAATGGTCATCAACACGGGTAGAACGCATGAAGGCGTGATGATGCCGAAACAGCTTAACAAACAAAGTTAATGCGGCTTGCGCTCTGTGGTGCAAGGCATGCTCTGGTCGGGACTTGGCCCCTGTCGCTAGCTCACCTGTGGACCTTCATCACCACACCATTGCGTGGCCACCGTGATGTTTCCGAACTCCCAAAGGCCGCCCTTATCCAGCAAGCTTCCTGAGTCGCCAATGGCCGCCCAGTCCGCCCCATCAGCGGGGCATGAGGTAGGTCCAGCGCCGGTAGTTGACTGCACCGCTCGTTCTGCCCGTGTATAATCGGGGCCGATGAGCCAGTTGCCATCCTGGCGCGAGAACCACAGAAACTGGTCGTAGCGGTTCTTGTACACGGGACGTGAATCGTGTGTGTGCTCCGTCTTGGCGAAGGATCCCATGCGAGACGGTTGCGTCCGCTCCGCTCCTTTGACGATCACGTGGTCAGGGCACTCCTTGTAGCGGTATGGCATGAGAAGACGCCACCACCTGCGCCAGGAGAGATCGCCAATATTTGCGGGGGCTGTGGTTGTTGTGCACAACAGCTTCGCCTTGGATACGTCACAGCATTCCGAGCGGGTTTCGCTCGACGTCGCCACGTGGGAGGTGGGTTCGATGCAAGGAAGGAGGGCACACAACGCTCAAAGCACGTTATGCTGATCGGCACCGGCCTGTGCACCACCACCATAGTTCGCAGAGGGGTAGGGAATCACGGGGTTTAAGACGCAGCTGCAGCGGGGCGGGCGGGCCTTGGCAGACTCACAGCTGCTGAAGCGGCTGCGGCTGGACATACTCGTCGTGCAGCGGCGCGCCCGCCCCCTCGTACACAACCATTCAGTCGGCGTGTCCCAGCAATCCCGCTGAGTGCGTCTGCCTCCACGGACTCGCCGTGATTGCGATTGCAGCGGCGGGACGGATCCCGCGTGTGGACTCGCGGGAATCCCTCCGACAGATCATTTGGAGCGGCGAGAGGCGGTCATCGGTCGCATCCTTTTTGTTTTAGAAGTCGTCTACGTTTCACGCTTCTATGCCCCTGCACCTTCTTCGCCCTCGCCTCCTTTGTGGCCTACCTTGTCGCCTGCTTTGCCCCTCGCCTGGTTTACCTCCTGGCGTGCCCCTAGCGTTTTAAGATTATGTCGCGCGTTTAGGTAACGCCGGTCCAAGGAACCGCCCCCTTGTGTGACCCTGATCCTGATCTCCCTCAAGCTCAGGCCTCAGGCCTCAGGCCTCAAGTGTCAGGTGCTAGCCGTTGGATTATGGATTATATCGTGGTGCTGCTTCACTTCGGTCTTCATTAAACCAGCTATGGCTTTTCGAAAGATTCCTTCCTTATTCCTGTGCGTAATTGTCGCCCCGTCGGATCGTCCGTCGCCCCGTCGCTCTCTTGTCGGCATTCTCTTCCTTGATCAGTCTGTCAGCACGTCTCCGTGCGTTCCGTGTTCCGTGCTTAAGATATGTAAGTGTTGAGAGTGTTGATGTGAGAGTGGTGCCGTGCCATCAGCCCGATGGATCCTGAAAAGAACCTTTTAATATTCTCGCCTCACGCGTGGCTATGGCTATGGGGATAACTACTGTACCTGGTAGCTGTATGTAGCCACGCCCCTATATATATATATGCCGAGGTGTTATAAGTTTATAATGGGTCGGGGGGCCAGGCCCCCCCGCGTGGTATCTGAGTGTGGGGCCCCCTCCGATGCATATCTTTTTAAGAGTAGTCGCGTAGCAGTACGGATCCAGATCCAGATTCTTGCGACACTGGGATCTCGAATTCATACTTCTTTCTAGTGTGAAGACACCGATGGGGGCGAGCGAGCGGATGGTCGAGCGGACTTGGCCCGAGCCGACCGACTGGGCTAGGGGGTGGACCAATTTTGGACGAGTCCTCAGTATGAGATTCGGGGCTTATCACTGATAAGGGTGGAGGCCTCCGATCGGACTTGGCGAGGTAGATACATCATTACGGATTTCTATAGGATCTACTACGACTACGTCAACTTCTCGGAAGAATCGGTGCTAATACGCACCATTGAAAGATTCACGAAACTATGCTGCGCACTCCTCTTCGCAAACTCGACGGACTCATCGAGGACCGCCCAACCACCAAGCCGGCATGGGGCGACAACCGAAAAAAAGAATCGACCTGGGCGCGTTTCGCCCCCTATACGACTCGGACGACAAAGGCAACCCCATTCCCAGCGCGGAACTCCTAGCTCTAGCCTCAAGGCTGGGGATAGAGCATTTGGTTAAGGCCAACCCCGACGCGGGTGCGGAGGCGGGCCAACGAACAATGTAAAAGGAACGTGCCAACGAGCCCGACCAGAACTTTTCAGCGCACCCTAGGCCGCGCGAAGACCGCAAGCATGCACGAACAAGAAAAAGGACACGAGTGAACACCCAACAGGCCTGCCCCGAACTCGCACCCACAACCGGGCCCATGGTAGTGCACCAAGGCCGCACCATATCGAGAACTACGTACTTACCAAACCTGAAGTTAGCAATCACTTAAAAAAACATCTGCGAGAATTCAAGGAAAGATACGACAAAGTCTTAGAAGCCTACTGCCCGGTATTCAATAAAAAGAAGCTGCTATTACTACGTAGCAATAACACAAAACTATACGAACTGCAACGGAAGCTAGAATTGTTCATTGAGATCGTCAGTGAGTACTCTCAAGAATATGCCGGCAAATGTATTCGTGACATTAATAAGCTAAACGAAGAATATCATGTCGTAGTCGAGGAAGCTTACAAGGTAATAATGAGTAAACAGGGAAACACCTCTTGAAGGGCGTGTCTCCGCGAAAGAGCGGACGAGACGCCCCCGCCGGAGAGCAACCTTGCTCGTCAGATATTTTTGGGGGCGGGCGCGCGGAGAGAGAGAGGCACCCCCCCCCCTTCCCATCCACAGCCCCTCTACCCCATCCCCCGGCGAGTAGGCTCCCTAGGCGTTGTGGATGGCTCAGGCGTTGTCGAAGGAGACCCTCTCGGGGCGCGCCTTCATGCCGAGCCAAGGCGATGCTGTTCTCGTCGCGTACGGGGTGCTCCTGGGCCTCTCCTTCGGGGTGCTCGCGGGGGGGGCTCATGGTAGGGTGAGAGTGAGGGAAAGGAGACCAAATGAAGGCAAGCCGCCTGGAAAGAGGGGGGGAAGGCGAGGGAGTGGAGGAAAGGGATAGAAGGGCGATGGTGGATATGCGGTGAGAGGTACCGACTAGCGATAGGTGTGTAGCCCTGAATCTTCAGATCTTTTTTTTAGAGCCTAGATTTAGCTCTCTACTCTCTACCTAACGTATTTCTAGCTAAGAAATATCGGAAGTTGCCGTACCACCTGAGCCCTACACAATGGACACCTCGTCATTGGAATTGCGCACAAACGGCAACACACACAGTGTCCGCACGGTTCAAAGGCGATGTTGCGCTCCCGCTCTAGACACACTATGCATATCACACGATCGTTTGTTGTTGCCAAGTTGTTCACAGACGAGTCAGACCCTGGCGAGGGGTGAGCGTCTGTGCAGAATCCACTAGCCAAAGGGCTACGAGCGATAAACGATAATTTGCGAGCGATTGCGCGAAGTTCGCTCACGTCACTTTGCATGAAAGTCATTGACCAGAAACAGAGGGGCGAGAACATTCGTACCACCCCATCCAATGTTTTCGTTTCCAGGCCGGCCGCGTTGAGGCCGTCTGCAATCAGTGGGAGAACCAGGTAACCAAAGGCTGCTGCCAGACACATGCCATCCGTCATGGCAGCATCATGAAAAATGAGCATCATCGCCGGTAAAAGCAACATCAAAAGCATTGTTTGCGCCCCTGTTGATGCGGATATCCAGAACAGGGCACCGATCTTCACCAAGGTAGTGCACAAAAGCATTGCATCACCGACAGTCGACCGGAGGAGCAAGTGCTGCGACCTCCAGTAGTGATGAATACAACAAAGGAGGTTTAAATGGATGCACGCGGTCTGATTAAGAGACTTACCGATGAAGCCGGTCGCCCACAGCTGAGGCGCCACAAGAGAGAACACAAGTTGTCGGTTCGCACTTGAACGCGCCATGAATTGCATCAGAACAATAACGGGCAGGAGAAGAATGTTTAAAAGAAGCGACGCAAGATTTTGCAGGAGGCGGCAAAACAGGATCTGAAGGGAATGCAGAGAAGGCGCGAGCCTACGAAGTCTTGCAACCACAGTTGAAAAAATTGCTGTCGCCCATAGAAGCCACTGTCTCCAGAGAAAGCTAAAGAGGACGGTAAGAGATATGGGCAACCGCAAAAGCCACCTTCTGAACGTGTTGAAGGAGCGGAAAAGAAACGCGAGGAAGACTGTGAGAGACAAGATGGCCACCGTACCGTAGCCATGCACCACACGGCTACGAGGAGTACTGCATTTGGGCATCCTTCGGTTAGTCTTGCAAAATGCATTACCGACGAGACTGATATCCTCAGTGAATGCGGGCGTGTCCCCGGGAAGCCACTCGCAGCACGGGTCTCCCATTTCGAGGCCGTTGCTCTGTCCGTCCCCATCCGAGTCGGCGTTGCACAATTCTATGGTCCAGATACAGCCAGCGTTGTCGAAATCAATCCAGAAGGAGTCGGCGTAGTGGAAATGGTGGCTGAAGGAGCGATTTCCATTGGGGAGTTGAGACCAGGCGGGAGACGCCAAGAAAGTCGTGCTGCATCTATCGACTGCATGGCTGGAAGCACACTGGGGCATCGTTCGGCTGGTCGTGCTAAATGCATCGCCGACGAAACTGATATCCTCAGTGTACGCGGGCGTGTCCCCGGGAAACCACTCGCAGCACGGGTCTCCCATCTCGAGGCCGTTGCTCTGTCCGTCCCCATCCGAGTCGGCGTTGCACAATTCTATGGTCCAGAATGACCCGGCCCGCTCGAAGTCAGCCCAGAAGGGGTTGGTGTAGAAGACATCGCGGTCGAACGGGCGATTTCCGTTTGGCAGTCTCGACCAAGGCTTGAGGCTTGCATGCATCGCGGTGAGGAGCATGATGCAGGCGGCAGAGGGCATGAAGTCCAGGACAAGGCGGACAAGGCGGACACAACGATTGAGAAGAAAATACGCCAAATAAGCTTAGGGACACGAGGCGGAGGAAACCTGGCCAGAAGGAGGGAGGAGAGAGAGTGAGAGGAGAGACTGGAAGCGAAAGCGAAAAGGACATTTTCTCGAGGAGTACTCTACTCTAGAGAAGAAAACACGTAAGTCTAGAGTACCAGAAGACGACGGATACTGATCGGAGGAAAAACGGCTGGAGAGTAGAAGAGAGAGTGAGGAGTGTCTGGAAGATGCAATTTTCAGCGAGTGACTGCAAGACTGGAAGATGGAATTTTAGAGTCGCTTGCACTGGTTGATGAAGGTAAAGGTAGCCCGATCACTCGTATAAAGTAAAAAAAGTCTTCTTAAATGTCCCCGCTACATGTACATGTGCGGCGTGAGGCAGAGTGCTAGTGAACCTCCCTACTACCCAAACCTAACCCCTGTCAACCCCCTCCCCCTTCCCCAGCTCTCTCTTTAACGGAGAAGCTGGTTCCGGGGAGGCTGCGCGCGCTGCGTTGGCCAGGAGTTGGAGAGAAGGGGGCGGGAGACTGTGGCTCCTCCTTTGTTCTGCTTTAGCGCTTTAGCTCGGGTTTCATCTTCATTTGATATCCGCTGGGGTTTCTACTAAAGAGGTTCAGCTACCCTAGGTGATGTTTCGTATGTCCAAACCTCTCGCCGCCTGCAAGAGGTCTTCTGATGTTCCTAGGTTGAAATCTTTGTCCACCGTGTATAGAGTATAGAGGGCTTATCATTTTCCGAATATGTTTGTTGCCCGGGGCGTGTAGCCCCATATGTTCGCATTTTTTTTTAGCCTTTGAAAGAAATAACCGACCTTCGCCGTTACTAATAGGTGGTATCTCGAAAAACTATTGTTATAGTTTGAGCGATGGAGCGCGCGCCGACCGCTCCCACTTCCCAGCCCCCCGCCGCCACGACGCCCCACCGGGGTCGCCCCAAGCCGCCGGAGCCGAAGCGCTCGCAGGCTGTCCCCCTCACTGACAGCGACGTCGACATGATCCTCCCGCCATAGCCTCCTCAACACCCTCAGAAGCAGGGAATAGGCAGAGTCCTGTTCCCTGCAGAACAGCAGAGCCAGCCCCTGGCTCTGCTGCCTGCCTCTGCCGCCATGCCACTCAATCAAGGACTCCCCATGGTGGGTGGCAGCACTGCTGTCACCCTCATGGAGGCAACTCCTACCACCAGTGCACCCCTCGTGGGCGGGCACTTCACACAACAATCCATCATGGGGGCCTTTTCGGCCTCCAACTCTTCCAAGAACAATTCCCAGAAATCGTACGCCGAGGCAGCTGGGCCTGAGGCGCAGGTGCCACAACAGACACAACAAGCCCCACCTCAACCCACCCAACAACCACCGCATTCCGGTCACACGCAGTCCCGTTTCCGTTTCCGCTGTCGTTCCGCTTTGCCAGCTTTCAGTGCGCCTGGCTTTGATTCCGGCCGCTGAAGATTTGCTCGTTCATCTCGCGCGCACTCGTCCTTCCTTGAAGGAGGGAGAGGCCCTCTCGTACGTCCTCGATCTCGCTTTTCAACGCACCGCCGCCCACGGTGCCGCTCACGTAACGCCGAAAGATATCGCCGAGGCGGCACAGCTCATTCTTCGGCCTAGCCAACCACCTGAGTCTCCGGCTCACGTACTTCCCATCCACTTCGACGAAATCTGTACCACGCTCGGCGACATTAGGCGTGACGTCGAGGCCATGCAGCCCGACGGCATCTCGTGTCCTCGCGTCTTGGTTATCGGCGAGACGAGTGGAGTGGTCTCGTCGATGTTTCTGCTTGCTGGCGCTGATGTGGCGACGTATGTGATTTGTTTCCGTCCGAAGTCGACTACATTCCGCACTTCGACGGGGACGCGGATCTCGTCCAAGACCTCGGGTGGGACTTGATTATCTCGCACCCGCCGTGCACTTATCTCTCGAACGCTGGCTTGAGGTGGATCCATTCCAACCCGCAGCGTATGTCCGATACGATCTCTGCCGCGGCCCTTACAGCTCTCGCCGCGAGCTGTCCTCGAGAAATAAAAGACTGCGCCTCGAGATACCTGCCACCTTGGTTCCCGTAGGCGTCTTGAGTCTCCCCCTCCTCATCTTCCTCCTGTCGCCAGCCGCCCCTCTCCGCCCGTTTGCTAACGCAAACGGGTCTCGTTTCTCACCACACTCCATCGGGGGGGGTGCAAATCCCCCCCTCGTCCCTCGCTTCGCTCTCTTCCACCTCTCTCCCTGCGGCGCGTCGCCATGCGGCGCGCCACGGCCTGCTCTCAGAGGTCCTTCAGGGGCACCCAGTGGGCCAGCAAGGGCAGCTCAGGGGGCAGTGGAGGCTGGGGCTCAGCCCCTGGCCCCCCCTGCCTCTCCCTCACTCGCCTCGCTGGCCTTGGGTGCCACCCAGAGGCCCCTGTTTGCCTGGCGACCAGGGGGGGGGGGGGAGTCAGTACGAGAGCAGGCCCATGCGGGCCTGGGAGTGCGGCTCGCGGCCCGCGCCCACTGGGGGTCTGGGTTGTTGTGATGAATGCCCTGCTCATGCCAGAAGCCAGAAGGCAGAGCTTGGGGTTGACCGACAGGCCCCCCGGAGGGGAATTGGTGCCTGAGAGGGGGGACGCGAGGCGCCCCCCCATGCTGAGCTAAGTATAAACTTAGCTGCGCGTGTTCAACAAAACTAGGGTGGTAGGGTGGTCGGGCCATCACCTTGTGTCTCGCTCGGCATGCCCCCTGCGGCCCCCGGCCCCCGGCGGCTCCTCGCCTGCAGGTAAAGCGAAACCTTGAAGGAACAGAGCCGGAGCATCTGGTTCGGTGCCCCGGAGCGCATCGATTCGCGTTGCGCTTCTTGAGTACTTTCGAGGGCGGAACGCCACGACTCGAGAAGCTTCTTATTGAGCTCGGTGGCGTAAATGACGGCATCGGACGGAGGCCTAGGAACTCTAAGAGATCGGAGCCGGCTTCACGGGCTACGAGGCGGTCCCACTCCATGGAGGCGGAGTCTTTGGCGAAGCCGGGCACGTTGGCCGCGAAGGTGGCGTCGCAGTTGCAGGAGCACGTCGCAGGCCAGCGCGGGGTTGAGAGAGAGAACCGGGTCTTCGGCGAGATCGAGGAGGAAGGCGATCGCTCGTCATGCGCGAAGATATACGGAAAGAGAGCGCATAACTACGCCACCGAAGGGTTCGAACTATCGTTAAAGTGGAACTCGTCCGCTGAAGCCAACGCGGAGGGTCGAGGAGAGATCCAAACTCGCGCGGGGGGAGAAGCCGATGTGCGGAGAGACCTTCTAGACAAGCGACGAGCAAGGGGCGACGAAACAAGACGCGAGACGCGAGGCGCGTGCCATTCGTTCTTCCTTTCTTTCATCGAAACCGCGACGAAACTAACATTAAACGTCGGTGCCCCCTCCGCGAGGATCGCGAAGAAGAACGGACGAGATGGAGGCAATCATCGAAGGAACCGCGAGAGGAATCGAAGCGAGGGGGGGAACAACGACGGCCGGAGGAAACGAACCGCGCGCGGGGGAGAAGAGAACCTCGCGCGGGGGGGGGGGAATTAATATAACGGCCGGAGGCGACGGACGGCACGCCGAGGGAAAGAACCTGCCGCGGGGGGGCGAGGGACCGAGGGCACGGCGGGGCAGCGTGGGAGGGCGCGAGGCCGATCTCGGAGCGAGATCGCGTCCTTTCCCTCGCGGAGCGCGGAGAGACCCCCCACGAGATATCTTGGGACCAGAGAATGTTTTGGACGAATCTTCTTGCCGTCGGCCGAGGAGAGGCGGACGGAGAGAGAGAGAGAGAGAGAGAGAGAGAGAGAGAGAGAGAGAGAGTCTCGCAGAGCGACTGCAGAACGAGAAGTCGAAGTCATGCCGGTTTATTACCTTAAACGAGCCAACAATTATAGTAACAGCAAAAACAAAATTCGAATCGCAAATTTCGAGACCAAAACCTGCAAACCTGGACTTGAGACCATGGGGAATCCGAATCTGTGTGTCTTGTAGGAATACAACAGAAACAGCCGCCCTCAGTTGCTACCAGAGCTTCTGACATCTTCCATCCTCTGACCCCGGTGTCAGTTTCGGTTACAGCGGGGGCTCCCTCCCGCGTCCCGGACTATCTGGACGCTCGTCGACCGATCTTGGCTGATGGCGAACTCCAAGGTGGCCCCGAGCTGTGGTGAGAGCGAAAGCGAGAATGGGTCGGCGCAGATACCCTGTCTCGAGCTGGACGACGGCACAACGGCGGCGCCTGCACTCAATGTTGAGACCCAACATGAGGACTTTGGCATACGGCGCAAAGAGACGTGGCACGAGTACTTTGGCCTCCAGTACACACAAAACTCCCACATTGTTCTTCAGTTGCCCATGCTCCTCATGTTGATCGCCTACACCGTCTCGCTGGGCATCAATGTGCAGACGAGCACGCTGCGCACACCCGTCATCCTCAGTACCCTCTCCTCTTGGACAAACTCCATGTTTCTGTTGATTCCGCTCGTACTCATGATCCTCTATTACTCTGTAGCCCGATTCGCGAGTGAGGTTGCGCGCGACATCACCACCAAGATAGAAAAGAAGGGAAAGGGCTCAATGTGGGATCAGAATGACGTTTCTTTTGCAAAGAAGCAAGGCAGCCGGCTGGGCATCGCTGCCTTGACCTTGTACGTCATTATGCCACTGGTGTGCTCTGTTGGCTACACCAGTTTCATCATCAACGCCTCCGGAGCTGTATCAGAGAACGCCTTCCGATTGGTGCTCATCGCCTTCACTATCACTGCCTTCTACGCGCTCGTTGTGAGCTCTGTGCATGTATTCGTGAGAGGCTTGCTGCGCCTCGAGAGGGAGAACACTATGAATTATTGTACTCACTCACTCGAGCCAACTCTTCTTGGCGTCATCGCCTTCCAGCTCTTTCTCACCAGCTTTGGTGTTCTCATCGAACTCACTGTTCCAAGCTCGCCAGGTACGTATGGATTGGGCCCGGGCAGGTGGGGCTCAATCACCTCCGCGTGTCGGACAGGGAGATCAGCAGGCAAGCCTTTTCGTGAGAGAGGCGCCGTTGTGACTTCAGGGTTGGTTCTGCTGCCCCGGCAAGCCTAGTCTGACCAGGGCGCTCTACCTTGCGTGCCGCCGTCCGCGCATAGGCACCAACATCGTGCTTGCTGCGGGAGCTTTCTCGTCAGAAATGTTCGCCTATCCCGCATTTGAAGAGTGCAGAGCCTACATCAACCAGACATACCTGGACCGCTACTGCGAAAGAACTGAATCGCTCCAACTCCCTTGGCAGCAATTCGGTGGTTCGCTCAGCATTATATGCGACGACGGAGGTTGGGGCGTCTTTACGTCTCTCTATGGGGCGTGCCGCTCACTCACTGCCGAGAACATCTCTAAGGGCCCGATCGGCGACAACCTGTTTGCGCAAATGTATTGTGGTGGTCTCGTCCTCTTGAAGCAGTTCGTGCGATCAGCCGACCGATCGCTCGACATCGGAAACTTCATGACTAAGGGAAGCTGGTTTCTTCGGATCGGTATCATTTCCGCGCTTGTCGTCGCAGGATGCGCAACCTTTCTCACGGCCCACGCTTTATATTCAGGCACCGGCGAGAAATCCTTAGCGGCAGAGTTTGCTTTCTATGTACGCATGCTCGGTGCTTTGGGTCTCACGCTGAGTATGGTGATGATCATTGCTCACATCATCTCCCGGAAGTACATATTGGACAAGCACCCGCGTTTCTTTATCTCTTACAAGCAGGACGATGGGGCTGACGGCGCCGTGAACATGTTGTACACTAAACTGCCTGGTGGTGACGGCTATCATTGGCTTGACAAATACAGAGAAGATCGCTCAGTCAAGGCTATGGAGGACGGTGTCAAGAATTGCGATGTATTCCTAGCCGTTATTTCTCCCCGATACTTCAAGTCGTGGTTCTGCTGCTTCGAAATGTACACAGCAATGAGAAACGAAAAACCGATCCAGCTTGTCTACAACGCGTACAAGCTCACCCCGGATAAAGTTATTCCCCTCATCAAAGAGCTTGATCCACAGATCCACAAAAAGCTTCTCGAAGTAGATGTGAAATCTATACACGAGGAAGTCCAAAGTATTGTGCATTGCATCGATTCTATCCTGCACCAGGTGAAGAACATCGCGCCTGTATTTCCCAAAAATCAGGTGCCCGAGTGTATCGCCGGCCATTCTTTCAAAGACACAGACAACGAGCAGTTGATGGATCAGAGGGAACAAATTGAAAAAGAACAGGATGATGCAGCTCGCAAAGAGAGAGAAAAGATCCCGGACCCAAAGGATTCCACCGAAGCTGATCAATCACGCGATGGGAGTCAATTGAGCAACATGCACTCTCGGATGCGGCAGCTAGAGGCTAGGCTCGACGCACTCTTCACTCGCAAAGGGGCGTATGAGTTTCTGCACCAAATCCGCTATGAAGATGAGGAGCTCCTGACTCGCCGTGGGATATGATGGGGATCGCCACCCGCCTACTAGGCTCTCATTAGCATTAGGCATTCGACCAACCGACAAGCTCATCATCCCGAAGATACCCATAGGGTTATGAAGGTGTCCCTTTCCCATTCGAATGAAGCAATCCTTTGGATTCAGCTGGCTCTAACTGGAACGGCGACGCGTATTAAGACTTTGACATGCGGCATGCAATCCTCTTACAACACGACCATGAATTCTGGAGTAATGAACGACAGTTTCTTTCACAAGCTGTTTGATGAAAAAGAACTTGAAAAAGAACTTCAAGAATCAGTACCATCGTCGGGGCCGCCATCGTCGGGGCCGCCATCGTCGGGGCCGCCATCGTCGGGGCCGCCATCGTCGGGGCCGCCATTGTCGGGGCCGCCATCGAATCCTCCCTCTCCGCCAGATGTACAATCAAGCAAGTCTCAACAAGGGTGCGCTGTCGACCTTGGTTAAATGATCGACCTCTCGCGGGACGCGACGCCGTCGCTACCTGTCCGCTGTCTCAACATTGGAACAGCCCCCGGTAGTCTTGTTGCCTTTCGTAGGGAAGAGACGGAGCTCCTCGTGCAAGCGCGTGGTGGTAATGTATTCATCGCCGCCAATGCCGAAATAGCGTCATCGTGCACGGCTGGATTTGAGCCATTGTAACAGGAGACGATTCGTCGGTACCTGGATCCCCTCGCGCGTACAGCTCCTTTTGCCTTCGGTACGTGTAGGGCTCTCCTTTTGAACGTTGTGCACACAGGTCAGTGTGTCTCTCATCGTCCATCTTTTGCTGTTGAGGATGACGGCACCTGACCGTGCTCATCCCCGTCGGTGAAAGCTAGGACTCCCTCACACTCATGCAAGGTTGCTGGACATAAAGGATGGGGGGTAATGGGAGAGTACGATGGGGAAGCGAATGAGAGGGGGAGTGTATCTTGATGGGAGGACACGAATCTGTGCCCAACTAATGCCAATCAATGAGCCCACATTAGATAGAAAGAGATGGCGTTGGGAGTGGTGAGGCCGAAACCTCCTCGCCTTCCGCGATTATGAGCATGTCACCGAAGGTCCTACAAGTACAAGGAGGGGACATAGAAACGCAAACAACTTCTAAAACAAGAAGGTCGATCGCGGATGCGACACACCTGCCAACAGGCAGGGGCTGAGGTTGAGTGTGCAGGCCCACCCAGGGGGTGTCTGCGATGGAGGAAGGGGCGGGGAACGGGGCCCCCATGACCCTATATCAATTTTACTGATAGTTGTATAACGATAACGATAAATGCCGAACTAAAGAGAATTCTAACGAGCGTCGATTCGATTCGCGGAAGCGACAGGGCTAGATAGGGGGGGGGGGCACCGGGCCATATCCAAGCCCTTTACCCCTACCCCCCTAGTAGCCTAGTAGTGCGTAGTGCAGGGGGGGGGGAGGTCGCCATACCGGGGGGGAGGGGGGGGGCGGGGCGCGGGGCGACCCCTTGCGCGGGAGAGTAGAAAGTAGAAAGTACTGGCGCGAGGGCCACGGGCGCGGACCGAACGGTTTTCTTTTTCTCTCCTCCCCGTCGGCGACGGAGGTTCGATCTCGTGCTAGCTCCCTCTCGTTTGTTTCTTCTCTCTCCTTCTACTCTTCTGTAGAGGAGAGTACCCTCAGCCTTCTTCCTTTCCTCGAGGTCTTCCTCGAAGTCTTTCCTTTTTCAGAGAGAGAGAGAGAGAGAGAGAGAGAGAGAGAGAGAGAGAGAGAGAGAGAGAGAGAGAGAGAGAGAGAGAGAGAGAGAGAGAGAGAGAAAGAGAGAAGAGGGGGCAAGCACTAAACTTTACTCTCGAACTAGTGGATCGTACTCTCTCCTTCTCTTCTTTAACTGTCTCGTGGAGGCAGGAGGAGAGAGAGAGAGAGGAGAGAGAATCCACAGAGAGAGAGGGAGGAGGGGGGGGGCAGAGAGAGAGAGAGAGAGAGGGAGTGGGAGAGGGAGAGAGAGAGAGAGAGACGGAAAGAGAGCGGGAGAGAAAAAAATCTCCAGGTAGAGAGAGAGAGAGAGAGAGAGAGAGAGAGAGAGAGAGGAGATTCATGCACGGCTCTTCCGGGGCACGAGGCCCTCTACAGCACCAGGGGGTACCCTCTCTTCTCACTCTCCCCCTCTCTCTTCTCTCCTCTCTCTCTTCCTTCTCCGTCTCTCTTCTCTTCTCTAGCTCTCTCTCTGCTCCCTCTCCTCTCGACCAGCCCCATCTCTTCTTCCTCCTCTCTCCTCTCTGCTCACCACTCTCTATACAGATACTCAGCCCTGTTTACTTGAATAACCGAGCGGATTCTCCCTCCTTCCCCGCGCGAAGTCGCATCCCCGCGTCCCCCCATCTCTGTCTCTCTCTCTCTCTCTCTCTCTCTCCTCTCTCTCTCTCTGTCTTCTCTCTCTCTCTCCCGCCCTCCCTCCCTCCCTCTCTCTCTCTCTCTCTCTCTCTCTCTCTCCCCCCCCGCGCCACCACGCCCTCCTCGCCCCCCCTATCCTTGTTTCCCTCCCCCTCCCCCTCCTCCCGTGTTCTTTTACCCAAACAGCCTCCTCCTTCTCTTCTCTCTCCCAACTACCCTCCCCTCTCCCCAAGCACTTCCGCCCCTCCCCCCCCCACCCCAAATGTCCTCCACCAACAACAAGCGTGCTCGCGAGACGACGCCGGTGTCGATCGAATACAAGGAGCCCAAGGTGATGGCCGAGATCGGGTGCAACCACATGGGCGATCTAGCCATCGCCAAGGAGCTTCTCAGCCTCGCCAAGCAGGCGGGCGCTGACTATGGCAAGTTCCAAAAGAGAAACCCAAAGGAGCTCCTCACAGCGGAACAGTTCGCGGCGCCGCACCCGAATCCGCGCAACTCGTATGGGAGTACGTATGGAGAGCACCGAGAGTTTCTGGAGCTGGATGTTGAGCAGCATAGGCAGCTCAAGAAGGTGAGGCAGCGACGGCCAGCGCTCTCGGGAGAGAGCTCTCTCTTTCTCCCCCCCCCCCCCCCCCCCCCCCACGATCACACACGCACACGCGTGCACGCACACACTCACACACACTCGCGCGCGCACACGCACCCATGCACACAAACATCGGCCGGATCGGCCGCGCGGGTGGATGCAACGCGCTCTGCATGCCTCAGGCACATTGTGCGCCTTTGCCAACCTCCCTACCCTCGACATGCGCAGCACTGCGATGAGATCGGCCTCGGCTACTCGTGCTCCGTCTGGGACACCACCTCGGCCAAGGAGATCGTTTCGCTCAACCCGGACTTGATCAAGGTTGGCTCACCGTCCAACCAGCACTGGGAGATGCAAAAGGTTCGCGCCTCGATGCATCGGGCGCGTCTGCGGGTGCCACTTCAGCACGCGCCGGCCAGATGGCGTGCATGCCACCGCTTCGCGCACCTGTTGGCGGCGCGCCGCCACGTGTGCCCGCCATGTGTGCTACCCTCCTGCGCTTTCCGTCGCCTCGCCTGGCCACACCTTAGCCCGCCATTGGCGCAGGTGCTCCGCGATGAGTATTCAGGCGATGTCCACATCTCAACTGGCATGACAACCAAGGAGGAGATCGAGAAGATCGTCCAGTTCTGGGAGGAGGGCAAAGGCAACGCGAAGAAGCGGCTTGTGCTCTACAACTGCACCTCAGGCTATCCTGTTCCCTTCGACAATGTCTGCTTGCTCGAGCTGCGTGAGCTGCATGACAAGTACGTTGACCGCGTCCAGGCCATCGGCTTCTCGGGCCACCACCTCGGTATCGCAGTCGATGTCGCCGCCTACGCCATGGGCGCCACGTGGAACGAGCGCCACTTCACAAAAGATCGCACATGGAAGGGCACCGACCACGCCGCATCGCTCGAGCCGGCTGGACTCCAGAAGCTGTGCCGTGACCTCAAGGCTACCTGGAAGTGTATGACGTACAAGTCTGAGGAGATTCTGCCCATCGAGAAGGAGCAGCGCGCCAAGCTGAAGTGGGGTTGCTACAACGCGGCGGAGGTCAAGAAGTAGACCTGCTGGCTGACGCTAGCCGGGTGGCGCCCAAGCGTCCACCTCATCGGGCTGCCCCCTGTCGACCTACGCCCACGCGCAATTTGATGGGAGCGCCTTGCACACCCGATCGCCGTGCCCTGCTTGGTTGTCACTCGCTGGCACTCTGCATCGCTCTCAGCCCTCGCCTGCCGCACGCCCGTGAGCCAGCTCACGAAGAACCTGCAGTCGCCTCGCCGATGAGCGACTGTTCGACGTGTCCGGGGCAGCCCGGTCGCCTGAGCGCCAATCCGCCATCGGCGAATGTCACGGGGCAGGCAACCGTGCCACACCTTGCTGAGTGTCCAGCTATTGCCTCGTATTGAGGAGCCCCGGGCTCCATGCATCGTTAATGTGACTCAGTGTGGACCATGTCTTGCGCATGTGGACAGGCTTGTGCCTGCGAGCGTCCTCGCCCGCTCACGAGTCCCGTCCCGTTGTGAGTCGGGCGCTCATCTTTTTGCGGCGTCTATTGGGCTGTCCCCCAGCCCATGCTGTGGGACTGTATGCCGCCCTCTATGGTGTGTTGTGCCGTGCCAATCAAGCGTATGTTCAACTCTCAGCAGCCCCAGCAAGAGCAAGTGTATGTCAGGCTCGACGAGCATGCGGAATTGAACATGCTATCAATCATCGCAGTGTTGCCAACCTACTTTTATAAGTGGGGGTCAACGGGGGCGCTCTGCGCCCCCTTCACCTTCACCGGGCACTAACTCCCCTCCGGGAGGGGCCGTCAGTCACCCTCATGCCCTGCCTCCTGGCATGGACTGAGCATTCAACAACCTGAACCTGACCCAGACCCCCAGTGGGCGCGGGTTTGGACTCGCACTCCCTAAAGGCGCGGATGTCGCATCCGCGAGCTCGACCTTTTTGTTTTAGAAGTTGTCTGCGTTTCTATGTCCCCTCCTTGTAGTCTAGCCACCGTCGCATCATCCTAAATTCGCCCTTTTTGCCCTCGCCACCTTTGTAGTTTGTAGCCCCCCCTTGTCGCCTGTTTGCCCCTCGCCTGGCTTACCTCCTTGCGTGCTCCTAGCGTTTTTATAATAATGTAGTATAACTGAGCATTAGTACCACTACTCTCACTAGCCCTGGTACTAACACGACAACCCTCAGCGCACCTGCCTGTACGCCTCGACGCATGTTGCTGTCACAGATACATACACCTATGCACCCCTCCACATCTCCCCCCTCGCAGGCCCCCGGCTCCCATTCTAACCCCCCACAGGTTAAAATGAGGGAAAACCCATCGAGGCGGACCGACCTACCGACCTACGTCGGGCGACTCTCCGGGAAAAAGCACCGGGGGGGGGGGGAGGAACTCTCTAATCCAAGAAGAACGGCCCTTACCAGCTCGCGCCGTGAGCGGTCCTCGAGAAATAAATGACTGCGACTCGAGTAGCCTGCGCCACCTGGGATACTCTCCTCGCCATTGAGCCACTCCCTTCTCTTCTCCCTCCTGTCGCCAGCCGCCCCTCACCCGTTTGCTAACGCAAACGGGGCCCATTTCTCACTGCATTCCATCGGGGGGGGTGCAAAACCCCCCCCTCTCCCTCTCTCCACTCTCTCCCTTCGTCGTCCCTGCGGCGCGTCGCCATGCGGCGCGCCCTGGCCTGCTCTCAGGGGCCCTTTGGGGGCTCCCAGGGGGCCAGCAAGGGCAGCTCAGGGGGCAGTGGAGGCTGGGGCTCAGCCCCTGGCCCCCCCCTGCCTCTCCCACGCTCGCCTCGCTGGCCATGGGGGCCGCCCAAAGTCTCCTGTCTGCCTGGCGACAAGGGACAGAGGGGGAGTCAGCTCGAGGGCAGGCCCAGCGCGGGCGTGGGAGTGCAGCTCGCGGGCCGCGCCCCCGAAGGGTCTGGGACAGATTGATGAGTGCCCTGCCCCTGCCAAAGGGCAGGGGCTGGGGTTGATTGTACGGGCCCACCCCGGGGGGTGTCCGCGATGGTGCGAGGGGGGCGCGAGGCCCCCATTGTCCCCCACTTATAAAAGTAGGTTCGCTCCTAGCGTTTTTAGGTCAAGTCGCGCGTTCAGGTTCAGGTATCGCCGGTGCAAGGAACCACCCCCTTGTGTGACCCTAATCTCCCCTCAGGTGTTGGCCGTTGTATTATATCGTGGCGCTGTTTTACTTCGGTGGCGGGGGGTCGAACGGGGGAACCGATCGCACGGAGGCGGCGTCATCCGCCGCGCTCACCACGGAGGGAGCGAGGGAGGAATGGACACTGGGCAACGGATCGGCGAAGGAAAGCAGCGCGAAGACCGGTGGTGGGTCTTCGGCTGCGGGTGGTGCAATGCCCGCTCCCGTGAGGGGAGTGAAGTCGGGGCCCCACGGGGGTGGCACGGCTTCGGTGGGCGGAGGCGCCACTTGGGCGGACTTGGGTGGCGCTGGAAGGAGGAGTTCTTCAAGGAGGGAGGCGGAGCTCTTTGGAGCTCCAACCTCGGCTTGGGGTGGCTTGGGTGGCTCTGGTTCGGATGGAGTATTGGGTGACTCTTGGGCGGGGGGTGAAAGGTCCTCTCCACCTTGGAAACTCGGAGGGGCGACGGCCGAAGGCGCGAGCGCCGATTTTGTGCTTGTCGGAGCGAAGCTCGTTTCCTCTTGGGAAACGAGCCGCGGAGGCGCACCGGCGGCTAGCGCGGCGCTCAGCTCATCCGGGGAGCCCGGAACGGGCTCATCGGGAGAACGGGGAGGGCAAATGACGGGCATGAGAAACGGACGGGAGAGTGGCACGGAACGCGAATCGGAGGGACGGAGGACGTAGAATAGGGCGCGGCGAGCAGATACCGCTTACTTGGGACTCGTAGGGACTCGTAGACTCGAAAGGATGACTCGGAAGACTCGGGGCTTGGGGTACTCAGGGGGCTGCAGGTCACCAACAGGCGCTACACGTGCCAAACAACAAGCTACCAGACAACCTGAACAAGTTCACATCTCAACAAGTTGACCTCTTAACATGTTGACCTTTCAACATGTTCACCTCTCAACAAGTTGACCTCTCAACATGTTGACCCCTCAACAAGTTGACCTCTCAACTTGTTGACCTCTCAACATGTTGACCTCTCAACATGTTGACCTCTCAACATGTTGATCTCTCAACATGTTGACCTCTCAACATGTTGACCTCTCAACATGTTGACCTCTCATCGAACAAGTTGGTTTTAACCACCGAACAAGTTAGCTCCACTCACCGAACAAGTTGGTTCCCGCCTGAACAAGTCGTGAACAAGTTGGTTCCACCCTCAACAAGTTAATTCCAGGTAACAATAAAATTCAACTTCTTCGATTTTCGAGACGAAAATCGGCGAACCCGAACTTGAGCCCAGGGAGAATCCGAATCAACTCGCCTGGAGCGACCACGACGAACCTAGAAGACGGTAGATAACGAAGAAGGCTCGTATTCAGGCCGAAACATTCTTGCCAAAGAGCCTGGATACAACATCCCCGTTCTCCCGATGAGACCGTTCCGGGCTCCCCGGATGAACTGCGCGCCGCGCTAGCCGCCGGTGCGCCTTCGCGACTCGTTTCCAAAGAGGAAACGAGCCTCGCTCCGACAGCATTGGGCGGGAATCAAATGCCGAATGTATCTTAGAGCTTAGATATAAAGGAACCGATCCCCCCGCGGGCGCGACCGCAAATTTTTTACGGGTAGAGCGTGAGCTCGCGTGACGGAAGGGGGGGGGGGGGGGGGCGAATCGCACCATTTCTTGGCGAAGATTTTCGTAGTGTTGGCAGGTGGCCCCCCTAGAGGTTTTTTATTGGGCATCGCGCCACGGTCAAAAAATGCAGCCCAACCCTTACTACTAGTAGTCAAAAAGCCCCTATTTGACCGCCCAAGATTTGAGATTTGTATCCCTTCCCCCATTTAGCTGGTGGGGAGGGATCTAGATCGTCTGGTGTTCCGTTAATTATGTCGTCTATGATCGGGCTACCTAGATAGGAAAGTTCGGTTTCGTACCATGTGCCTTTGCGCAAAGAGTAATATGTGCCGTCTCTCGTTGTGCGTATCTCCGGGCCCGGCTCTGCCGGGTCGTCCAGGCTTGCTTCTTTACGCTTGTTGTTAGCGGCGGATACGTTTGCCAGTGTGATTTGTGAAAGTACATGCTCGGTCATAAAAGGCATGAACGATGAACGAGGTGTAACTGTCAGCGCCAGCCCGTGTATGTACCACTGCATGGCCCTATACCCTTGACGCCTAATGACGCCCAGCCCAATCTTCAGAACCTCATTCTGGGGCCTACCTGCGTGACCTCAACTCGCCGCGTCGACCTACGTTGCATGTTACGCATTGTTCTCTCCGCTGCAGCATCGCCTAAGGGTCCTCTGCAGTGAGCTGTGCAACCTTGCAGGGCAGCGATACTCAAGCCGGCCTGCTCGACCTCGCCCAACGAAGGTCGCAGGCTAGGATCTCCCTTAAGGGTCATAGAGGAAGGTCGTCTGGCTGGGTGGAACGACGAAAGGAGGCGGCCGGAGGGACGGGCGATTTGATGGAATGATCCTCAGTGGCATCGTCCAGTCAAGTTGACTAGAGGAGCTGTGTGTGCAGGCCTCACCTCGCACAAGATGGAAGCGGAAGCGGACGAGCCAACGCACCGTCACCGCCGGGGACTCAAAGGCAGGAGGCATATGCCTGGGGATGAGCAGCTCAAAGCTAGCGGAGACAACAGGCCCTGCTGGTACCGTGGTCGAGCTCACCACTGCTGAGGCGCGCAAGGGCGCATCCCCTCCCTCACAAGCTCGCATAGCGTCTCCGAACTCCTCCTCAATTTCCAGCGTGACGTCTAAACTTCGACAGAAGAGACTTCTGGCATCTGCGGCGGCAAGGGCTCCTGCTCGGGGGGCCTCAAAGCGCACAATTCCATGTATGACGCCGCCAACTTGGTGGACCGCTCCGTCCAGCAATGAGATGGACGCAAGCGGCGTGCCATCAACCGCCACCAGGAAGCGCTTCGCACGTTGCGCCATGTCAATAGCGTTGCTGTCCCTGGAGCCGGTAGCTTGTGCGCATGCGCCCTGGCCGCACGGGCGCTCCTCGACTTCTGCGCCTGCTGACTCTTCCGGCTCTTCCTCATCTTGTTCGCGCTGCTCCGCATCAAACGAGGAGCCCAACCCTGCCTCCCGCCCCATGTTCGACAAGGTACTGCCGACACCCCGGTCTAGAATCCAGCCCATATGGGCAGTCGCATCGGCCGGCAGGGCGCCGGAACGCTCTGCGGCGTCCTCTAAGTGGACGTTGACACAATCGATGGAGCAGGCGACGACGTTGCACAGTGTAGACTTGGACCCCTCCTGCCAACTCGGGTGTTTTAGCCGGGTTGAAACGGCAGGGCTCAAGCCGCGCGCTGCACTCAGCAGCACGAGCAGAGGTAGGCTGAGCCTGTGGATGGCTCCACGCTTCCATTCTGTCTTCCCCTTTGCTGGAGGGCGCATCATCCGCGCCGTCACGACCATGAAGTACTCGATGCTCACGCCGTTGCCGGCATGGCTCGGAGGCAGTCCTGTGGGCAGCATGCCACCGACGTTGAAGACAAGCTCTTCCTCCGGGAGAAGCCTGCGCCCCGCGAGAAGAACGTGGGGGGCGGAGGCGAGAAAGCAGGAGCGGCCGGCGGCGGACCGCTGCCTCTCGTCGGGAAGCGCAGTCCCGTCCCCCGGCGTCTCTTCGTCGTGATCGCCACAGTAGAGGAAGCCACAGAGCTGAGCGCTCAGCCATTCGAGCCAGCGCTCGTCGGCAGCGCTGCCCGCGTGCATGGCCACTTCGCATGAGAGCGGGAGTCCTGGCTCGAAGGCCCACGAGGCTGCGCGCACCGCCAACCGGTCGTACGCGGAGAGAGAGGAGGCCTCGGCCATGCGGTCTTCCCGGAGGGGAGAGGGTAAGGTGGGGAGGGGTGGAAGGCAGGCGGGTGGGAAGAGGGAGAAAGGGCTGGGGAAGGGGGAGTAGTCGGAAGCAGGCCGGGGGTAGAGGGAGGGAAGGGGGGCGTAGATGGAGAGGGAGAGGGGGAGAGGGGGGGAAGGGAGAAGGGAGAAGGAGCGATGACGAGAGAGGGAGAGGGAGAAGGGGCAGGCAGGCAGCACAGAGAGTCGAAAAGGGCGGGAGGAAGGAGCGAGGGGAGCCAGAGAGTACTAAGTGTAAAATTCTGTATCCATCGGAATCTTTACTGGGTTACTGGCAGCCTGCACGTTCCCATTCTGGACGAGAATCATGCGTATCTACGTATCCACTATGACAATATGATATCGTCAGTAATGCGAATACTCATCCAACGATTGGGCTCAGGGCCTTCTATGGTAATCGATGATGAGACAACATCGCTGCCAAAAATAAGAAGGTGGAAGCTATATCTGATCTCACAACCAGTCGACGGACCGCCCCACAGATCTCCTCTGCTCGTCCCCCCTCCCCCCCCCCCCCCTCCCCCCTTCCCTTCCCCCCACCCCCCCTGCACCTGCACCTCACGCCCGACCCCGCGTGCGCCGATGAGCTTCGAGGCATCCAAGCACGCCCGCTTCCTCCTCCGCTACCTCGACAGCCTGCCTGCGCCTTACGCTTCACTGGACACCAACCGGCTCTCCCTCGCCTACTTTTGCGTGGTGGGGCTCGACGCCCTCGGCCAGCTCGGCTCTATCAATGCGGAGCGGGTGCGCAGATGGGTGTACTCGCTTCAGCTGGTACCGTCAGTCGACGATCGCCACTTCCCGCCCCAACGCGCTGGCGGCTTCCGCGGCTCGGCCTTCCTCGGCGCTCCGCACATGCCGGCCGGATCGCCGTCAACCTCAGAGTATGATGGCGCGCACCTCGCGATGACGTATACTGCGCTCGCAGTGCTTCTGACGTTGGGCGATGACCTGACCGGCGTGAACTCCGAGCGGGTGCTCGCCTTCGTCGCCTCGCTCCAGCAGGACGACGGCTGCTTCTGCGCCTACTTGGGCGGTGAGTCGGACATGCGATTTCTGTTCTGCGCTGCTGCTGTTGTGTCGATGCTCCATGGCGGAAGCGTACCACGAGATTCGGCCATCGACGTGGAGAAGGCGACGCAGTATGTCCTTTCTTCCCGCTGCTATGATGGGGGCATCGGACTGGGGCCGGGCCAGGAGTCCCACGGCGGCTCGACGTGCGCGCTCGGTCCCATGCCTCACCAAGACGCCTGCGCATCATGCGCTTGCCTGGCTGCCTCTCGCGCCCGTTGGGCCTCCTTCACATCCGAGCTTGGCCGGGACTGCTGCTCATCTCTCTTTGCCGTCCGGCCGCAGGTACACCGGACTAGCGGCGCTCGCCTTGATGGGGACCCTGGACCGCTTGCCGAGGCCCGAGGCAACCATTGGCTGGTGCATGGGACGACAAGTCGGTGGCTTCCAAGGCCGTCCCGGCAAGGACGAGGACACGTGCTATTCATTTTGGATTGGCGCGTCGCTTGCCCTGCTCGGAGTTCCGAAGATGATCCACGGCGACGCTCTGTGTACCTTTTGCAACTCATGCCAGTTTGCTGTTGGCGGCATCTCCAAGCACGCGGGGGCCTACCCAGACGTGTTGCATACGCATTACGCGATATGCGGGCTCGCGCTGACTGGCCAACCGGGTCTTCAGCCGATTGATGTCCGACTCGGAATCACAGCACGCGCAGCAGCGCGGCATGCACCGTCTTGTGTGGAGTGCGGTGATGGATCGGCGGGAACCAAGTGCTCACTAGCGTGAGCGCACTGTGCCACGAGGGCACGGTGGAATCGTGCGGCGCCTCTTACCTCTTGTTGCGGCTGTATGAGTGCAAGCTGCCGAGTGCGCCTCCTAACTTACTAAGTAGGTAAAGATCCTCTTCACAAAGGAAGAGGCGACGGGCCTCTCTCTCTTCTCTCTTCTGCTCCCTCTCTCTCTCTTCTCTCCCTCTCTCTCATTGTGTTTGTGCGGGCCGTTGTGAGGTTGTGGCTGGTGCATGTGATGAAGTGGAAGGGCTGTGGATGGTATTAACATGAGTGGTACAGAACGAAGGGAGCATAGGGGACAAAGGGTCACTGGTAGGGGAGGTACGCGTGGGCAAGGGCGAGGTCGAGGGGTCGGCCTCAGCTAGCATGAGGACGGGCGGGACGAGCATGGAGCACGCAGGCAGACCAGAAGGGGCACGAGAGCGCTCGACGCTCGAGCGGGGGCGCTGAGCGTAGGAGCAACCAAAAGATGGTAAGACACTCACGGGGAGAAGGAGCGCGCGGGGGGAAAGGAAAACACGCGGGAAAAAAGAGGGATGAAACGAGGCCGGAAACGGAAACTCAAGGCGGGAGCACTCGGGGAAGGAACGGGGCGAGGGGAGAGAGGAGGGGAGACCCCCGCCGGGGAGGGGGAGGAGGGGAGACGAACCTAACGGGCGATGCAGGGGGGACCTCCCATAGAACTGCCAAAAGACCACTAAAGCGTTCCTCGCAATGAGGAAAACGAAGAAACAGAAATCCACGTTGAGATGGGAAAAGAGACTACCGGTCCTCTCGGGAAAATGGAAGCAAATCTCGTGCACCGGCCGGGGTGTCGCATTCATCCTAGATGATGCGGATAAAACTATTGTTATAGTTCGAGCGATGGAGCGCGCGCCGACCGCTCCCGATCCCCGGTCTCTCCGCGCTCCGCGCTCCGCGAGGGAAAGGACGCGATCTCGCTCCGAGATCGGCCTCGCGCCCTCGAGGGCCGTGCCCTCGGTCCCTCGCCCCCCCCCGCGGCCCCGCCGTGCCCTCGGTCCCTCGCCCCCCCCGCGGCAGGTTCTTTCCCTCGGCGTGCCGTCCGTCGCCTCCGGCCGTTATATTAATCCCCCCCCCCCCCCGCGCGAGGTTCTCTTCTCCCCCGCGCGCGGTTCGTTTCCTCCGGCCGTCGTTGTTCTCCCCCCCCCTCGCTTCGATTCCTCTCGCGGTTCCTTCGATGATTGCCTCCATCTCGTCCGTTCTTCTTCGCGATCCTCGCGGAGGGGGCACCGACGTTTAATGTTAGTTTCGTCGCGGTTTCGATGAAAGAAAGGAAGAACGAATGGCACGCGCCTCGCGTCTCGCGTCTTGTTTCGTCGCCCCTTGCTCGTCGCTTGTCTAGAAGGTCTCTCCGCACATCGCCTTCTCCCCCCGCGCGAGTTTGGATCTCTCCTCGACCCTCCGCGCTGGCTTCAGCGGACGAGTTTCACTTTAACGATAGTTCGAACCCTTCGGTGGCGTAGTTATGCGCTCTCTTTCCGTATATCTTCGCGCATGACGAGCGATCGCGACTTCAGCCTTCGCCGCGCGGGGAGGGGTTTGTTTATCGTATGATTCCGGAGTGTTTACGTTAGTTTTCAGAGCCCAAGGATTTTGGTTTTTGGTTTCTTGTGAGTGATTTTTGTAGCAACTTCGTCGAGTCCCACCGTGTTCCCAAGCGAGTCCCCCCGAGTTCCCGAGTCTATACCCCGAGTCAACGAGTCAATACAAGCCAAGCACGCGCCTGAGCCACCCCCAGTCGCCTGCCACCACCTCCCACAAGCCTCCTTCCACACTTCCGCGCCCTCCGTGCTCCGTGCGTGCGTCGTGCGTCGTGCGTCGATCACCATGCCCGTAGTCAACCCCGAGGAAAGCTCCATGAGCTCCCCACAAGAACCGCGTTCCGCGCTAGCTGCCGGCGCGCCCTCGCAGGCAATCTCCAAGAGTGAGATCAGCCTTGCTCTGACAACTACACACAACAAACAATTCTTGGGGCCTTTACGGCTTCCAACCCTCTCAACAACACTGCACAGAAGTCATACGCTGAGGCGGCCGGCCCCAAAGGGAAGCACCCCCATGAAGCAAGGCAAGCTCCACCTCCATCCTCCCAACAGCCTCAGCCGCCCTCGCGTAAGCGAGCGGACCCACAGTCGGACCCAAAGCCGACTCCTCCCATAGCCGCGGGGGCAACCCCACTTCATCAGTACCACGCGCGGTTGCACCCAAACGCCGCCCAACTTCCCTAGCCCACCGAACGCATATGCGTATATGGTATCTGGTGGGGTCCGCCATCCGGATGGATCGTCGAAAACGGCCACGCAGCGCGCCCGGCATCGGTTCGAAGTTGGGCTTTTTAAGCCTTTGCGATTTTAGCGTCTTTTGTCAGTTTTTGATTACGTTTTGTTGTGGTTGTGGGGGCCCAAGGGGGGGGTCCGGGTCCTAATGGGCCCCGGATATGTGCTAGTGGGGTGTATTGGGAACTTTCTCCCGAAAAAAATCCTTGAATTTCCTCAATTCTGAGATGGTCATTTTTCACCCCTTATAAAAAAACACTGTTTGACCGCCCTACAACAATTTGTTGTGGAAGATTGGGAGAGTGCAGAGTGCGCTGCTGCCGTGGGGGAGTTGGAGATGATCGTCGACGAGCCCGAAGACGAGTAGACGAGTAGTAGCAATATACTTGTTGTTAGTAGTTATGATGGGTTTTGTTTTTAGAGCGTAAGCTGATGTTAGTACTGATGTAAGTACTGTGATGTGTGAGTGTTGTAAGTGTAAGCTCCGCACAGACTGTGGACTGTAAGCTTACGCACTGACGGCCCATCCGGGCAATCTCGACCTATTGTGTTGTGAATGGGTGGGAATGTGGGGAAGGATGTCCCTGAGGCTCCCCGAGCACCTCATGGGCACCCGTCAAGGCGTTGGCGAGCAGGGACGAAATATGTCGTTTAAAGCATCCATTGGCATGCTCCGGCAGTAAACAGTTAACATCTAGGCGGCCGAGGATGAAATGTACAATGTAAAGAGGGGGAGGAGGACCCCACAGGGAGTCTGAATTATTAAAAAAGCCTCTGGGCGGGAGAGGGCCGCGGGGGGGGGGGCGAGATTATTAATCCGGCGGCTGGGGAGAGGCGGGGGGGGGGGAGGGGGGGGGGCGACTCCGAGAGAGAGAGGGGGCGGGGAGGGATGAAGGAAAGGGCGAGTGAGAGAGAAGAGGGAAAAGGATGAGAAGAGGAGAGGAGAGAGAGAGAGAGAGAAGAGAGAGGAGGAGAGAAGAGAGAGAGGGGAGATGGTGGGCCCCCCTCCCCCTCTCGCTCCATCCCTCTGATCTGTCCCCTCCTCTCTTCCGTATCAACTGAATGAGAGCGAGTGAGAGAAGGAGAGGAGGAAGGGGAAGAAAGCGGAGAGAGAGAGAGGGGGGGGGGGGGTCCGGGGAGAGGAGGAGGGGGGGCTGGGGCGTGGGGGGGGGCGGAGGCGAGGGGAGAGAGAAGATTAATCTTCGGCTCTCTCGCCGTAGAGAAGCCAATGAGAGCGAGTGAGAGAAGGAGAGGAGCAAGAAGAAGAAAGCGGAGCGAGAGAGAGAGAGAGAATTAATCTTCGGCTCTCTCTCTCCCCCCCCGCGCGCGCCGTCCATCGGGGCCGTGCCGCCGTCCGCATGATTCCACACGCCGCCGACACCCCCGAGGACATACCAGCGCTCTCTCACACGATTCCACCGGGAGTTTATTACGTACTCGAGGGGTCCCCCACCGCGGTGTGCCTCCATTACTCTGGCGTTGTCCTCTTTCTCTCTCTCCCTCTCCCCCCCCCCCCGCAGAGAAAGATAAAGAAACAGCGAGCAAGAGAAACAGAGAGAGAGAGGGAGACAGAGGGAGACGGAGGGACGCGGGGAGAGACGGAGAGAGTAGTAATGAAGCGACCCCACAGCGCAGAGAGAGCCACACAGCGAAAGGAGAAGAAGAGAACACACCCGGGGAGAGGAAGAAAGAGAAGGTGAAACGAGGAGGGAGGGAGGGAGGGGAGAGAGAGAGAGAGAGAGAGAGAGGGAGAGAGAGAGAGAGAGCCTTCTCTGCGAGTCTCCCATGCTGTCGCTCACCTCGGCCTCCGCTCTCGCCCTCCACGCCCCGCTCGCCGCCGTGCCGACGGCACAGCGGGCGGCGGCCGCCCCGCTGATGGCGATGGAGAATGAGCTCGGCGCCACGGGTCCCCTCGGCTACTGGGACCCCCTCGGCTTTGTGAGACAGCACACCCTTCTCCCCCCCCTTTTCTTCCCCCACGACACCCCCGGGCTTCCTCTGCAGACCAGCCTGAGTCACAGCAGCCTCATTCGCGTGGAGCACAGCGTGCACATTGTAAACATATGTATCTTCTTGCCGCCTCGCTCAACTCTCTGCCGCCTCCCGCCCGCCTCGCAGTCCACCAAGCAGCCCGAGCGCTTTGCTCGCTACCGCGCCGTCGAGCTGAAGCACGGCCGCATCGCAATGGCTGCGTGCACTGGTCAGTGCCTTCTCAGCCAGTCCCGCGCCAGCGCATGCGCATCATCCGAGCTGAGTCGCATCACTCACGGCGCTAGCTCAGTGTTGTTCCCTTATCTGGCCACCCTCGCCCGCTGCTGGCTCGTTGCTTCTAATCTCAGTGCCCGCTCGCCTTGCCTCCGCACAGGCTACTTTGTGCAGTCCGTTCTGCGCTGGCCAGGATACCTCTCCACCTCGGCGGGCGTCAAGTTCTCGGACCTCCCCAACGGCATCGCTGGCTTTGCCAAGATCCCGCCGCTCGGTCTCGCCCAGATATTCCTCTTCATTGGCCTCATGGAGGCCTTCACGTGGCCCTTCTACCAGGGCGGCCTCGGCAAGGTGCCAGAGGGCAAGCTGCCGGGTGACGTCGCCGGTGACCTGTGGGTGCGCTACTCCGACCCGGAGGTGAAGAAGCACAAGCTGAACGTCGAGATCAACAATGGCCGCGCTGCCATGATGGGTTCGCTCGGCATGCTCATGCACGACCACATCCTTGGCACATGGATCCCTCCGGGCTTCTAAGCGTTTTGGCAACAGAGTAAGCATTACAAGCGCATCTCCCATCGAGTGGCAGATGGCCTGCACACGATGGCCGCCATCGCGCTACTCGGTTGGAGACTCCATAACGTAGCTCCTGACTGCTACCCGTATTCTGCGTGTGCGATTCCATGAGCCGCCGCGCTTGCTTGGTGCTTGGCTTTGCCTGCTGGCTCTTGTCCGGTCAGCGAGCACATTGGCATTGCTCGTGCGGTGCAGTGCGAAGGAAGGTGCTTTATTCGATGCGGTGGCGCGCCCGCATCCATGTGCCAACACCATGCACAGTGGGTGCCGCGCCTCAACGGTGGCACGATTCCGTAGCCCTCGTCCACACAAGCTTTGAAATGTGAAATGCTCCTTGCTTATACTCCTCTTTACTTACCCCCCAACCCTGTGATAAGAGCAAACGCTTTCGCGCACGGGTATTAGTCGGGATATCGTCGCTGTGCGCACTATTGAATACCGGTCGCTCACCCGCGATGATGCCTACGGCCGGCGCCACGCGAGCCCTAGCGAAAGCTACAACGCGCAAGGCATAAGCGTTATCATAAAGGATAAAGTAGAGAGTCGGCGTCGGCCGCTCGCTAGGGTAGGGCGGTCAAACATGGGCTTGTTAACTACTACATTTTTTTACCGTGGTGCGATGACCAATAAAAATTCAGGGGGCCAGGGGGGCCACCTGCCGTCACGAAAATCTTCGCCGAGAGATGCGAAATGCGAAATGCGGTGGCCGATTCACGATTCACCCCCCCTCAGTCGCCACGCGCTCATGCTCTACTACCCCTAGCCGTAAATGAAGAATTTGCGCGCTCCGCGGGCGGGGGATCGGTTCCTCGATATCTCAGCTGCATTTGGCATTTGGCATTTGATTCCCGCCCGATGCTCCGATGCTGCGTCGTGCCGGTGCCGGGCTGCCGTACAGCGTACAGTCGTACAATCCGAGACTACGACCCCCCCCTGACCCTCTGGCGTCGTGGCGACGTTGTCCGTGCAGCCCACCAAGCTCTTGTTCCTCACAACGCGCGCCCTTGATTCGTCTTGGCTACCAAAAATCCCGGCCCCCCGAACATCCCGACCCGACCTTTGCAGGATTCGCCCTCACTCATCGTCATCGAAGTCGGAAGTCGGAACCGGAACTCGGAACTCGAACTCGGCCGGCATCGAGAACGAGAACCAAGAACAACTCACCGACTCGGCACCCGACGCGGCCGTCCACGCGTGGGTGACGAGTCTCCGGGTTGAGGCTAGTTTAAGGCCCAGATGTGCACTACGCACTACGGCTGCTCCACTTTTATAAGTGGGGGACAATGGGGGCGAGGTGGGGTGGGAGCGTGGCGCGCTCCATGACCCTATCGTTTATAACGATAGTTGAGAGGAGAGTATCCTGAAGGTGGCACAGGCTACTGGACTTGCAGTCGTTTATTTCTCGAGAACTGCTCACGGCGCGAGCTGGATGGAAGGGGCCGATCCTCTTTGTTGACGAGAGGTTCCTCCCCCCCCCCCCCCCGGTGCTTTTTCCCGGAGAGTCGCTCGACGTAGGTCGGTTCGCCTCAATGGGTTTTCCCTCATTTTAACTTGTGGGGAGTTAGAATGTAGAATGGGAGCCGGGGGCTTGCGAGGGGGGAGATGTGGAGGGGTGCATAGGTGTATGTATCTGTGGCGTAACAATACGCAACTAAGTTTATACTTAGTTCGCCCATGGGGGGGCACGAGCCCCCCTCTCTCTCCACTCCTCCCCTGCCATGGGGGAGGATCCACCCACTCTCCTGGCACGCCTGATGGCCTGCCAGGAGCACACAGCCCTGCTGACCCATTCCTCTCCCTACAGGCCCGCCTGACTCGCCCGCCCTGGCCCGTCGTGGCCTGCCCATTCCTCTGACCAGCCCCTCCTCCCCCTGGGCCCCCCTGTTCAGGACCCCCCAGCCAGCTCCAGTCGACCCGCAGGGCCGCGGAGCGCCAGCGAGGGAGAGGCAGGAGGGGCCAGGGCCATGCCCCAGCCTCACCTGCCCCCTGAGCTGTGCTCCCAGGTCCTGCAGGCCATCTGGGGACCTGAGCGAGGGGCCGCAGGCGCGCGCCATGGGCCCCCGCCGCAGGGAAGAGAGGAGGAAAAGGGAAGAGGGAGGGGAGGGGGGAGCGGCAGCTCTCCCCTCCGGCAGTAACGTGTCTTCTCGCCCCGTTTGGGTAAGAGAAGACGGGGGCGCCAGAGCCAGGAGGGAAGGGCCGCGGCTCGCCGTGGCCACTCGCACTAGCGAGGGAGATTAGCGCTTCTGGGCCCCTATCTCACGAGTGCCCCCCCCCCCCCGCGTTGCTTTTACCCGAAAGGGGTTTTCCCCCAGCGTGGACTCGAGGAGAGGACGCGCTGGGGTGCGCGGGGTCGGTGCGTGCACTGGGGGGAGGACAAATATCGAGGGGAGGGGGCAGTGCCCCCACCCCCCGGTATCACTCGGACACCTGGCTCGTCAGGCATGGCAGGATTCCGGGACGGAAAAGTTGTGTCCAATTAGCTAGTGGGGTTGGCTAGGATATAACATTGATTATTTTATTATTTATTGTGGCGTAACAACACGCGCCAAGGTGTACGGGCAGGTGAGAGGGTGCAACCTCAGGTTTGGTTGTTTTTTTCGCAAGTGCCCCCCATGTGGACGGTATAAGTTCTACTTAAAGGACCCCCTTTTTTACAGTACAAACGTGCAGCAAGACGAGTTGACCGTAGAAAAGGGGACATCGCAGCCGGTCCTGCCCTTTCACCGCGCCCTCGCTCCCTCCCATGAGTTGGAGGAGGTCGTTACCACCGCGGCCTTTTGCATCCAGCACCCCCGGCAGCTCGTCTTGGGAGACTGGAAGTACGACTTTGCACGCGCGTGGTCTGCGCCAACCAAGAGCGCGGCCGAGAGCCTCCAGCGAGCGGGGAATCGGGAGCTCTACACAATTGACATCCATCTTGTGAATCGCACCTCTTTGGCGAGTTATGACGACACTGCGATCGCTCAAGTCATGCTCGCACGCATGCTGAAGCTCATTCACACGCTTGCGGATGGAGTGATGGTGACTGGGGCGAAATGCGTCCTGGAGTCTCGTGGGGAATCGCTTGCCTTTTGCTTTGCAGCAAACGGCGTTGAAACCGTGTGAAGTCCTTCTTCAGACGTCGCCACCCGCCCGCGGTGTGCTGGCTGGCTATGGGCGTGCAAGGGCGGACGTCGGCAGTCTGACGCCCACGTGGTTGCATTCTTCAACAAGGGCAGCGGGCATGGTTGCATTCTTCAACAAGGGCAGCGGGCATGGTTGCATTCTTCAACAAGGAATGGTTGCATTCTTCAACAGGGGCGGGATGATCGTTCAAGGTGTGACAAAAAAGGGAACCACATGGTGGGTGGGACAAAAAGGGAACCTCGAGCTGTTCATGCGCGCGGCCAACGTTGCCTTCGCTTCGTCGGTGAGCCGCATCTTGTCTGTTTTGGAAAGGCGCCACACCTTGAATTTCCACAAAAGAAAGAAAAACAGCAGGGTCAGTGCGACTCCCACTCCAGCTCCAACTCCAATTCCTTTTAACTTTATCCGCCCCGAATCCATAAACAATAAGGACCAGGCAATAATGGGAGCTATTAATTTCTTGAGCTCCTCCACGTCATATTCATTACGCTTATCGTATATAGTTAGAAGGGCGCCCCCGTCAATGACATAATCTCAAGAAAAAAATTTACTTTGCATACTGTAAGATGTGGGTCTACGCTCGTCAAAGCTTATTCGACGATGGTCCCTACGACGTTGTCCCCTTGATGAGTCTCTTGGGTGGCATCACCTTCTGGTTTCTCGTTAGTGCTTCATTCGCAGCAGTCATCGCGTCGAGGGATGGCCTCACACGGGTCGGGATCGCGGTCGGGGTGGTCTTCGCGCTGTTTATTCTTCTCCTCTTGGTACTGTGGAAGACAAAGTATTTTCGCTTTTACAAGACGGAGAAAATGCAACTGACCTTCGATGCGGAGGCGATATTGAAACGGGAGGCACAAACGAAACACAAGACGTCTTCCGCTTGATGGGTCCCCGTGTTTATGTTTGTCTGCGCGCGGTCAACTCCCGAGTTAGGGGCGAAGTTAGGGGTCAGTAGAAATTATATACCTAAAAGCCGGGAGGGGCGTGACAAAAAAAAGGAACCTCGAGTTGCACCCTCTTGCGCTAAGGGCTGTTGTGTTAGTACCGGGCTAGTGAGAGTAGAGGTACTAATGCTGCTCAGTTAGATTCTTATTATTATACGCACTACGGCTGACCTTCGGGCCTTGGGCCTTGCTTTGGGGGAGGGCAGGGATAGGGATCGGCCTCTTGGCGGTAGTACTGCTGTGGTGGTGGTTAGGGTGAGGGTGAGGGGCCGTGGGGGAAGGGGAGCGATGATTGTCATGAAGGGGAAGGGGAAACGGGAAACGTCGGGGGAGGGGGGGGGGGGAGGTTCGCGGAAAAGGGACTGCGGGGCGAGGCGGGCGGGCCGGGGAGGGCCGAGCGAGAGTTTCCATTCCTATAACTCTAGCACCATAACTCCTAACGCTAACGTAACGCGAATAATAAATAATGGATCATGGCCCGTGACATGCGAGTGTCGTGCGCCTCTACCCACAACAACTCAGTTGGTACGAGTTTACGTGTTTCAATCCTAGCTTGTATCTTGGGCGTATCGTTCTGGGATGACGAAGGTTGACAATCCTCGATACACAATGAAGACTCCTTGTGAAAATGAATTGCCCACATTCATGTATTCCCTCATAAGATGGGTCTCGTGTCGCTAGCCAAGAGCCTTTGGTGTGCAGCAAGGCATCATACATGCAGAAAGAAGGCTGACTCGGGCACATTCACTCACACCAAGCAGGCCGTCCTTAATGGGAGGCTTCAAGTCGCATGCGTTTTGTTGTCACACACAAAGGTGCAACATTCCTATGCGGCGCCGTTCCCTCTCTCTCTTTGCCGTCTAAGACTGCCTGCAGCTGATCGGAGTCGAAGACAATCACTGACCCAACCTGCGATGTAGCCAGGTTAGGGGTCAAACAGACCTGGACAAACGATAACGCGGCTCAGTAATAAGCGTGGGCAGCCGTGTGACGACAACAGCACTCACAGTGTTACTGTAGCGCCCACAGTAGGTATTGCCGTTCACCGTCACGCGTGGCGTGGCAGTATCGAGTGCCTGAGGAGAAGCGATGGAGGATTGCCATGAGTCTGATCGAGCTCTCATCCACGCAGAGTGCCTCGTTTGTTCGGCCGCGCGCGCCTGCACTCGGATCTCTCCCTCGAGGCTCGGCGCCTCCTCCTCAAACTCGCACAGCAAGTACTCCTCTTCCCACTCGTCGTCATGGTCGCGTGGGCGTTTCTGATTGTACTGCTCGTCATGCAGCCGCTTGCGCACTGCCTCGGCCACCGGTGCGAGCAGCTCGCCCAGTCTCCTGGCGCCAGGCGGCCCGCTGCCGCTTGCGGCAGCGTCAGCCGCGCCCGCCAGCATGCCACCGCCAGCCCCACGCCGCCCTCCAAAAATTCCTCGTTCACGGGAACAGAGCTGTAGAGCTCTCAAGTATTAAGGTGGGAGGCGCACGGAAGGGGGGGGGCGATCGGGCGCACGACCGTCTGGCTCAGTGAGCCCTCCCGGGGCCTGGCGGCCTGTGGAGGCGCATGGAGGCGCTATGCGGTTGGCGGAGGGTCCAGTGGGTGTGTCCACACCGGGCCCGCGCGCGCTCAGTCGACCATCGCGACTTGGCACGGAGTCGGGGTGGGGTGGCTGGCAGGCGCTACCGCGCGGCCGTCTCGAGGGCCGAGTAGGGTCTGAGGGCGAATGGAGGGGCACTGCAAGGGGAGACGCTGGTGGGCCGTTCCCGCACGGCCATTCGGCGCCGCTCTTCCCCGGGAGGCGACCGCCAGTGCACCTTGTGGAGCCTGCATTGCGGAGCCACCCCACCAGTCTCGACGTCTCCGTGCACGGACCCCTCCTCGCCTCATAGACCGTCACGGCCGATAGGGGCGACTACAGGCGGCGGACGGCTGGCGCGGCCTGCCCCATGTATGCACATGGCTATCCCGCAGCGCTCAGAAGCCTCTGCGCCTCGCTGTCAAGCGCGCCGAGCGTGAATGTGAAGCGGTCGTGATCGTGGTGACCGACATTGAGTGTGTAGCGTGGAGCAGTGAAGTTTGAGTGCGTCGTGTGCGTCGCGTTCGCAGAATTTGACCAAGTGGAGCTCAGGGAGGCTGTATCACCAAGGTACCTGGACGGCCATGCACGAGGGCGGTATTAATTGAATTGCTGTGGGGAGATATCAGCCTTGGGCTGGAGGGGGCCATCAATTCATCGTTCATCATTGCATGGGCGCGTAGCTCCGAGTGTAGTCAGTGGATGCTAGAATAAAAAGTACAATTAATATCTGAGCTTCGGCAGTGGTTTTGTCATCTTGGTGGACTTGGCCACAATACCCTTGCTTATTCCTAAGAGCCACAAATGAAGGGCTTTAACGCTATTTTCGGCTTACGGTACATTCTCCTCCGCACAGCTCAACTCCGACAACAGCTCTGACTCGGGGTCCGAGTCGTCCGGCTCAAAAGCAGACGACGAGGAACCTTCCGAACTCGACGGAAGATGAACATCTGGACAATCTGACACTGCACACATTCTACCACACTTCAAGGATTGCCTCCCTCCATGGCACTCTGCAGTGCATTGCACGCCAGCTGCTCGGCACGCACATGCGCCCGTTGCACACTTCACCAACGTGGAACAGGTGCAAGCACCAGGAACCCCCCCGGCGGAAGACGTGGGGGCCTTGTACGAGTATTGCCCTCCGCGCGATGCGAGTGTCTCACGCTGCCGCCGCTGCTTGAGCAATCTGCGCTTCAACGCTCTCTCTCGGTAGTATTGTGGGGTGCGACGGTCAATGCTTTTCTGCGCGCGCGCGCGTAGCTGCTTCGTCCACTCGGTGCGTTGGAAGTTGGTGGGATGCAAGCCCATCCGCTCAAGAATGCGTCCCTGGAAAGAACCAAACGCAGACAGTCGTGGGTCGGCTTCCCAACCCTTCTGCACAAGCTTGTCTTGGAACACCTGCAGCACAATGGAGTTGGCATGGGCAATGCCAAGGTCCGTAGCACAACGGTACAGCGTGTCCCGCATGATGATTCCCTTTGGCCTGTACCGAAGGCAGACACTACCAATGCGCTCCGATGCGTTCTGCGTAGCCGCGCCATGCCGCCCCCAGATGAGCTCCTTGCGATCGATAATGGTCTTTTGCACATACTGCAGCATTGCCTCCTGCCAATCAAGACAATCGTTGGTTACAGACGCACGCTGTCCGGGCGGGTGCAGCCGACAACACCGATACTTCTCAGTGAAGAAGCCTGGACCTTCGTGCACATCAAAAAGGTGCGACAGGCATTCTTCCACGGCGCGTATGCCGGTGTCGGCTATGGTATTTTCGTCAGGCAGACGCTGAAGGTGGGCTGCCCCCCTTATCGCCGCCCCCATCCCCCGCTGCATCTTCTTCACCATCGGGTTGCTCTCGTTGCTACAACCTATGTGCTCTCGAGCTCCCGTTGCAAATGGGCCGCTGTTATCCTTTTTTTGTTTCACCGGGCACGAGCACGCCCGGTGGAGTTGAGCGCCAAGCTCTGCAGCCTTCTTACCCACATTCTTAGCCAGATGATTCGCACAAGGCCGCACTTGTAAGTCTGAGCAGATGGGATCGCCACGTGCAACGGCGGCATTGCGCGCCTCGATGACAAACGAATCTGTACTCGCGTCCCAATCAAGAACAACTCCTGAGAACTTGGCCCGCGCGCGAATCTTGTACTCATCCAGAACTCCCTGAACCTCTGTTGTCATCCACAGAATCGCATCGTGCAGCATCACTTCGAAGGATCGCGCATCCATGGATTTGGCCGTGTTCTCGTACTCGTCAAACTGAGAGCCGGCAGCTGGCAATTTGCAGCAGTGGTGGCGGAAGACGACCCCTCCTGACGTCAACTCGCAGAGCGTCCCGGTGCCGTTCATAGCGTAGTGTCCTCTCGTTTGCCAAAAACAATCGTTGGTAAGCACCATGTCGCCCGCCACAACGGTGCCACCGTTGTGCACGTTGCCGTACCGGACCACTGCGTAGCGAACAAGTGCCATGCTTTCTTCGGCCACTGCTTGCACGTATGGGGCAATTCGTTGCACGTACCTTTGGAAGGTGTCCTTACTCATTGGCTTCTGGCCCGTCATGCACGCCGTCGCAGCATATGCCGCGTATTGCTGCCCGCCCAGAAGTGCTCCAAGCACCGCTACAACAGCCTCTTGAGAGAAAGAGCCCATCTTGGGGAGCACGTCATCGTCGCCCACCCTGGACTCCTCCTCCTCATCGCCCTCGTCTGAACCACTTGCTTCGCGGGCTACACGACGGTGCGAACCGACTTGTAGGCGCATCATCGAGCCCATGCGCAAGTGCACGTTCGCGTCGCATTCGCTGCATGTCAAGTGCAGCGTCAATCCCCTGCTGCCGTACACCTTCTCGTCCGCACCAACCTGCAGTGTCCCTCTCTCCTTGCACGTTGGGCACGCAAACCTGCCGCAAATCTGCGTGGCTGCCACGGAGCCACTCACGATGTACCTGTACGACAAGGCCTCAGCTTCTTTCCTTGGCAGTGGCGGTGGCGGTGGAGGTGGTGGTGGAGGAGGTGACGAAGGTGGAGGGGCCGGCAGTGGTGCAGAAAGTGCAGATGTGCTTGTGCTTGCCTGCTTCACCAAGCTCGACCTCCGTAGGGCATTCGCACCGCCCGGCGAGCCGAAGTCCAATGATGCCCGTCTAGCACGCAGGCGCTTCTCCCCCTCGGCTACTTCTTGTGGAGTCGCCATTCCTCGAGACTTCCTCCGCCGGACGTCTGCGACGTCTTGTGCTACCGCAACACTCCCCTCGTCGTGAGCTGCCGTCTGCGAGCCCACAGTTCTCGTCGGAGGGCGGCGGCACGCTGAGCCCTCCACCGAGAAGCCGCCCTCCATCGGCGTGAGGGGTTGCCCAGCCCCAGGAGTCCTCAACGGTGCCCTTCCAGACATGGCAGTGGTCCTGAGCCCCGCCCCCCTTCCCAGTACGCTCCGGGTTCACCCCCCCGCCCCAGTTTCCCACCAGCCCCCCCCCTCCCCCCCCCCCCCCCCCCTTCCGTGCGCCTCCCACCTTAAGTATTCATCTGTAAAGTACTGCTAGTCTAGCTACTTTACTTGACCCTCTCGCAGCCCCCCCCTCTCCCCTCTCTGCGAGGAAGGGTTGGTTCGTTGCAGCGGCGCGGCTGCTGCCCCTCCTCGCTCGGCCTCTCCTCTGTCGGCATGCCCACGATTAAGGAGGACATCGCCCGCCTAGTGAATATCGCCAAGGGTGGCTCCACTTCCTACCCACTCCATGCATCCACACCCGCTCCTCTCCAAGAAGACTCAGCAGCGAGCTCAGAGGAGGTGCCTCCGGCTCCGCCGCTAAAGCTGGCGCCGCGAGAGCCAACAGCGCGGCAGCGAGCTGTGCAATCGGAGGTCGTTGTGCATGTCCAGACCCTTCTGGCTGCCGTCGTCGTCGCCGTGCTCGTCGCTGCGGCGTTGACGGGCTCCTCCCTCTTCTTGCTGCCAACCTACGAGATCTGGCGGTATGAGCCACCGGCTGAGGTAGGCGCAGGTGGGCACGGCACGGTTGGGAAGGGGAGCAGGATGGGCAAGCTCGTGCTCGAGAAGTCTGCAGCAATTTGGCCATTTGGAAGTGATGATGGACTATTGCCAGGTTCTGATTCGAACTCAAATGCAGCTGCCTGAGTGAGCAAATGTCAGCTAGTAGATAATGTTAGCAGTATTTAGTACGAAGCAGTAGGTTCAAGAGTCTAACAGTAGCAAGTTACAAAAAAACCTTTTAATATTCTCGCCTCCCCCGTGGCACTGACTCGCATACTCGTAGCCACGCCCCCTTCCCTTCCTTACCCTCATTCCCCGCTTTGCAGCAACTCCCCTCGTGCTCTACTTAGGGGCTCGGGATATGTGGGGGGTCCGAGCGGAGCGGTGTGCACCTGTCCTCAGCGGCGTGTTCTCCGCTCCCTCCTGTGCCACTGAGTGACCTGTTTGTTTTTAGAGTTGTTCCAGGGTCCCTTGACTTTGTGTGCGCGGCGTTCCTCTTAGATGACCTATAGTGATCGATCGCGTTCTCAGATGGTCAGTTCCCGCGGGCCGACGCTTCTTGTTATGCGAGTCTTTCAGCGAGGCCAAGGGCTTTTGCTACGAGGCGGGTGTTTTCGCTCAGTTGTAGTCTACCTTTTTCGTTTTCAATGAATACGGGGGCGCTGAGTTCTGGCGGTTTCTTGAGTTTGGGCTTTCTCCCTTGAGCGGCTTTGTGCGTGCGTACAGAGCAGTGCGCTTTTGGCGGGGTGAGGCCCCTGACTAATGTGGTGAATCTCACTAGTGTAGACTCTAGGATAGGTATGTAGTGGTACTCGTGTGACTCAAATTCGACTCTATAGAAGTCTCTTAGTATGTATTTCCACGCTATCACGTATAATGCTTTTAGGCTTTCGGGAGTGTTCGTACCAGGATATGCAAATAATCTATCCTTTATTTTCTGTGTGCGTGACCTTCCGGGGGGGGGAGTGTAGTTGTTGAGGGCATCTATGGTCTCGAAGATGGTTTTCGTCGCGGGACACCACGCTAGATGGCACGAGTTTTCGCGGTGTCGACGACATAGCTTACACATGTCTGTTTGAGTGTCTGTGAATCTATTTCTAGTACCAATTCTTCTGTGTGTGATATGTTTGAAGTGGAGGTGTTTGTCTGTGTGTTTCAATAATGGCATTGTGTATAGTTTAGCTATGTGTTTCCATTCTTCGTTTGTGATGTTCAGTCGTCTCTCCCATACTATTCTCGCCGCTTGCGGGGCGTTGCTCCGCTCGGCGCTAATGGCAGCGCACACGGCGTAGATCCCATGGGACCGCGGGTCCCAAGGGATAGGGAGGTCGGCCGCGTCCCTCAAGGGAGGGCGACCCATGTCCTCCCAAGTGACTTGCTTGGGATTGGCCGGGACAGGGGGGCCCTCGCGAGCGGGCGGGGCGCGGTGCGGCGCGACCAACGAAGAAGGGGGGCCCTGCAAGCTTGACGCTTGACCCCTTGTGGGTCAAAAGAAGCTTCCCGCTGTTCCCATAGGTAGAGAGGGAGCGGGACTATGAGAGGGCGCGGTCGTAGGCGCCAAGGCGGAATTTGTGCTTGTCGAACATGCGATGACTACTGGCTCGTAGGCAGAGGGCCGTTCGATCGAGCCGGCAGCTGACGCGGCCGTAGAGGGTTCGTTGATTGCTGTTTCTGTTTGCGGGAAGATGTCTGAAAGGTCATAGTAGGAATCGGGTCTGACAGCTAGTGTCTGCCATCGAACGCTACGAGCGAAAAGGTAGACGGAAGGTCGGAGGGTTGCAACGCGTGGCGTCGGAGAGTAGAGACGAGACTAGCTAGCGAGCTAGTGAGAGAGAGAATGAGAATGAGGGCTTCTTTGGTCCAAGGTAGACACGAGGGACTACAACGCGTGGACTCAAAAGTCAAAAGGCTAAAGGTCCACAGAGGCACACAAACTAAACCAAACGGGGCGAAAACTAACCGCACTCGGACGGACGGCCAAGCGTCGGCACCAAGGCAATTCAGCGACGCGCAGACATGCGACAGAGGGGTCGGCACAACGAGGGCAGACCTCGCTGGGGGAGCTGCGACCGAGGTATAACAGAAGACAGACGACCATCGTGGAACGTTTGATGACATCAAGAGAAAGTACGATAAGAGGCGGTATACCCATCAACGAGACCTTGAGACTTAAAATAACTCACAGACTAGAAGTAAAAGTCTGTCCTCGTATGGAATACGACACTCACTCCTTCACTCTCTGCCTTGCGGCGACTTGCGACTTGCGACTTGCCCTTGCCCCTCGTGCCTTGTCCTTGATTGAGGTCGTTTGTTTGCCTTCATTTGGTACCCCCGCGGGCGCGACCGCAAACTCTTTACGGGTAGAGCGTGAACGCGTGTGACGGGGAGGGGGTGGGGGGGTTGAGGGGATGAAGGCATTCGCCAAGTTGCCAAGTTGCTCGTTGCTTTCCGTTTGGGGGACGCTGCACCACTCGCGGCGAGGAAAGCGTCATGCAGGCCCTTCGCCCTTCCAAGAGGTGGTGCGTGTGCGCCTTTCACTTGAGGAGGCTCTCCCTTGTGGTGTTGGAACCATCAAGTGCGCATTTCATGATGTCCAGGTGAGCAATTTGCGCGTCTCCCTCCCGCATCCGAGGCTGTGGTGAACCCCCCCCCCCCCTTCATCCTACGGTCCTACGGTAGGTGCGCTAATAATGAAGCGCGCCACCGTGTCGCTGTGCGGTGTGTGCGAGAGCCCCCTAGCCCGCCCCCCTGGTGTTTTCCCCCGGTGAGTCGCCCGACGTAGGTCGGTCCGCCTCACCGGGTTTTCCTCCATTGTAACTTGTGGGGAGCTATAATGTGTAATGGGAGCCGGGGGTTTGCGATTGTGAGGGGGGAGCATTTGTGCAGGGATGCGTATGGCCGTGTGCATCTGTCTTGTGCCATCACTTCAAGGCGTGCGGGCAGGTGCGCTGAGGGGTGTCGTGATAGTACCGGGCTAGTGGGAGTAGTGGTACTAACGCTCAGTTGTTTTATTATTATTATGTGAGTCCGCTGTGCTTTGGCTCGCACTCGCACCGCGCCCAAAAAAGTTTTTTTTTCTCAAATTTAAATTTGGTTCTCGAGCCTTATCTCGGCTTCGGACTTTGGAGCCGGGCCGCACAATTTACGATTCTTATTTCGCGCACTGCCGCAAAAGTTCCACAAGGTAAACGTCATTACGCCCCGCTCTCATCATCTCACTCATCTCCGGCATCCCTCCTCACCTCATTCTCATCTATAGCCAGAATCGATCGTCTATGCCGTCGCAGCTATCATCGCCCGCTCGTACAAAGGCGATGCGACACCCATCATTCATCCTTGACGATCCACCCAGCCGCGTCTCGAGCGCAGCCGTTTCCTAAGATGCGTTCTACCCTTCGCTGCGTACATATTCTGCTTCGAGCCGCTCGCGCACGCTAAGGTGCTGGAGAAGTTTGGCCCACAGGCCAAGGGCATACTTGCGCCGCTTTCTCATTCGCTTGTCTTCCTCCTGCTCGGCCATGGCGGCGGCGGCCTCAGCCACGACCGGAGCCATATCCTCGCACACGATGACGCCATCGAACCTGGGCACGGAGCGTCCATCGCGCATGTCAAAGCCCACCATCGCAGGTGCCGCATCGATGCCCAGCTTCTTGGCCACGGTGAGCGCGTGGTCCACCTTCAGCCATACCGTCCCCAGCGGTTTATGGGCCTCAGTCCACATCTCCACATGTCCTCGTGCCGACCGGGGCACAATCCCGCCGATTGCAGCTGGAGCTTCGTATGGGTACGTTTGCCACTCTCCGTACAGCTCGATCTGCTCGTCCAGAGCCTCGTCGTCATCGCGCGTCACCACGAAGTCGGCGTCCGCGGCACTAGCTGCCGCCTCTATGGCACTCAAGGGGCGCTTGGCCGGCCGGCCGCGCCCGGGTGCGATGGAACCCTTGGCGAGCGTCTTGTACGGCGCCTCGGCAGGCGCAATGCATCTGCACTCGCGGAACCACCGTTCGGAGGTCATCACACGCTTAACGGCCGAACGCGGGAACACCTTGTGGCCTTTGAACAGTCCGACGAGTGGGGTGTCGGCTGGATGTAGCGCCTCGTAGCGGCCGATATCCTTCTCGAGGACGTAGCTCGGATCCTTCTTGAAGGCAGCAAGAGATGTCGGTATCGGCCGACTTGCGAGGCGGGACCGGACCTCTGCCTCTTCTGCGGCGGCAGCGACTGCCCTCGTGTCACCCTCCTCGCACAAATCAATGGGCTCCTCAAGTCTCTCTCCATTTGTCGCCCCATGTATTGAGCTGCTCTCCATACCGGGCACGACAGCCCCACGCAGAGACGTCTCCCACCACACCGCGTTTGACCGGTGCGTGAGCACCGCCTGCAAATCGGCAACGTATCGAGCTGTCACGTCAGTCGCGGGGCCGGACGCGCCAAAGCCGACAATGTACGCCTTGGCGTGAGCTGCGCGTGAGACCAGGCGGGCGTGCACGATGGCCTCCGGCTCGTCGACCGCCACGCGAGAGGCGCGCGCGGCGGTTGGATTGAAGAAGGGGTCAAATGCCACCCATCGACCCTCCTGCGGCATGTGGACTTCACCCCAACACGGTATGGTGTGAGGAG